>CM033713.1:43640501-44019416 GCA_019671005.1 Hibiscus mutabilis | reverse complement strand
CTCTGATTTTTAGCTTTGGAAAAACGAATTCTTTTGGACATTTCCGCTCTTCCTTGGCGAATCTTCAGGCTCGTAAGTTCTTCCTATATAGAACTCTTGGCGTCACGAAATCTCGAGCTCTGAGTTCTTTTTCGACCTGAGAACCCTTCGCCCTAAGACAATGAAGCTCGGAGTCTTTCCTATATAAGACTCTTTGCTCTTGACACTGTGAGTTTCCTATATAACCCTGTGTCATAGGTGAATTGCTTTGGTGGGAGTTCTTCCTATATAGAAGCTGAGTCTTCACCTTGGAGCTTTCGATCCTTCCTATATAGAACTTTCAAACACGAAGCCTTGGAGAGGTAGATTCTTCCTATATAGAAACTCTCTCTAGAGCTTGAAAACATGTGTCTTTTGTATGTAAAACATTGTCTTCTCATTTGGGATTTACACCGTGATGGTCTTGATGTCTCTTTGGATCTGCAGATACATGCGAGATGAAAACAAAAATCTTGACAAATGAATTGACATGCTCCTAATCCTAGTGATGTCGACTATTCATGATGTATGAGATTCAATATCTTGGTGGGCTTGTTTTGGTCCTTATTTGACGTTCACTTTCTCCTTTCTTACGGGCATCGATACCCGCTTCTTTGCCAAGTTCAACCATCTCGACCTTTCTTTTTCCTCCAATTATGATTTGGAATTTTAAAGCGCGCTTTTCGGGTTTTCACTTTAAAGAGATTTTTTTTTCCGAGATAGTATTTCTTGACGGTATCGAATTTACGGGATTTTTCAGCTCGTCCCGTCCATTTCTGTTAGGATCGGGCTCCTCCCGAGAAGGCCTTTTTATGACGTATGGTCCTTCCCGATGGGCATCCATTTTCTCGAGAATCTTTACGGATAGGGAGGATTCTTTTGAGTACAGATCCCTTTCTTTGAATTCTCTTGGGCGCACCTTTTTGTTGTAAGTCTGCACCATCCACTTTTTTTGGTACATCGACCATGACAAATGGCTTTTAGTCTTTTTTTGTCAATGAGATTTAGTTGGTCGAGTCGGCTGTACCCATTCAGCTTCTTCGTTTTGCCGTTTAAGACCCGGAGGGACGGAATCTCTACCTCAATTGGGAGTCTTGCTTTGGTACCATACACCAAGGAGTAAAGCGTTGCCCCTGTTGATGTGCGGATGGGCGTTCTATAGGCGAAAAGGGCAAAAGGCAACTTCTCATGCCAATCCTTGTAGGTATCCGTAGTCTTCGCTATGATCTTCTTTATATTTTTGTTTCTTTGCTTCCTTTGCTCTATTCATTTTAGGACGATAGATTGTGGAATTATGGTGTGTTATTTTGAATTGAGTGCACACGTCCTTTATCATTTTGTTGTTGATTGGAAGCATTATCGGTGATGATCCTCTCGGCAATCCGTATCGACAAATAATTTCCTTCTTTAAGAACTTACAAACTGTAGTCTGGTGATATTGGCGTAAGACGCTGCCTCTACCCATTTGGTGAAGTAGTCTATGGCGACCAAAATGAAACGGTGCCCATTGGAGGCCTTCGGATGGATCGCCCGATAACGTCCATGCCCCATCTTTGCGAAAAGCCACGGAGAATTCATGGTGTGTAGAGGCGATGGGGGTGCATGAATTTTGTCGGCATAAATTTGACATTTGTGGCATTTCTGGCGTAATCGATGCAATCCCCTCCATGGTCAAACGAAATAACCGTATCTCATAATTTTCCGAGCTATAGACAGCCCGTTGGCGTGCGTTCCACAGATCCCGCCATGTACTTGGCTAAGATTTCCTTTACCTCCCGGGCATCCACACATCTCAGCAATGTTTGATCATGACTTTTCCTATCTGAGGATCTCCCCATCTAGGACATATTTCGTTGCCATTTTTGAGCGCTTTTTGTCATTGTCGTTTGCCTTACGGATACTTTTGAAGCTTGACATATTGTAGGATATCATAGTACCATGGATTTCCGTCAATCTCTTCTGTATACTACAACAATGAGCAGGCTTTTCAAGCGTCTGCATCTTAATGGGTTTCATTTCTGCCCGGTGTTTGTTTTAAACATGGATGCCAAGGTTGCCAATGCATCGCCATCGATTTTCTTCTCGGGGCAGGTAGTTGAAGCTGACCTCTTGAACTCTTTGACGAGCTCTTGGATTAATTTGTGATATTTGACCAACCGGGTCTCGGTTTCCCACCCCGCGCAATTGGTAAATGACTAGGGACGAATCTCGAACACTCGAAGTTCCTTAACCTTTCTTTCGATGGTGAGTTCGGTCCCATGATGCAAGCTTCGTATTCAGCTATATTGTTTGTGCGAGAAGAATTCCAATCTGCTTTGGTGAAAGGATAATAGACGTCCTCGGTGAAATTAGCACTTTGCCCTATCCCATGTCCGAGGGCGTTGGAGGCTCCATCAAGTAAAGTTTCCATGACTCATCATCGAAATATCTTCTTCGGTTGTAATGCACATCAAGTCTTAAATGCGGGAAACTAAAGTTCAATGTCTCATAGTCATCCAAGCACGACTAGCTAGGAAGTCCGCTACGACACTCTCATTTACGGCTTTTTGATTAACATATACGATGTCGAATTCGGATAAGAGCATCGCCATCGAGCCATCCTTCCCGTTAGTCTTTGGCGCTTCCTATTAGGAACCTTAATGGGTCTAGCTTGGATATCAACCAGGTAGTATGGTACAACATGTCTTTATGCGAGCCGCTTGGTAGCCCAAACTAGAGCACAACACAGCCTTCTGCCTTTGGCGGGTACCGTGTTTCGCAATCATTGAATTTCTGCTTAGGTAGTAGATGGCCTGCTCCTTTTTCTTGACTCATCGTGTTGCCCCAGACACATCCCATTGAATTCTCGAAGATTGTTTAGTGGTCGACCCGAGCCTTTAGTGCGACTAAAATGGGAGCATTTGTCAAGTACTTTTTGTGCGAAAGGCTTTCTTGTCTTTAGAGTTATCACCCGCCATCATAAATGATCGTCTGGTTCTTATATTATTCTTATATGAACCCTTGTCATCTTCTTGGCTTGGCGTTGTCCCATTCAACCACGGGCTCCCTTTGCTTTGAATTTTCGGCCTATCATATAGAGCCTTGATCTATTTCTAGTCACGGGGTGGGCCAAGATGCTTCCATCCCTTAAGCTCTTCCTTGATCTTTTCAGTAGCATTTCGACGGGAACTAACTCTCGGTCCCTATGCTTTAAATCTCATCATCATTCATTTTTAAAGTAAAGTAAAAGGCAATTTACTTGTGTATATTTCAAAAAATAATGATTGTTTGAAAAGATAATGATCATTCGAAAATCACAACTTGGACATTTTGAAAACATTGTTTTGGAACAAATGGTAAACATCATAACTTTGGGAGAAAATGTCAAACCTTTTAAAACATGTTTGCCCCCGAAATATCAAACACCATAGCGCATCTGTTTCAAGTTGCCAGAGACCAACTCTAATGAAGCGCATATTTAGAAGATCTTGACCATTGTGGAGATATATGCCAATGTATAGCTTCTTCTGGTCTAAAAGGCTTTTGAGAGGAACAACCCTACCTAGTTTCTACCCCGTTTAAGGTGTCTCTCTTAATCTCACTATCTCACCATGCCCCATCTTTCCCTCATTTGGGTGTCGATCAAGCACTTCGAAGTTTGACGTTCCTTGAAGAAAAGTTAACCCTTATAGGCGGAATGAAATCTGAAGACATTCTCATTCAACTTGGATATCTATGGATGACCAGAATGGTCTTTGGGGCTTGTAATGTAGGCCTTTGGTTTATGGTTAAGTGAAACAATATTTTTGTACTTGTGTAACTTGGATATGCCTATTGTTCTTTCTATTTTTTGGATCACTCTAGACTGCCCGTTTTTGGGTTTTCACCCTAGAGTTCATTTCTTTTCTTTTTATTATATGCTGCCTTGCATTCTGGCTATATACTGATGTTCATTTTCTGTTCAAGAATGTTTGATCCTTCAAAACTCCTCGGAACTGAGATTTCTTGAAGGACTACGATTACATTTCTGGGAATTCTTGTGATTGGCACGCCAAGATGAAATGTTATTCTTTCTTTTTTTTTCTCAATTTTTTCTTTTTCACTTTTTCTCTTGGATCGCTCTAGTTTGCCCATTTTTGGTTTTCACCCTAGAGGTCACTTCCTTCTTTTGTACCTTCAGATCAATGTATTTTGGCTGGATATTGATGCCCAGAGAGGCTCGGGTAGACTACTCTTCATTTTCAGGATCACTCTAGACTGCCCATTTTTGGGTTTTCCCAGAGGTCATTTCTTTTTCAAAATTGGCGATCTTGAGCCGACTTGTCTTGACTTGGCTTCAATTCGAGCTTCTATACTAATTTTCAAAACTGATGTTTACTTGAAATGTGGATTCCTTACATCTCTTGCTCATAGTTGAAGTCTCGTTCTTGTATTGTTTGATCTGTGTGTGAAGCATAGATTGTATTCTTTCTTTCTTTCTTTTTCTTTTTTTTTAGACTGCTCACTCTGGTTTTTAGCATTGAATCTCTTTCTTCTTATTCGAGTCTATGAATGTATCCTTGAATCAACACGGATCTATATTGGTATTGATGCGATCTTCCGCTCGGAGTTAATTGCCTCTCTGTAGCTCTTCCGATATTTACTCGATCTGGATTGCTTGACCGCCGATTACCATTTATCTTCTTTTTGGTTTTTCATTTGGACATATCCATGTTTTCAACCACTTTCTTTGATGATTTTCTGATCTTCGTACCCAATCTGTATGGTCTCATCTGTGTGTCTTACGGTAAAGTAAAAGAACACCATTCGTTGACATATTCACAAATGTCCCGAGAATGCCTTCAGGGGGTAGAGGTTTAGGGTCAACTTTCGCTTCAAGGATCTTAAGCGACAAGTGCACGAGAAGATAAATTCTTAAAATGGGAATTGCCCATTGTCTAAACACTCGCTTTTGTTCCTCTGTTGGCCTAAGTAAACCAGAGATACTCACATTTACAGTATCACCACAACATTCAATCTCTTCTAAATATATGCAACTTAGAGTTGATCTTTGGGTTTTGAAGCAAATGTCTTTGTTGCATTCAAAATTTGAGGACACAGTATAGAAATGATATATACATATGTCCATTCAAAAATGTGTGTATATGCATATGGGAAAACTACCCCATAAAAATGAAATGTTTAAAGAATCAAGAATGTAAATATGTTTTTCTAAATGGAAATGTGATTTTTAATTCTAATAAACAATGATTTTTTTGTTGAGAATTTCTTTGTGAAATGATGAGAAAACCGTAGGGACCTTTGGATTATCTCGAGGGTGCTAACTCATTCTCGCCCCTTCCAAGGTAGTGTAGGCTTGCCTCTTCTCTTGTTTTTCCACATTTGGATGACCATTTTGTCACGACTCCCTTATCGACCAGCTTCTTAATTTTTTAACGACCCCAAATTTCTTAGTATCATGCCCCAGTGCCTCAATGTTTTGAAAGTGATACACATTTATCTCTCTGTTTCCTTTTGCTCCTAAGGCAGTCTGGTCTTTAAACTAAGGTCCCGGAGTGCATGTTTGTTTTCGCTCTGATTGTCATTAAGTCCTCAAAGCTGACCTTCATTTTCTCGAGCATATTATTAAAGAATAAATATAAAAGATGGCATAGAAGTCAATTTCCTCTTCATCTACGGGGGTTGCACTTGGGTCACTAAACACAGACACCTCAAAGCACATTCCTTGAAGCTTTCATCAGGTTTCATCTTCGTACCCTAGAGATACCGACGACTTAGTGCTAAGTCCAAAGGACATCATATCACACAGTAGGTCTTGCTAGCTGTCGGGAAATAGTGGATCGGTAATTTTTAATGCATCCCTCCATCTTTTTTGCGAGAATATGGCGCGTGAATCTTGAGGCATCTTGTTCCATCATCATGTGCAAATCGAGAATCTTTGGAATTGAAGGAACGACCAACCTGGGGTTCAAACAGAGTTTTCTTGCATTAAAGACATCAAACTTCTTGTTTTCTCTTTTTCCTCGAGCCCATCTTTTAATTTGCTCGGATCTGGATTTTTGAGTGTCTTCAATTCATGATAAAACTCTAATTGTTCTTTGGATTACCCCTCAAAAATTTTATGCAAGGTGTAAAATATGTCATGATTGTACAACAATGTAATGCAATGCAATGCAATGTAATGCAATGCAATGCATGAATGCAAATGCGGTGTTGATTCTCGAACAGTCCTTAAAAGACTTTCAATCGGTAGAAAAATGTCCAGTTGCAAGAAACTAATAATGAATTACAGGTGTGTTAGCTTCCTTACGAGATCTTAACCGGGAAGCAAAACATGTGCTCCATGTCTCGACGTCGTCTTCAGGATGATGGATGACTTCGTCTTCTCTTCTTATTCTATTTTGTGACGTCATGATCTTTATTTTTGTGGCTTCTAAAAATGACATCAACAAGTGCAGGCATAATGCAGATAAGATCTTTTCTGGGTGCAAACGAATAATACGTCTAAACAGGGATGGATTCTATCGGTCCTAAGGGAGTACTTTAAAAATTTTAGGGTTTAAATTAAAATTCTCAAAGATCATTTGGTTCAAAAATTTTAACTTACTTAAAAATGAAACTTTTAGGTTTCTTTTTGTTATTATTATTCTTCTGAAAGTTTTATGAGAGAAGAAGTTTCAAAGCAAAATAATAATATTTTTAATTTTTTTAGTTAAATTAAAATCTGAGAATTTAAAAATGGTCAAATGTGAAGATTTAAAATTAGGATTTCGCGTACTGATTTGAATCTTCTGCGTCGCACGTGCCTTATTGTCGTACCGTCTTCTTTCGCGATTTTGCTCGACCTAATTTGATACTGTAATATTATCGTTCCCGGCAAAGCAGACTTTTTCTATTTTGAAAGCCTTTTAATGAACTGTTCTTGAATCAACACCATGTCATGATATGCAACATGAATGCAAATAAAGGCGTTGATTCCATTGGTAATCACCCTTCGAACGACTTTCATGGGAATTAAAGGGTCCAGATTACAAAAAAAATCCATATTACAAAATGAGTCCCTATTACAAAAAGAGTCTATTACAAAGTCTTAATTACAAAATAAAGTTCTACACATAATCCCTAGCTCTACCTCCTAGCTCCTTGTGACTCGAGCAACTTGATAAACCTTGGTGTTTCTTCCATGTCCGGGGTTACGAAAGGTCGGAGAGTCGTGGCTTCGGTAGCTAAGTCATTCACACACCTTTTAGCTCATTGTATGTCCACCATTAGGTCTCGTGTGTATACTTTGGCACTACACGCTCGTTCGGCAAATTGTTACGTCGGATCTATTGAGTAATCTCGACCGATGTCATGTATTTGGATCGATCTTTGTCCTTCCTAAGACACCTTTTTTCCATGATGAAAGATTTTCTAATCGGGCAAACCACTTGAATCAACGCCTCTATGTAATGTGGATGCAATGATAATGCAACAAAAATATGTGTAAAAATAAAATAAAAAACAAAAAGAAATGAGTTAGTACCGGATAAAAATAATAAATACATAAATAAAAGGACAAATTAAATAAGGTAAATAAACAAAACGACCCTATTTATCTAATCCAAAACACCTAAGGTTATCCGCATGGCTCTAACAGGGTGGGTTTCTATGTTCTCTACATGCAGTGTTGGTGCTAGGAGGTACCCGAATTGTCCTTGCTGTCCCCTACTAAGGGTAGCAAGGCCCCCGATCATCACCCATTATAGGCTCCTTTCAACCGGGTTCAATTCGGGGACCCTTTCGCTTATGCCCCCGCATGAAGGCGATATCTTACGAAAGCATAAGGTACTCGAGCCCCGAAGGTACTTGCTAGGCCCATACGGAGAACGATATCTCCACGAAAGCATTAGCGTTTTCCCCACTTAAAAAGGCGGGTTTATATGCCATATTTTAAATGCGTTAAAATAAACGCGCAATTATGACCGAATGTTAATTTAATAGTTACTTTAATCCGAATTTCCAATATTAGTAAAGCGGTAATTATTTTAAAAGCTTGACTCTCATTTATTTTTGAAAAACAAAAATGTCCCAGTGAGTCGCCATCATCTCTGAATGTCTCGCTTCTAAAAGCGATTGTGTTTTTGAAGGATTTTTGAAAGGTGTTTGGATATAAAATATTTATTCCGTGGGTTTTACAAAAACCTTATAAAAATGGAGTCGCCACCGCCACTTAGGTAGGCGGACACCATAAAACCAGAGATTCAAAAAAGGCGGGGTTCGGGAGTCGGTTACGGATGGGAAGGATTAGCACCCCCACACCGCCCAAAATTGGTACTTTAATAATTACCTCTTTATTAATATTGGATTTTCCGGATTAGAGTAGCGATTATTTTAAAATTCAGTCATAATTGCGAATAAATTTTAAAGGCCCGTTATCCGAGAATAAACGCCAACAACCACTATCACTACGCACGATCATCGCCCCGTTTACGCTCGGATAAAAGGGCACCGCATTGACAATTTATATATCATATGCAATCTTAGTGGCAAAAATATAAAACATGGCAAAATATTTAAATACAATAAATATTGACATAACAGAATACTAATCAAACATAAAATGCTAAACTAAAACATACATATATACATATTAATCTAACTCATAAATAAAAACATATCTAGCATAAATAAAATATTAATATACAACACAAATTTAAAACATATTAAATATTAATCTAACACATAAATAAAAACAAACTCAACATAAATAAAATATTACTCTAAAACATACATAAATAAATATTAATCTAACTCATAAATAAAAACATATCTAACATAAATAAAATATTAATATGCAACACAAATTTAAAACATATTAAATATTAATCTAAAACATAAATATACAAAATAAAAACTAAGACTAAAATTTTAAGATAAGCGATGCTTCATTAAATTGTAAAAATTACAACACTAATAAAAAGGTAAGAAAATATACCTAACTAGGAGCTCGAGCAGCGAACTCCGCCGAGATCTACCGCGACCCTCCAAAATTTAACTAGATCGGACCTAAAATAGGACCCCGATCGAATGTTGATCGAACCAATGGGGGGTCGAGGGCACGCCCCAACCCCGCCAGCCTTGCCTTGCGCATGCGGCCATGCCCCTATGAATTGATGGCAATTGAATTGTCAATTTCTCTTCAATTTTGGGCGTGTCTTGCAATTCAATTGGGGTGCCTATTTATAGGCAATTGAGATGGATTGGTGGGTGACGTGGAGCACCCTGCTCCACGCAAATTCCCCTTTTTTATTTTGATTTGATTTTTTTTTAATTATTATTATTATTATTTTTTTTGACTTTTTTATATATATAATTTTACTATTATAATAACACTAAAACCCGGTTAAAAATGAGTGATTACAAAGTGATGAACACATGAAAAAATTATAATTAATTATAGGTTAATATGTAACAATCCGTTAATAACGGGTGACTATTAATAATTAAAATAATTAATTATTTTTAGATTACGATTCAATAACCGTTATAATAGTTAGCTAAACGGTAGGTAGGTACGGTAACCGTAAACACCCTAGTCAGATCCACTAACTAACCCTACATTATTTATTTTAACCCTTCTCTCTCTTCTTTTAATAATACATCATGTACAAAGGTTGAGTACACACCAAAATCAAACATGTTGATATTAATGTTAAAACATGCTCCAAGTTCCAGTATTTTTTGTACAATTAGAATTCAGACCTCCTACTTTATTTTCATAAATTTAATCCATTTACTTTTTAGATTTAACAATTCAAGTCTAATTGTCAATTCTGTTAAAATTCTTTGATTACATTTGTTGATGTGACATTTTAAAATTAAAAAAATAGCAACTTGGAAGTCACCTAGCAGAAATATAATGCTGTAATAGTGAATTTAACAACATAATTTTTAAAATGTTAAAATTAGACTTGAATTTTTTAATTGAAGAATAGAGGGACTAAATTATAAATATATTAAGAGTACAAGGACTTGAAATGTATATTAACCTAAAATTAAAATAGTACTACAATAATAATAATCTCAAAGATAATCAAATCCACACTAAGTCAAACAAGGTAAGTCAAATAATCAAAGCTTTCTTTGCCTACTTGGATAACCCATTAATTTTTTTTAAATGTCATTTTCTTTGCCAAAACATTTACATATCCATAAATATTTGAGAAACACAAGATCAAACCTTAAATCTTTTAAGTAATATCAGAAGTTTAAGTCTTAATATTACGAATAGATAAAATTAAATTAAAAGGAACGCACTATAATAAATTTTTGTTATATTTGATTTAAGTTAGTCAGTTAATATATTAAATATAGATAATTTAAAACTAAATAAAAATTAATTTATTATTATTTTAAACAATTCATTATTTCAGGCCCACCAAGACCAAGAATCCCACAACACGAAAAGAAATCTCTCTTTTGATTGAGTAGTTTATGGCGTGGCATCTCCCAAATGTTTCCTCAAACGTGTCACTTTTCTATAGGGTCCTTATTTTGATACCTCATCACAAAAATATGGTCACGAAAAATCAAGAAAATTTAAAACAAATTTGAGGATGGAAATTCTTCCCCTAACTGTACCCCTTTTGGTGTCTTATTTTAAAAAATGGATTTAGGGTTTAAAGTTAGGGTTGTGGTTAATGTTTAGGGAATTAGAGGTAGAGTGTATTTTTTAGGGTATGAGGTTTAGGGTTTAGGATGTGGAAATTAGGGTTAGAGTTTAGAATTTAATATTTAAGTGTTTTTTAGTGTGGGGCATAGAACAAAAATCTTCTGCCCCCTTCTATGCCCCACATTAAAAAATACTTAAAAATTAAATTCTAAACCCTAACCCTAATTTCCATGTAATACCCCAATTTTTGGTTAGTGGCTAAATTACAAAGTTTTAAAAGTTGGTGGTTTTAGTTCAATGACTAAAATGTAAAAATTCAAAGTTTGATGACAAGTGAAAAGTTGGGAAAAGTATAGAGACCAATATGGTAATTTTCCCAATAAATAGTTTCATGGTAAAAATGAATAGTTTATCCCTGTACAAGAATTTTGTTGGGAATCGGATTTTTGGTATGAGAATTGTGTAAAAAGCTATAAAGGGGATAAGTTTCAGAAATTAATTCGGATGATCATTTGAGCTCAGAAAATTATGAAAATTTGATGGGAGTCTTAGATAGACTAAAAGAAGATTGTGTTAAGTTTTGGGATCGTTTTGATTCGATTTGGATTCGATACTATACAATATTTGAGTAAATAAGGGACAATGGCATTTTTGTAAATACCAAGATTCATTAATGGCATTTTAGTCATTTTGCCCTTACTTTTTATATTAAATTGATTGTTTTGGATAAAATAAGACAAGTGTTGTGATCCTATTGGTTATATCTAAAGGGCAAAATGGTCGTTTTACTAGTGATGGAGATTTTTATATTATAAATTAAGATTTAAAATGCCATTTGTCATGTTTATTAATTAAAGAAAAGCCTAGAATTGTTCATCTTCTTTCTCTCTTGGCCGAACCATCATACCAAGGTAAGAAAGGATTTTTGATTCAATTTTTATCAAGATTTAGTTGGTTTTTTGGTCAAGACGTGAAATAGAAAATTGATCTCCATCAAATTCTCTTTCATTTGGTATAATTTTTTAGTAGTTTCCATGTTTATATGTTGAGTTTGGGAGTTAGGGTTTATGAAGGACAAGTTAATATATTGAGTTTTATGGATTGTTTTGATTAAATATGGTGTTGTGATGTTGTTTCAAGCATGAAAATAGTGAAATTTCTATGTTTTGGTTGTTAGGTGATGTTTGGGAAAATTGAAAAATTAGGGGAAACTCTTGCAAAATTTTTATTTGAAGTAGAAATGATGTGTGAAGCTTTAATATGATGTTTAAATGTTGAATTCATGCATGAATCAAGTGAGGAATTTTGGCCAAAGTTACCTTTGGTATTCGGCCTACTAGGAGAAAATAAGAGAAAAATTTGGAAAAATTCTCCTAAGGTTAGAAATGATGTAAGGATTATTTTGTAAGCTTTGGAAAGTCATTTGGACTAATATAGAAGGTTGTGAAGTAATAAGGACTAAGTTATAAAATTTTGGAAGATTTAAGGACTTAGTTGTTAAACTTGTTGTTGAAGTGTATTGTGATGGAAAATCAAGTTTAGTGATTAAAAGGTTGACTATGAAGTTTAGATAGAATTTGGGGATCAAATTATGATTTCGGCAAATTTAAGGATTAAATGTAAATTTTTAAAGTTTGGGTCCTCAAGTGTAAAGAATGAAGAATGTGAGGTTTAGAGTTGAAAATAATGGTTGGAAGCTTAAAAAGAGTCTTTAGGATTGGAATGAATATTTTGGGAATTTTGAAGAATTATTAGAAATATTCTTCCTAATGTGTATTAATGTTAGTAAGATACTAACTTATATTTTGAATGGTATGTGTTGTTGTAATTTTGTGTAGATCGTAATCGTGATCAGACTTGTGATTTGAATAAAGCAGTTGATAAGGAAAAAGTTCAAGAATAAGGTCGAAGGTGATTGTACAGCTTGCTAAGTTACTAGTGAGGCAAAGGTGAGTGCATTCTACTTACTCTATTTATGAAATGAGAAAGACTGGTGATAAGTCATTCTAATTATTAAAATAAAGGGATTTGAGTTTTATTAAATGATTTTAAATATGCTCTATGAATGACTTTCGGGTATGAACTGCCCAATGCATATTTTTACATACTGAAGTGGTTATCTTGATCCATTGATATTATCGAAAATGAATGAAATGTTCATAGTAATAAATTATTTGAAAGCTCATTGTATAATTATTGAGAGTCTTGGTATATTGGCATGCCAAAGAGGTGGAGTATATTAATATGATATTACTGTTAAGTACAGTAATGAGACAGTGAGCTATGTTCTACGGCTATGACCTATTGGTTAATACTGCTGTTAAGTTACGGCAGTGATATAGTGAGTTGTGTTCTACAACAATGACTTATTATTATTATTGATGTCGTTAAGTTACGGTAGTGTTTACAGTGTTACACTGACATTGATACATTGGTATTGATACATTGATATCAATACATTGATATATTTATACACTGTTTTATTAATGGCACAACTAAATAGTTGTTGTCGGGCACATGTGCATACTCATCATTGACTCGCATACCATGTATTCTCATCCATATTACATTAGGCTATATCGATATGGAAAGTGAAGTATAATGGATCAAATTGATATAACATGTATTGTATTATATGTGAATATTGAGATTGTTACAGGTTACAAAAAAGAGAATGGTTTGACAAGTTAGTTTTATGATTTTCAAATCCTTTTTGATATTTATAATTTTTTATATTTATAATTTTACACTCTAATTGTTCTTATCATTATTTTACTATGGAATGTTTTAAATATTTTTACATTGCCTCGCTAAGTATATATTAGCATGTGATTGTTTCACGCATAGGTAAGAAGAAAAGTAAGGAGTAAGGAGCAGCTGCAAACTTTATCATATTTTGAGGATTGAGCATTAGTGATCAGTATGACATCTTTAATGTTGTCTTTTGATATTTCTAGTTGGTATGTATAATATAAATGTTTTGACTGCTTTGATATATACATATTTAGAAACGAGTTAGATTAATCGTATTTTATTTACGATCTAAATGATTTTTAAATTAGACAGTTTTTAAGCAGTTTTATTATTTAAATAGCTACTAAGAAAACTGCATAGTTGCTGCTTAAATTTAGGTTTGAATTGAACTTAGAAAAATTAAGTTTTTAAATTTTACGCGATTAGCTAAATGACTAGTTTTAAAATGTTATATTTATGTGATAAAAGAAACAAGTTTATAATTGATTTTAGATATAGGGTCAATGGTAAAAGCTTAGTGACACCTCTGACCTGTATTTAGCAATGAATACAGGAAGGGGTGTTACATTTAACATCTTAAACTTAAACTTAAACTTTACACTCTAAAAAATATATTCTACCCCTAATTTTTTAAACCCTAATAATAATTATTAACTTTAAACCTTAAATCTACTTTTTAAAATGTGACACTAAAAGGGACATGGTTAGGGGGAGGATTTTCATCCTTGAGTTAACTGGTAATATTTGGTGTCCTGAACCGTATACAATCGTTTCAGTGGATAAAATCCCGTGGGCACACCGACGAGTTTCATCACTAGATGCCAGCAGAATCAAGCGGCTCAGATTTTTTTTTCCCGTGATATACCACTTGGCTGATAATACCGGGTTTATTACTCAGATAATGGTGTGATTTTTTTTTATTTCATGATCTGAGGTGTATTTGTTTTATTTTATAAAATAGAGATGTTGTTATATTAATTTTAGAATCGTTGAGAAATTGTAACGTTCTTTAAAAAGTCGTTAGAGAATTTGGATGATTTTAGTATATATTTTACTTTTATTTTTTTATCTGCACTTTGTTATTAAAATAATTTCACCCAAAGATGATTTTAGAATGACGCCGGGAAGTATGTATTAGCGATTATAAATAAAATTATTTCAATGATGAAGATTGAAGTGTATACGAGAAAAAAACGAGTAAAAGTTATATTAAGATAATCAAATTTTTCTGATAATTTTTAAAAAATGCCAACACTTTTTGACGAATTCTAAAATTAATATAGTAACATCTCTATTTTAAAAAATAAAAAATAAATTCACCCTAGATCATAAAATATCTATACCATTATCTAGGTAAAACCCTGATTATACCAAGGGATTGATTCATTTTGACACCATCTCGACCATCCACGTGTCACTCCCAACTCCTACACGTAAACTCGACCTCTTTATTAACCTTCCCCTTTAACCCACTCATCCAACTTTCCCGGCACTCAGTTACCTAACATCAGGAATCAGCCGTTGGAAGATTTCAGCATTCCCAAAATACCCTCCTCGTTTCATCTAAATTCCAACCCGTGCCCCTTTCTAAACTGAAATAAAAACGAAAAAAAAAGGGGTAAAAAAAACACAAATCTCGAGCTCTCTTTGGGTCTTGTTTTAGCTTCGAAGTGGTGAAACGGGACAATGGTAGAGACGGTGGCGCGTGAAAGAGACGAAGAGCTGGTGCTGTTGCCACATCAGAGCAAGGGTGACCGGTCATGGCGGTTGAACTTCGACGATTTCCAGTTATCTCCTGAACACAAGGACAAAAAGCCTCCTCGTAGCCTCCATGATTGCCTTGGGGTCTTGGGTTTTCAACCTTGTTTTCTTCTTCTTATAGTTAAAAAATAGTTTTAATCTATTATTAGTAAACCCTTTTTTTGGTTCATAAATTAGTAAAATACTGATTATTCGTATATTATTATTGGGTATCTGGGATCTTCTGTATTTTTATGCTAGATTGTGAATTTACTTAAATGGGTGTAATTTTTCTGTTTATTTCCATGTATTGGGGGTATCTGAGATTTTATTTAATTAGCAATATTAGATTTTTTGTCTTTGCCATGAAATCACCTTTTCATTTATTACCTGTGAATGGCTATCATGTGTTTTAAGTTAGTTTTCAGTATTTTTGAGCATCAAAACTTTAATAATTTAAGAAGGGGATGAGTTATTTTAAGTGAAAGGATGGTTGCTTTTTGGTCTTTGAATGTGAGCTCTAACATGGTTTTGTATGGACCAAAAATAGTTATTAAACCGTGCTGGGTGTTTTTCTATTTTTTGGTTTTTGAACATCTGGTGCGATCTCAACCCTTTGATGACACACACCTTGCAAACAAATTGCTTGAAATCCGAGTCTCCTATGGTAAATTAGTGTATTTTTATGTTTTTTTATATGGGGTTTGCATAGTTTGATGTATTGCAAAGAAATTATGGTGAAAAACTTTCTCGTTTTCTTGATCAAATGGAGATTGACAATTTATTTTGCACTCGTTTGAGGTTGGTGTTATGTCAATTCCTGTTCTTGATGTTATTTTTCTCTTGTTGAGAGTTCAAGTTTGAAGTTTTCCGAGATTAAAGATTGCTAGTTTTCTTGATAAAGTGAAACTGAAGCTTGTTAGTTGAGTTCCTAAAAAAGCTAATGCACGTCTGTGTTCTTATTAATGAATTGTTTGTCAATTTTACTTTAAAGTGTATGTATTGAAGTTATGAAATGTCTAGGCCTTTTTGTTTTATTTGGCTCTACTCTGGAAGGACTAAGAGACTTCAGCTCTTTCGAATTAAACATGTATATGGGTCTTGTGTTTCTTTTTTCTTTTTTGAAATTTTTATGTTCTTTGTTCATCTTGCTTTTTCTTGTACCATGCATATGTTTCGTTGAACTAACATGTTCTTTACCGTTTTGTATATAATAGTTTTGCTGTGAATGGAAAACCAAGCGAGTGGACAAATCCTTTAGTTGGAAAAGCTTTTATGCATAGCTTAGTTTGTAGTCCGAGCACTTTTTAAACAATGCTCTTTGGTGAATGTGCAACAGATGCTGAATTATTCTTTTATTGATGCACCATTTGCAAATGAACAAAAAAGGGAGTTATAATAATGCATCTAAATGGTTCTTTTTGATGGTTTCAGGTCCAGAAGACAACGTGGCTGAATACTATCAGCAGCAGGTAGAAATGCTTGAAGGTTTCAATGAAATGGATGCCTTAGCTGAGCGGGGTTTTATTCCTGGAATGACCAAGGTTTGAATCGTTCTCTATAGATAACAAGATTAACCGTTCTTAAAGAAAGTAGTATACTGAACTTTGTTGCTGTGATTGGCAGGAAGAGAGGGAAAACTTGGCTAGAAGCGAGACATTAGCCATTAGAATTTCCAACATCGCAAACATGGTTCTTTTTGTTGCTAAAGTTTATGCTTCTGTCAGAAGTGGCTCATTAGCTATAATTGCATCTACATTGGATTCTCTTCTTGATCTTCTGTCTGGATTTATCCTCTGGTTTACTGCATTCTCCATGTCAACGCCAAACCCGTATCAGTATCCAATTGGAAAGAAAAGAATGCAGCCACTGGTCAGTATTCTTGCTATACCTTCTTGTTGTGTTAATTCCTTGATCAGTGTTAGGGCGTGATCAATGAGTAGCACTTCCCTATGTTGCTTCAACTCTTCACTCTCTTGAAGTACCCTTGTTCACCGCCTATTGTCCGATCTATGTGTGGACTGTGGACATGGACACGTGGTATGAGGAGATAATCCCACCAAGGACCCTCCAAATATATTGAATCTTGAAAAAATTGAACATTCCTATGAGGACACATACCTGTGCACGACACATACTCAAGTCCAAATAGCATTGGCAATTCCTAGCTAAGTGTATCTGACTGCTTTATTTTCATTGGTTGTTATCATTTTGCTAACTGGCCTTTTCTTTAATAAAGAATCCCCCACCCCCACCTTGACACACACAAAATTGGCAAACATTGTCAGATAATTTATCAAACGGCATGTCCTAAGGATAGCTTTAAATCTTTGAGTTCTTTGTTCTATTAATAAAAGTCCAATGTCGGTTGCAGTGGTAAGATATATTGCCCCCTAAGCAGGGAATTCAGGTTTGAACCTTAGAGATTCCATTGTTAGGTGGGGCAATCACAACCCCAAACATGGATATAAACCAAGAGATTATTATATCCTGTATTACATAAACAAGCTGTAGTATGACCATATGCTGATTTCTAACATATTTTTAGAAGGTTTTGAAAACATGTTGCTACGGTGGCCTCTGTAACACTGATTTGGAGACGCAAGGCAATGCCTCTAGAGGATGTTCTAGTATAGCATAGACGAAAAGGCTACTGTTAGATAAGAAAGCGGAAATATTTATGCATGTTGATCTCCATTTGCATCTTTGCGGGATTATGGGCATGGAAGTATATGAGTATTGGTGGTCTCTATTTTCATGGAATATAGTTTCGATGTAGTATAAAGAAGAGTTACGGCTATGAACTGTTGAAATCTAATAATACACAAAACTTAAAAACTGGTATATTTTCTGCAGGGTATCCTTGTTTTTGCCTTTGTGATGGCAATCCTTGGACTGCAGATAATCTTGGAGTCCATACGAACCATGGTTTCAAATGTGAGTTAAAGTATGATAATGCATTAAAGTTTTCTTCGCCATTCAGTAAATCTTTTACTATTTTTGAGGATGACTGCTTTGTGTTCAAATGACAATGGTGTCTTTCTTTGTTTCACTCAGGAGGATGAATTCAGCTTGACGAAAGACCAAGAGAGGTGGGTTGTTGGGATTATGCTTGGAGTGACCCTGGTAAAGCTTCTCCTGTGTTTTATTGCCGTACCTTTACGAATGAAATTGTCAAAGCTTATGCCCAGGATCATTTCTTTGATGTTATCACAAACATCATCGGCCTCGTTGCTGTGCTACTCGCTAATTACATTGACGATTGGATGGACCCTGTTGGAGCAATCATCGTAAGTAAAATCTTCTCTTGCATCATGGGCCTTTGCCTTTCTCTTTCCAGTGTTAGTTTTTATTGCGCTTGCTGGTCAGCATGTGGCATGAATAATAGAGTAGTAATGTTCTTTTGGTTGTCACCGGAACTCGCTAATACCAAACACTTCAGACCATTGCCAATAGTGCAGGGTTTTCATTGGTTGATGACCATCTCGACGATCATTAAGAAAACCGAAAAACTTTACCATGTATTTCTGACTGATTGAGATTTGAGATAAACTTGAACAATGCAGCTTGCTCTGTACACTATCCGGACATGGTCGATGACAGTATTGGAGAACGTGAACTCATTGGTGGGAAGATCAGCAGCTCCGGAATATCTTCAGAAAGTGACTTACCTGTGTTGGAACCACCACAAGGCCATAAGGCATATCGATACCGTCCGAGCCTACACCTTCGGGTCTCACTACTTCGAGGAGGTTGACATTGTTCTCCCAGCAAACATGGCATTGCAAGAAGCTCATGACATCGGAGAATCACTGCAGGAGAAGCTGGAGTTGCTGCCGGAGATAGAGCGAGCCTTTGTTAATCTGGATTATGAATTCAGTCACAAACCTGAACATGCACAGGCACAGGCACAGGCACATGCTTTGTAGACACGTAACCTAGGATGTGTTGATGTTGTCTCTTTTTTCTTGTTTTTTGTTTGTTTCTTCTATCACCAACAAATAATATAAGTTGTGTATGCTTGGAGAATTGAACCATATGAAAGCAACTTTAACTTTATGGTAAATATTAGTTCAAGCAAACCTTATGGTTCAGCCAATCAAATCGATTGAATTCGAATCGGTACTTTGACCGATTGAATCGGTCTATTATCAATAATGTTTTGGGACGTTAAAAGAAATTCAGGGGTCACATTTTAACATTGTATTGACAACCATGAGAACAACTCCGGGAATTGGTATATAGTCTGATTTGGTATTTATTTATTCCACAACTATAAATTTAAAAAATTAGTAAAAATTTTGATTAAATTGATGAGAGAAAAATTAAAGACTAAATTGATCAAATAATAATATCATAAACTTCAACTTACTTGGTTAACATCTAGTTTGGGCTCTCGTTAAACTTTTAACGAAAAATAATTTTTTTGATTAAATAGAGACAATAAATTCTTATACAAGAATTCGAATCAATACAATATAGAGTTATATGAGCATCCTTAGCCACTAGGCCAATTAGTATATCTCATTTTGTAATTTATTTTTGATAAAATTATTTTGTGACTTTTGAGTTAGTTGCATGATCCGGGGATAGTTCACAGGGTTGTATGGCTGTGTACGATTTATTAAAACGAGATCTTTAATTTAATTCCAAAGGTATATCAAGTTCTTTTTAAATATTTTATTTTAGTAAAAAAATATATTACAAGACCCTCTTTAAAGTATTTTTTATTTTTTTCTTATAATTTAATAAACCAAATTTTTTTGTTTTTTCTATAAACATTTAATTCAACTCATTTAGAGCACTATATTCTTAGGGCCTATACAGTCGTTTATCTCGCACATGTCCAAAATCTCATCATTTTATAAATTTTTATAATTAAATGATTCAACTAAAAAGTACCTTATAATTAAGAAACTGTCTGCATAATTACTATAATAATGATCACAAATAACGAAAGACCACCAAACCTTTGAACTTGGACTTTTGGGTATTATTATTATTATTATTATTATTTTGAATCTTGTCAAAGGACATGTTCTTGTCAAAGGACATGTTCATGTTCATTTCCGTGTATCTCAATCATAATTTTAGGTTAAATTCAGGTGCAAAAATAGATAAGTTTAGGGAACATAAATGACGCATTGAAGTTTCATGTTCCCTGCCTATGTTCTTGTTCGATGCCAGCTATGAAATTTCCAGGTTCGGTGGAAAATTCTGTTTTTTTTTTAATTTGTTTTTTTTATTAAATTTAGTACATATAAGCCAACAACTAATTTGTTATACAATTTCATGTATATAATATTTCACTATTCAAAAATATATATAATTACATAAATCTGTGAGTACCTTAAATTAGAGGATATTAAATAGGGTGAAATACACAAATGGTCACTAATTATCCCAAAAATTACAAAATGGTCATCAAACTTTCAAAAGTTACATAATGGGCATTAAAATTTAGTTTTTATTACAAAATGGTCACTGAGTCGTTAATTGTCGTTAAGTGAATGTCGTAACAATTACACAAATTTGAATGATAACACAATTAATCATCCATATTTACACATCCGATGAATTTAGTCCTAATTTAACCCTCATTATCGGTGTCTAAATTGATTGAATGTGTAAATATTGAGGATTAAATGTGTTTTTATACAATTTTTTGTAACTACCATTTTACCCGGTCAACAACAGTTAACGGCTTAATGATCATTTTGTAATAAAAACTAAAGTTTAATGACCATTATGTAACTTTTGAAAATTTAGTGACCATTTTGTATTTTTTGGGATAGTTTAGTGACCCTTCGTGTACTTTATCCTATTAAATACTCTATTTCCCCTTAGTTTAAAATCATTTTCCAATTAAAGATATGATATCGGAGCCATCGAATTATGAATATCAAAAGTTTTATTTTATGTTAGATACAGTGACGTATCATAATGGGAAGCAACATGAGTATCCGTTTAGGATCTTATATTTAATCTTTATAATTTCAATAATTTTCAAGTAATAATTTTGTAAGTTAGTGATTGTATTTTTTTGTTTTTGTTGTCTTTAAGATGTTTTCTTAACGAAACAACAAAAATAATGTGGTTGACAAAGTTTGATCATATTAGTATGGTTTAAAAGTGAAATATTAAATTAATTGTTCAAAGTAATGACATATACTTTTGTTATACATGACTCCATCTTTGAGTTTTAAATCAGGACCATGAAAATGTTCGAGACAACTCTAATTAGATATTTGTTTGTGTTTTATATCAAACCTTGTATTAAGATTTATTATGGGTATAAACGTGTTGAGCTGTGTTTAAATTTATGAAATTTAGAATCTAACGAGGGGTCTTAATAGAAAAAAGGGTGATGTTATGGGAATCCGGGTTCAAAGTAGTTTTGTTTGCAAGCATGGAACAGAACCATGATTGAGGTTGAGAAAAAGCCATAAATATTTAAAAAATGGGGGCGAATATATATCCATTTAAAAGAAATTGGGGTTTGGGGCATTCTCCGGGCTTTAGCCCCTCCGTTCATGTCTACAAAGTTGTGTTATTAAACAGTTAATAATAAATACGAATAAATATTACACTGCAATCGCCTTACGAGTATTAAAAATGTATGAAATTTGAGTCCAATTTGGAATTAGTTTAAGCGTATATTTGGCACTTGAACTTTTTTTTTTTATAAATATTTTGGCCCTTAAACACGGAAAAGTAGCGAATTTATTTAGTGAATATCAATATTTCATTTTTCGTTAACGTTGTTATTATTGACAATAATACTAATAAAATATTTAAAAACTATACAATATTAAATTTGTAAAAATAATAAAATTATTAAAAATTGTGAAAACTATAAAATTTGGAAATATGAAAATTTATAAAAAGTATAAAAATTATCAAAAGTATGTTACTTTATCATTAATTAGTTCAATTTAACAAAAAAATAAAAGTTCGAGAGCAAAAAGAGTTTGAGTAAAAATAACTCTTTTATAAGTTTAAAGTCTACGCCCTTAAAATTTGAAGTTCAAAGTTTTATTCAAGCTTAATTCAATTTTACTTGTAAAACTCGATTTCGATTCGAAATAAGGATAAAATTGTTTGAACTTTGCTCGATAAGTCTATATACAAATAGCTTAATTTAGTGTTGAACTTCAAGTTTAAGATTTTAGTATAAAGTAACATTTAATCTCCAAAATTTACATTTTCCCAACTTAATCCTTGTTTTTTGTGCACGTTAGTTATTATTTATATTTCTTAAATAGAGTTAAATTTGAATTTTTTAATTAAAAATGATTGTGATGTTATATTTTATGTTACAAATTTTAAATTTGAATTTGAAATAAATAAATAAAAATATCATGGAAGGTTATTCATAAATATAGTGGTTTGAAATGGATAAAGATTTTTACGTGGTTGGCATGTTGTAACAACGTGTTCGTCGACATTTCACCATGGATAGTTCTTGTCCCATCCGTCACGCGTCTATTGAAATTGTGCACCATATTCTTCGGATGTGTCCGGCAGCAATAACGACATGCCAACTTTTAGTTAAGTCCGAAAGATTGCACGAGTATCTTTCTATGTACTTCAAATCATGGATTGGTACTAATCTATGCATTTTGCAGTTGATAGGACTGACTGGATCTGACGTTTGACACAATGATTTGGAATCTTTGGACCCAACGCAATGTTGTCGTGTTTGTGAACCCATTAGAGGATCAACGACCTATTCTGGAACGGAGTCGTTACTTGTGTGTGATTGCGGCAAAGGCACTGGAGCAGGCAGCTTCGGCATCGAGACAGATACAGCAAGTTGCGAGTGGATCACATACCTGGGTACCTCCTATCTCAGGCCAGTATAAGATTAATACTGACATATGGTGCACGACGGAGTAGCGTTGGATTATCGTCTTGTGGTGAGGTTATGCGAGATCACAATGGCACTTGGTTGAGTGGGTTCACTAAATTTATTGGTGCTTGCTCGGTCTTGGAAGTTGAATTATGGGGAGTGTATGTCAGACTCCAAAAACATATCTACAAAAACTATGTATAGGAATCTACAAAAAAACGATCCAATTGATCAAGATGCACAATGAGGATCATATCCATACGATTTTGTACTTCTCGACAAATCTACATAAGATGCAGGGCATCGTAATGTGGTGTTGGAGGTGGACAACATGGATGCTCTTTGGTTGCTTAAGTCAGATTTGGCTCATGACAGCTCTCTTGTTCTACTCAGACACCTCGATGACTTAAAAAAACATGATTGGATTGTGCAATTTCAACATGTGGCCGGAATGGTAACAAGGTGGCTGATTCGTTAGCCAAGTTAGCTGAGTATGAGAGACTCGAGGTTACTTATTTTGCTACTCCTCCAATTGGAATCGATGCTCTTTTACATGAAGATGTGTCACATAGTCTAGTTTAGTGCATGTAATTTCCATACAAGTTTTTGTCGTCGTCAGTGTACTTATTACCAGATGTACTCTTTTCTATCGACTAGATTTAGGGAAGTTTTTAATGAGACACTTGATAGTAATTCTCTCTTTCCATCAAAAATAAAAATATCGTGATTATTATACTAGTTAAAGGTAAAGCGATGTCATATAACATAACTATTTCGATGTCCTCAAATTATCACTTAGATATCAAATTAATTCTTAAATTTTTAGAATGTTTTAACCAATTCATTAAAGTATTGGTATCATATCAATCAACTATTGGTCAAATAAAATAAAATGCTAAATTCTTTAAATAATGTACAAAATCTGATTAAGTTGTTGTGAATAAAACTAATTATATTTAGAAAGTCACATTCATAATTAGTCTCTACACCATTTGAATATGAAATTGGCTAATGGATGGGATGTTGAGTAGTTGTGCAAAAAAAATGTCATTATCAACTCGTAAATTCAGGAATTGAATGTAATTTGAATATGACGTAGAACATATTTAAAACATGTAGATAAGATTGTAAATACATGTGAATCTATTGTGTCGAGAGCTTTGTATTTGATCCATGTTTCTTAAATATATACAACACACGATATTTAAGTTGACATTTAGTGCTCGAGCTAATGGCTAGGTTGATGACATAACATGATTGATATGATAGTGATACTTTTGGAATTCAATTAAGGCATAAAGCAAAAAAATATCTCTAACGTTTGACTAAATAGTCATTTTAGTCCATATTCTTTTATGAAGCAATTTAACCCTCAACATTTCATTTTAGTTCAAAATAGCCCCTCTAAGATGAAAACTATTAGTCAACTAACAATAAATGGCTTGAAATGACGTGACAAACCCACATGACAGTGTCATATAGACAAAGATATTGACTTGAAAAACTGTCACATCGGTCAAAAAATAATTTTATAAAATTATATAAAATACAAAATTATTATTTTTTCTAATGATTAATAATTCTGTCAAGTCATTTCAAGTTATTTACCGTTAGTTGACTAACAATTTTCATCCACAGAGAGTTCATTTTGACCCAAAATAAAACGTTGAGGGTTAAATTACTTAAAAAAAGAATAGGAGCCAAAGTGACTATTCAATCAACGTTATGGGCATTTCTTGGCATTATAACGTTTAAGGATTAATATAAAATTTCATCATAATTTGAGGACTTTCATGAAAATTAACCCACAGTTATTGACCTTTGAGCTCACCGAAACCATATGTAATATAAAAACGGTAAACGCCAACCATTTTTATGGCATTATTATATAAAAAACCCATTTTAAATAGTTATTTATGTAAATGATCCCCTTCTAATGTTATTTAGAAAAATGACTCACAAATCAACCACGTAAGGCTACCTCGCGTTCTGGGAAAAGCGAGCTATGACCTCGCGTTCTACACATAGCGAGGTCCATCCGACGTGGGTCAACTTTTCATATTACGTAATTTAAAATTATTAGATAAGACCTCGGGTTTTGGAAAACGTGAAGTCCCGGAGAAATTGAATATATCGCGACAGAAATTAAAGGGAACTCATTTTTTGCAAAACGTGAGTTCCTCGTAATCTAGGCTGAAATACAAGGGTGTACAGACATGTTCGGGGCATTTTATCGTGTCATTAGTCCGTTAATTGAGGAAAACTGTCAGCTTAGAGGATTAGTATTGGAACTTATCTTCCATTTGAGACTGATATTGGCACGTAGGAGACAGTGCGCACTGTGTGAAAAGTGCGTTGAAAATGGTTCCAATAGATGTTTTTGTCCAAGAATAAGAAGTTGAAATGGCTTTGTAGGCATGTTGGAGGTGTTTTTTCGGGTTATTATTAGAAAACTCTTTGTAATATTTAAGGTTATATGTCTAGTATTGGAACTTATCTTTCATTTGAGACTGATATTGGCACATAACACGTATTGTAAACGGTATAAAAATGACCATGAAAATGGTTCCAAAGCTTGTTTTTGTGCATGAATAAATAGGTAAAATGCCTTGAGAATCATGTTTGATAGGTTTATCCGGGAAGTTAATCGTCGCATTCGCGTAATCTTTAAACTTAGAGGCGTAGTATCGAAGGCGTATAATTGTAATTAAAAAGAATTGCAATTAAAAAAATAGAAGAAGTTGCAATTTCGAGGCGTAGTATCAATTATCTTCAATGCTCCGTGTATCTATCACCTAAAGCGATTTAGTTATTATTGTTTTCAAAACATTTAATGGGAATTATTTTTAAGATACAAAAATCAATATATATTTTACATATTATTTGGGACTCCGTTAACATCATCATCATCAGAAAACATTGCATACTGCTCAACCTCAAGGCCTCCCTAAAGAATACTGTAGGTGGGATTCCACCATAAATTCCACATCAGTGTTGTTCGCAATGTCATATAATGAGTACATTAATGGTTCTAAGGACGTCAACAGTCGATATTTCAACGATTCTAGCTTTTTCCCACGACCATGTGGAACATTATTCTTCACTTTCTTCATTAACTTGTTATACGATAAGTTCCTCGGCAGCGGGAGCAATAAAGCATTTGAGGATTGAAATACGACGCCGAGAGATGCATCAAGGACTATCTGACCATCATAGTATACCAAAGCTGTAATAGTTTCTTGTCTCGACATATTTTGAGAAGAAGAAGAATGAGGATGAGTTGTGAGAATATTCGAAGAACTGACCCCTATTTATAGGAGTCTCCACACCCCATACGAATGGAACTCACTATCTATACAACGCGAGTTCTAAACACTATTTTAATTGGTGAGATATTGAAGTCCGAACGGATTGAATATAGGAGATTCCATTTGACTGGAACTCGCTATCTGCAGATAGCGAGTTCCTAGGGTTTATAATTTTTTATCCTTATTTGGTGATTCGAATAAGATTTTAATTTCTTACTGTAACTAAACAATCAACACTATTTTAATTGGGATAACTAATTACTAATACAACATATTCAATACCAATATACATTGAATTTGAAGTAGAACGTAATAAAGGCGGTCAATCATCCATACTCGTTCTGGTCACAACACGTCCATGCAGCGGGAGAGTTTGTTAACATACCCTCGCCTTACTTCTAGAGCTGAGTAGTCCAGCATTTTAACGCTTAAACAGACGATGGTCTTCCTCAAGCTCTAGGTTGGCAAATCAGTAATTCTATTCCGAGTTGAGTAGTCCAACATTTTCACCCCTAAAAAGCTGATGCTCTTCCTCAAGCTCTCATTCAACTACATAGGCATATTTGAGGTGGTTGACGAAGACGACCAATTCTACCTTGCCAATTCTATCCTAAACAGTCGGTGCTATTCTTTAAGTTGAAAATGCGTATTTAGGGCTGATATTGACATAAGGGTATGTAGATATTATAATCGGTCAATGGAACCCTGAAAAATTCTTCCACAAAATGGACGAAGATCAAAAGCTTCATGGATTTCGTGTACCGGGAAAGGAGGCCACTTTAAACCATTGATCCTCATTATCCACAATTGTAAGGGCTTTGAGTATGGTTATATGCGGTGGTCTTCATCTAGCCTCCATGAGTAAGTGTAGAAATAAGTTACCCGCATCCTCAAACAAAAGGTTAAGAAGGTTGCGTGCATTTGAGGAAGACCAATCATTTCCCGATATTGTGATTCGTCATTCATCTCGTACGAAAACACCAAAAATCTGTCAAAAGCTTGTTGCGATCATGTAAATGCAACTACGTATATCAACAAACCACAATATCGGGAAAATAGCTTTGTAAAAGAATTTTCTTGATACATAGTTTGTTGCCATTAATAGCTGCATCTGAGTTTTTTCGGATCTGATATCAATTTTCTAGCCACATCACGATGTTACAATTGCTAGGGCTGGCTGGTGGCTCCTCCACCATGACCCTCGCCTTACAAAAAGGGTGAATTTTTCACGTTTTAAATGAACCTCGTGTTTAGCCAAACGCAAGGTCTGCAAAGCTTCCTGACATGGCAGCAGTGGAGTAGGCTAGAGATCCAACATGGCAGGGGACCTCACTTTTTAGAGAACGCGAGGTTCCTTTAATTTTTTTCTTTTTTTAAAGATTCCACCACCACCTTACTACAATTAATTATTTATACCTGGGATGAGGGGAACCTAAAAAATTAAGAGGCGTAGTATTGGCACGAATGAGACATTATTAACGGTGTAAAAAATATTTATTAAGGTTTAGGGTTTCAAACGGTTAATGGGACCTCGCTATGTTCATTTAGAGGAGACATTATAAATGGTATAAAAATGACCCTTTAAATAGATTTATTAGAGTTTAGGGTTTCAAACGGTTAATGGGACCTCGATATGTGCATTTAAAGGAGACATTGTAAATGGTATAAAAATGGCTCTAAAAATGGTTCCCAAGATTTCTTTTGCATGAATAAATAGGTAAAATGTCTTTAGAGTTATGTTTTGATGGGTTCTTTCATGAAGTTAATCACCGAATTAGCATAATCCTTAAGCTTAGAGGAATAGTATTGGAGGCGTATAATTGTAATTAAATATAATGGTAATTAAAAAAATGACAGAAGCTGCAATTTTTAGTTGTTAAGTAATTGTAATTATAAATCATGGTGCCGAAGCTAACTTTTAGGCACCGAAATGGTTTTAAAGCTTATTTTTATGCATGAATTACACTGTAAATTTTTTAATTTTCAAACTAATACATAAAATCTACCTTAAACATGCGGTCAATTGTACCCCTAAACATGTTTTAATGAATAATAACAATAAAATGTGTCATCGATTTAGAGAAAATGTGTCATAATTTGTCCGAGTTGTTTGGCCACCGAGAGATTTGTCGTTGATATAGACACCATAGTTCGTCATAGTTGTTGGAAGCCTAAACCTGCTTCCGCGATGTGAGCAGTCGAGGATAAGCGTCGTGGATTTCGTGAGTACCCAATAATCATTATCATCCACAATGCTAGAGGCTCCAACTACGTTACATGCGGTGGTCTTCCTATTGCCTTCACGATGAATGCGTAAGAAGAAGCTAGCGGTAGCCTCGAATAAAAGGTTAAGAAGTTTACCAGCGCTTCAAAAAAACCATTCATTCTCTGATATTGTTATTTGTTGTACATCTTGAACAAAAACACAGAAAACATATATCGCCAATATATATTATATAACCAATCAGTTCAGTTACCCGATTTGTCCCAAAATCATAAACCATAAACTGAACCGGTTTTTTTTTAGAAAACATAAACTCGAACCGAAATCAAAATTTTCAGTTTGGTTAACCATTTTTTGGTTCAGGTTTCAGAATCTATTTTAGTTTTTCGGTTTTTTTGCACACCCCTAGTATAAGTACAACTACATATACCAATAAATCACAATATCAGGAAAATCCATTTGTAAAACAATTTTCCTGATACGTGATTTGTTGCCATCAGTAGCTACAGTTGTATATTCTCTTCGGGTGTAATATGGATTTTTCCCAATGGCTGGTGGGTTTGTTTGCCCTCATTTCTGCCTTATATAGGCAAATAAATAAGCACGTTTTAAATGGACCTCGTATTCTGCAGAACGCGAGTTCGGCAGAGATTCCTGACGTGTCAACACTAGAGTACGACATAGATTTAACATGTCACTAGACCTCGCTATTTATAGAGCACGAGGTCTAAATATTTTTTAATTTTTTAAACTAAAATTTCACCGTCTATTAATTGTGTGAGAGAAGTTGCAAATGGTTTGAGCGAATTCGTATTGATTGGTGTAATATTTTTTACATTTGTAATTGTAATTGTTAGTAATTGTGGTTTAAAGTTGAGAATTGTAATTGTAAATATGATCTTCAGATGTGATGTAAAGCAATTGCAATTATAAATGATCTGAAATTCTAATTAGTGGGTGTAACAAGTGCGTTGGAAATGGTTACGAAGCTTGTTTAGGGTAAGAATGACAAAGTAAGTTTATTACTTTTCAAACTAATACATTAAATGAAGAAAATAGATTATGGCAATTAGGCTTGCAATCATCATATGAGAAGATATTCATATCTGCAGTCTTGATCCCGATCAAAGATAGCATCTTGTACATGACCAGTGAGAGGTCAGCGATGGATAGTGGAGAATGTAGAAACGTAGAAGAAAAACACAAAGAAAAATCAAATAAATGAATACATTTTTGCATAGTTTAAAATCTTTGAGGCTTTACTTTTATTTTTACGAGTGTTGTGTTCCGACTAGAGATGGCATCGTTTAATGGTATTTATTCTTTTATTTTTCTTTTCAATTATACCCCCTAACACATGCTCATCTTCGTTGATGTAGGCAGTGAAGGATTCTGAGGCCCTCCGAAGGCTGCAATTTCTACCCACTTTCCTCTTCATCTGCAATGGTAGGGGCTTTGACTAAGGTTACCTACGGTGGTCTTCACCTAGCCTCCACGATGTAAGCATAAAAATAAGTTACCTGTAACCTCGATGAAAACGTCAATAAGATTACTGACACTTTAGGAAGACCACGTTTTCCTTGATATTGTGATTTGTCGTTCATCTCGAACTAAAACGCTTAAGACTGGTCTCACGAAAATTGTAGACCCATGAAAAGCATGTAGTCTTTATAAAGATGTAAGAACAAATCCCAACAAACCACATTACCAGGAAAATCTCTTTGTAGAAAAATTTTCCATATACGTGGTTTGTTGGCATCGAGATGATAGTGTTTTTCTTCGGATATGATGGCAATAGGCAGTAATTTAGATAAATTTGGGTTGGTAGCAAGCAAATGTCGGTGGGTTTGTCTGATCTTGTTTCTGCCTTATATAGAGGTACGTTCGCGTCCTCTAAGGCACGAGGTTAGAAGACACGTTGTTTGAAGTAACTCGCATTTCTCTAAACGCGAGTTCCATAGAGATTCCTAGCGTATCAGAACTAGAGTACGAGCAAGATTTAACGTGGCAATGGACCTCACGTTCTGTAGATAGCGTGGTCCATTTCATTTTATTTTAATGAAAAATTAAAAAAGGGTTGTTGAGAATGGTAATTAATTGGTAGTGGAACATAAGAATTAAACTCCCTGACCGTGTAAAAAATCACGTTTAAAATGTTTCAAAAACACTGGAAACTGTAACCTTAACGAAGAGATCTTATTACTTAGGAAAACATTAGTACAATATAAAGTATAATTAATTAATACAAGGGCTTTAGCGATTAGGACATTTGTTCTTCTAGTGTCCGAGATTCCCACATCTACTGCATAGCTTCAGCTGTTTGGTTTTTTCTCGATGTTCGACCAAATACTCATCACAATAAATCTTTGTTGATCGTGGACGACCCTTTTTTTTACGTCGTAGTCCAAAATCTGGCCATATTATAGGTTCACCATCAACTGTGGTCGATCAATTTCATTCCCGATGGGAGGAAACTCATATTCATAAACCTTGGATACGGTTTCAAGTAAGTATATTGGATCAATCATTGTCATATAGTGAACCCGTACAGAAGAACAAGCAGCAATGGCGTGCAAACACAAGTACTTGAATGTTTGGAATACATCGCATTCATAGATTCTATCTTCTATATTAACCATGTATGAGTTGTGATGTATGCATTCCAACAACCTCGAATATTTTGATACACGGAATAAATGTTCTTGCGTGAGAAGCAAGTAACATTCATCGCATTTGAATATCGTGCATAGTTTTGAAATTTATTGTGAAGGTGTGGGTAGACTCTGTGGCCGCCTTCTATATAGACTGTTGCTTTCTTTCCCAAGGTTGCAAATAAGGTAGCCAACCGATAATATGTCGCTTTGACAACGGAGGTGATAGGTAAATGTCGTACTCCTTTCAGTGATGAATTCACCGCCTCAGCCATGTTCGTTGTCATGTGACCAAATTATTTACCACCATCATATGTTCGAAGCCATTTTTTGCTCGGGATTGAAGCAATGTAGTCATAGCCATTTTTGTTCCTAAGTAGAAGTTCTTCAAACGACTAGTCAACCTCTAGCACGTAATGCAAGTTGCCTATAAAAATGATAAAGTAGTTAACGATGAATAATAAATAGAAAGATATCTTAAATGGAAAGGGATAGAGGAGGTCATACCCATTCAAAGCACCGTTTGACGTTCATCTTCATTCTTGTACCTCCATAAATAATGGTAATGTGGCATAAACAATACCAGTGATAAATATGGGAAGGTTGTCAAGATGGGCTCATACGCTCGATCACCCATAGGAGCGTCGTGCCTCTGTCAGAAATAACACATAACCTTTCTTCTTTTTCATGTATAACATGAGATAACAAGTGCCTTCGTAAGTTCGTAAGGAATAATAACCAATAGTCAAGATCTTCCTTTTCGACTATTGTAAAGGCGATATGAACGATTTTTTTGTTGTCGTCTTGCGCAACCGCCAGTAATAAAGTTTGTGTGTATTTTTTATAGAACCAAGTGTCGTCAATCTGAACCATCGACTTGCAATATTTGAATGCATTAACGCATTGCGAAAATGTCCAAAATAGACGATGTAATTGACTCACTCCTCGTACGATATGATCATTTTAGTACACCGCTATAGTTTCTAGCTTTACAATCGTTCCCGATATGTGTTTTTGCATCAGGTTTAGCCACAACCTCAAGTCTTTGTACGATTTGTCCCACTGGCCATACAATTTCTGTATGGCCCTCCATCTTACGTACCATGCTTTGTGGTACTCAACTATGTAGCCGTACTAAGATTTGGCTGCATCAATACACGTGACAACCGTTACACATAGATTTGCCTTGACCAGTGGAATGAAGGTGTCACAGAGCACGTATACATCCAAGTTAGGATGATCCTGACTTAGTCTGCTGATAGTGCACGTATGAGGCCCCTTGAGTCTTGTGATTTACCACAACTGATTTTTCTTCTTCAAGAACGATACATAAACCCTCTAATTACACCTCTGTCTCTTCTGGGCACATTCCACAATGTAGTTGAGTCTTCTTTACAGTAGTCGTAACTGAGTTACGTATGTTGTAGTTCTTGATGGTAGCCAAAGCAAGTTCTTTCCTCAAGAAGGTTATCCTAATATTAAGTTCACCATCAGCTTGTCGGTTGTACTGCTCAAGTTTTGGGAATTAGGAAAATTCTAGAACGTTGAAGGCTTCGATATCAATCATCGTGGAATGTAATGGTGGCTAGTAAACAAAAACCAGGATGGTAGAATATAGAATGTTGGTAGGTCAGCCATATTCTTCATTTCCTTCTACTACATCCTCTAATACGTCGTATTCATCTACTTTGTCGAGCGTGTCAAGGTCTTCTGGTTCATCGTAAAAGGTCATGTTCTTTCCTCTACTAATGTTGAAGGCTTTGATATCAATCGTCGTGAAGTGTAATGGTGGCTGGTAAACAGAAACTGGGATGGCAGGATGTGGACCGTTGGTAGGTCGAGTATGTTCTTCGTTGCCTTCTACTACATCCTCTAATTCGTCGTATTCCTCTACTTCGTCAGGCATGTCAAAGTCTTCTGGTTCATCGTAGAAAGGGCTTTCCTCGTCACCATCGGGCCCCAACTCCCTTATCAGTTCTTCATCATAATTTTTTAAACCCTCAAATCAGAATAGACATGGGTCGTCGAATGCTACGGCAACAAATATAGAAATTGTTGGTCGATCGCGAGAATGCTCACGAGACCGCTCAAGAAATATATTACCAAGGTCAACATCACGGTCGACAGAACCAGCACAAGAATGTCTCCCCACAAGTTATTCAACGTACTCTCCACTAGGGATATACGTTGAATATCGTCTATATATAAAATCGTTGAACGGATTAAATGCTCCATGCTCTTGCGACATTATGTACTTTTGCGATGATGACGCACCGGAACCCATACATTACGGATTATATGTTGAATGTGTGGGCATATAGGACGATGAACACCAAAGTCAAAGTTCGGTGGCAAGTTCAAGTCAAAGTCAAAATTGGCTACGCAAGAATATCTTGGCATAGATGACGATGACTGAAGTCGTTGCGTGGACTCTGTATGGTTAATAAGTTGAAATCATTACACAACTTGGATGTCGGGCTCTGAACGTTGACATTAGGATCGAATTCATAATCCGTCTGCCGCTAATTTGAAAGTATGGTATCGTCATTGGCATAAAAAATATTATATACAGCTCTAAGGGACCTCCAACTGAATACTGCAAGTGGGCATCCAACATCAACTCCACATCACCGTTGCCTGCCATATGGTATATTGAGTACGTTAATGGTTCTTACAATGTCGATAGTCTATACTTTAACGGCTCCATCTTCTTTCCACAAGCATGTGAAACATTTTTCCTCACTTCATTCATCAACTTATTATATGTTAATTTCCTCGGCAACTGTAGGGTTATAATATTTGAGGACTGAAAGACGACGCCGAGAGATACGTGGGTGACCATTTCACCATCATAGTATATCATTGCAGTAATACTTCCTCGTCTCGACATATTTTGAGAATATCTACAATCATATAGAAAGTAGAACAAACATTAGCGACCTTGTAATGAATTCAAACTATCTAACATAAAAAACTATCGCATAAATGTACAATTGACACACTTATCTTAAAGCCTCGTCACGAAAATTAAGTTGGTGTGCTTCAATTCTCTTTTCCTTGTTTTCTACGAACCGCTGCAGTTGTTTGCAATTGTTTTGTGTTCAGGGTCTTTCACTTTCTTTGTGTCTAATATAAGGGTGCCAAGATCACCCAAAATAAACGTTGGATCACTTTTCCAAGCGTGTTAGGTAGGGGTGTATACGGTTCGGTTTTGGTTTAATTCATTAAGCTATTTTAGTAACCATCGATTTTTGGTTCGGTTAACCTCGGTTTTCGATTTTTCCATATTAACGTTAGTTTTTGAAATTTTGTATTTTATTTTGACAAAATAGCTTTATTTGATGACTTTTAAACATTAAAAGTTAGAGTTTTAAAGTATTTTTCATAAATATTTATTAAAAACTTAATTTTTTAAGTAAAAAATAATAATTAAAAATACATCTATAATATTGTAAGTATAAAATACTTATTTTTACATTATAAAAATAACTATAAATTAAATAAAAAATCAAATTTGTTTCGATTCGGTTAACCACGGTTCGTAAACTTATGAACCATAAACCATCCAAACGCCTCGGTTCGGATTGGTTTTCGGTTCTGCTGTTAACTATGCTCAGCCCTAGTGTTAGGGAAGTTTCGTCATAGGAACTCTCGTCCTGGAGCACGCAAGTTCTAAGTAACCTCGTTTCTTGTACAATGTGAGGTTTAGAGATTCCTGACGTGGCAGGTCAGACATGTCAGTGGAGCTCGCTATATACACATAGCGATTTTTTTCTGCCCTTTGTTTCCCCCTCTGTAAATACGTCAATTCTTTGTAGCTATACTGACATTATTTGAGCTCTACGCATTCCTCTATAATCGAACGTGTCCAAGAGATGACAAGATTTTTTACAACCGTATTCCATTTCTGGAACGTAATTCTACACCTCTTTCAAAGCAAGATCTATAAAGACGAGTTATATGATTTGATTTCAATGCACATTCGCGAATCTACAACATGTCAAATGTCTTGTTTGTTGGCGAAAATACCCGTTGATAAGCCCGTCCCTAAGGCACATTACATTCTCCCCTTATCAAATGCTAGGGACCTTTGAAAGATGTTTAGAATCTACACTCGTGTCAGGGTACAAACATTGAGTTGACTGTAAAATTTGATGAATATGCTTCTTCATCAAAAAACAAACAGCAACTCCGTTGTCAGAAGATGAAGAGGCAGTTCTGATACGTAACTACAGTAGGCGAGTGGATAAAGAGACAAAAACTGAGGAACTAAACTTAACATCGGGCTAGTCCACAGACTATGACGACACGGAAACTGACTCATCTTCTATTTATTTCAACTAAACGTCACTTAGCTAAGTTGTTAAGTAGTTAAGTATTTCTAATAAAAATATATAATCAATTGGAGTTAAATAAAACTAAAATGTTATTTTACATGATCTACCACGATAATTCTTATTTTTGTGCAGGAATAACAATGTATGTTTATCACTATGCAAACTAATACATAAATAAAAATAGATTAGGATAGTTAGGCCACACCGACGACCGATTTTACCCTAAACATGTGGTTCGTGAATGTTGAGTTCTCGTCATAGTCGTCCACTTCTACAAGGGGCGACCCTTTATTTGAAGGACCTCACATTTTGCAAAACACGAGTTCCACAGAGATTCTTGATGTGTTTGTACCAAAGTACGAGTCAGATTTAACGTGCCACATTGGACATCGCGTCCTGCATAACACGAGGTCCTAATGAATTTTATTTTAATTTAATTTTAAGGATAAACTACATAATTGACCATCATACTATGGTTTTAGACTCGATTTTACCACTATCCTTCTAATTTTTTTAAATCAAATTTTTTAAATTAAAATTTTTAAATCAAATTTGATTTAAAAAACATTCGAATATTTTAATGGAATTTAACATACTTTAAATATTCGATTTAAAATATTTGAATCTTTTTTAAATTAAATTTCTTTTCTTTTAAATCAAATAATTTTTAAATCAACTTTGATTTAAAATATTAATTTGGATATTTAAATTAAATTGAATATTTAAAGTATTTTAAATTCCATTAAAAATATTCGAATGCTTTTTAAATCAATTTTTTCTTTTAAATTAAATTTTTAACATTTTAATAAATATGTGATTTAATTTAAATATGAAAAAAATTAGAAAATTTTAAATTGAATATTTTTTAAAATCAAAAGAAATTACATAATCATCATAATGACGTCTATGTCCACCCGTACCGCACCGCGGTGGATGATGATCTCAAGTCGGATTTCTTCGAACAAGGCCATCATCATCATCATCATCTTCATCCCTACATATATCTGAAGTCCCACCTCTCGCACTGGGACCGGTGCAGAATAGGCTCTGCAACGGTGTCTGATTAACAATACCGGATCCAAACTATGCTGCCAATGGTGAAACTGATAAACTGGAGGAACAGATGCAGAAGGCAGTGTCGGATAGTAGACTAGGGGAACCATCATAAGCGGACGAAATGCTTCTGTGAAAAAACCTTCCATCAGGCTCCACATTTGATGAAACGATGGACTACTACCGATGGGGTGAAATGACGAGAAAGTCGAGTGCTGGAATGCAAGTGCTGGCACTAGTATCTCTATCTAGGCGGCTGACTGGGCAGTTGCCTATGCTATTCCCGATGACGATGTCCCAGGTGCTTGCGTTCTTTTTTTCTAACCACCTCCCCTTGTACGAGTACCACGTTGCATCGATGGACGATTTGGGAGAGACACATCTATTTCTCATTCTCGCTCCTTCGGGGTTAGTAGATGTGGCTTCATATTTTGATGGTACAACGACATATACTCAAAGGTAACGCTGTGGTCCCGAATGCGTTCCAAAATACGGGGCCGCCTATCGAAACGAGTTAACCGCTGCTGTATCCACATCGTGTGATGATGACCCCAATGGACTTCTATCTTGCCTTGTTGCTTTAACCTGTGCAATGCGTCCAAATTGGATGGCTCATCCAGAATCCCTTGGACATAGTTGAATTGCTGTAGCACACGGTCGGCAGGATGCCACTCGACTATCTCGTAGTGTATGAGCGGGACTATCAAAATCCAAACGTGCCCACTCTGCATTACTTCATGCGAAATGCATGCCTGAATATCAGGATCCTTTTACGGCATCCACAAGAACTACAAAAAATATATAAAATTAGTTAGATAAACTCTATTTAATTTTTTTAATTAAAAAAATACAATCGAACTAAAAAAAATTTACCACACCTCTCTTATTGATCAACAACCGATAATCTCGTTGGGTGGTCGGCAGTCCCACGTATGTTAATTGATCCAACCACCTATAATTCAAAAAACAATTTTAAGTGTTCCAATATTAAAAAAACAAAATAATTAAATAAATATTTATTAGTACCTCCGAATAAGTGGGAATTGGGATGGGATCGGGTTTCTAGGCGTCAGGGCTTAAAAAGGGCATTCGAAACCATGCTCAAGACTGCAACAACCAAAGATCCCCGATGGCACGTCTGTCCAGGTTGACGGTTCTGCATAACTATCAAAATAGATATGCAAAGACTGTCTCTCCCCAACATTTGTTTTTTGAATCCTCAATAACTTCTAAAATATGGGCATGAGCAAATCGTTGCAAAACAATTTTTATCAATGTGAAATTATTTTCAAATAAAATAAAATTATTTTCAAATAAAATAAATAATAATAAACAATAAAAAATTTATACCATTTTCGTTACTTCATCAGCGTCTGGAGGTAGGTTCGTCAAATTATTGTTCAAGAAGGTTATTTTGAGTTTCCCATCATCAAAATCGTCCGCCGCGGGCCTCAGTCCAAGCAAAATTTTGACACACGTTTGACCAATCTACCTCCATAATACCGGTGATAACCTCGCCGTCAACGGGTAGACCGAGATAAAATGCAACATCTTGCAAGATAATAGTTGTCTCACCGCAAGGAACATGAAATGTGTGTTTTTCGTGCCTCCACCTCTCTAGCAACACATTAATCATCGAACGATTCAATTTTAGACATTCAAATAGGTGGGAAACATGGCCAAAATCGAATTCATGCAAATAAGAGACGATATCCGGATCCAGTCGTCCCTTACGGTTGACGTAACAAGTCAAGGCACATTCAAACCCCTTCAAATTAAAATTTAAAATTCATAAATTACTAAATAAATAAAATATTAATAATTTTAAAAATAATTAACTAATTAAAAAAATTACCTCAGGATTTGTACACCAGAAATTGAACATGTGTCTGTCGTCGAGCCTCCATAATCTCACCATAGTACTGAAAATTCAAAGACTTTAAAAATAAAAACAATGGAGAATAGTAATTGAAGAACAAGAGAAGAGAATATGATATGATAAAAGTTGAAAGAATGGGTCCTTTTTATAGGAGTCCTCGCACCCCATACGAAGCGACTTCACTGGACCTCGCTATCTGCAAAATGCGAGGTCCATTGAAAAGATGCAACTTTTCAGTTCGGAAGGATTCCAACCTATCAGATAGGAACTCGCTTTTTGCAAATAGCGAGTTCCAAGGGTTTTTAAATTTTTTTTATCCTTATTTGGTGATTCAAATAAGATTTTAATTTCTTACAATAATTAAAAAATCAACACTATTTAAATTCGGATAACTAATTACTAATACAACATATTAAATACTAATAAAATTTAAATACCATATTTTAATTGGAGATTCAAATAAGATTTTGATTTCTTAGTATAATTTAAATTTTAAGGAATATTTTAATTGGGGTAATTAATTACTAATACAACATATTAAATACTAATAAAATTTAAATATCATATTTTCTTTTAAATAATATATTTTTTAGACAATATCTTAATCCTAATAAATATGAAATCTTTTTATATTACGACTTTTTGATTTTAAATATTCTACAATAATTAGGATATTTAATTTACGGAAAATAAAGATTTTCATCAAAGATTTACATTAAAGATTCTTATTTAATGATAATTAGGTCAAATTACTATGCTTTAGGATCTTTTCAAATAATTAAGATTTTTCATCTACTTAAATAATCTTTCAAAAATTAGGATTTTGTAAATAATTAGTTCAAATTATTTTTTTTATATACGATTAAACGCCATCTTGTGAATACTTACGATTTATACAATAATTACATCAAATAATTAGGCCAAATTATATATTCGCATAATTATAATAAGTTAATTACACATTAAAAAATTAAGTCAATTAAGTTAGATTTTAATTAAGTCAAATAATTATAACCTTTTAAATACATTTATTAGGGTTTCATGGGACCACGTTATATGCAAAGCGCGAGTTTTATATAGTAATTACCGTGATACATTAATGTGCCTCGTCAATTTCTCAGGAACAAACGTGAGGTCTTATCTAATAATTTTAAATTACGTAATATAAAAAATCGACCCACATCAGACGGACCTCGCTATATGTAGAACGCGAAATAACATACTCATTTTTCTAAATAACCTTCTATGAGTAATTTACGTAAATAACTATTTAAAATGAGTTTTTTATATAATAATGCCGTTTTTTACGTTTACTCTCTCTCATTCATTCTTCTTTCTTTAACAAAACATTTTTCATATTCCACATGGAGATAACCTACGCATCACCCAGTTCCTTCGACTTGCTTCGCTCTTCTTCCGCCGCCGCTTCGGGATCCACCATGCCGGTTCGCCCCATTTAAATCATCCCGCTCCAGCACCCCGATACGACGTCGTACGGCAGCCCAGGTGGATTCGGCAATTCCTCGTCTTCGTTTTGGTCGAACTCCTTGTTCTCTGGAGCCCGGGGGAAGATCAAACGGATGACGTTCATCGATTGGATCGAGATGTTCCTTCCTTGTTGCCGTTGGATTCGGACGTACAGATGGCGGGAGTATTTCCAGGTTGATCTCATGGCCGGTACCACCGTTGGTATCATGCTTGTTCCTCAGGTGATTCCTTCTCTCGCTTTCTATACACTTTTTTTTTTTAAAAGGGACTAAAAATGTTTTGAACATTTGAACTTTTGTTCGTTTGATTACAGTGAAAACGAAATGGAAAAAGCAGGAAAACACAAGAAAAACGGAATTATCGCCTTTAATATAGCGTTTTCCCCCGGTTCTGTCAACTTAGCTTACTGTAATGAGCTTTCTTTAGATTTTTTTTCCCGTTAACATTTTTTTTGGGGGAAGCAAAACCTTACATCACCACAATCGTCATCATCATTATGTTATTATTTGAAGCCAAACGGAGGTTTATATTCTGATTGTTTGCTGAGAAAATTAGAAAATAAAATGAAACGGATAAAGGGACAAAAGAAAATAGTATAATACTATTGCATCGTTTCCCCTAAAAACAGTGAAGCGTAAAGCTTTGATGATTAAGTTAAATTACACTGCGCGTGAACGATCTTTAATTCTTTCTGGAGTTCTATTTTTATTTTCCCGTATTTTCTTGGCTTCCAAACAGATTTGTTAGATTTGAGTTTACCGTTCGGTTCCGTCATTTTCAAGGCTACAGAAAGGACTGTTTCTCTGTTTACAATTGCGTGTTTTCTTTATTCATTTTAACTGTGCTTATCTCAAATGCAGATGGTTCTTAGATTTGACCCCGTCGTCAAATGATAACACATCACAGATTCACAGTTTCTGATTGGTTCAATTATTTGATTGGATCTTTGGAGCTATTTACCATCATGATTTTCTGTTCCTGATTGGTTGGATAATTTGATTGGTTCATTGGACCTAATTTTATATCTGAATTCAAGGTTAGTTTCAGATTACATAGCAGTAAAAAGGAGAATTAAGATTTACTTCAATCATTGTTTTGGCTTTTTCTTTAAATTACACAAGTGACCAAAGCAAAAGGATCAGATTCTGATTTAGATGGATTTGTCTGTTCTGTTCTCATTGTTTTGGGTAGTGCGAGATGCGTTGGATTCTAAATATCATTTCTTTTTTGCTATGTACCTGGAATTATAGGGATACCTGTTTTTTTTTTCTTTATGAATTCCTGGACTCATACACTCAATTATTAGTTAAAGTTATCAACTGGTATATGCATTTATGACATGGGTTTTTTTTGTTACCTCTTGAATTTGTCAACAGGCAATGTCATATGCAAAATTAGCTGGCCTTGATCCAATATACAGGCTCTGTAAGTTTCTACCAAATCAAATTCTTCTGTATTCTGTTTGTGTTAAAGAAGTTTGTTGTGAAGTATTGGAATGGTTTTACAACTCAAATTCGCACACTGTTGTGTATATTTTTTTGGTAAAAGAGCACAAAATGTCGACTAAGAATTCAGAACTTGACCTCACTCACTTGGTTTTGTATGATAGCATGCCAACTACACATGGTACTCAAAACAGAGAAATGCATTTTCAATATATGATGATATTGGAAATTTTATTGCTCTTATATGACAGATTATTGTCTTTTAAAATTGCCATGTAGAACACAATCCGTTTATTTTGAATCTTGCTCACTTTGAGTATGTGATTTTGGCAATGCAGACTCTGGCTTTGTGCCAATATTTATCTATGCCATATTTGGGTCATCTCGGCAGCGGGCAATTGGTCCAGTTGCATTGGTCTCCCTTCTGGTCTCCAACGTGTTAAGTAAAATTGCTGATTCATCAGATGCATTGTACACAGAACTTGCTATATTGTTGGCAATTATGGTTGGTATCCTAGAATGCATAATGGGGCTATTGAGGTAGAGCTCATCTCTTTTGTCATCTAAATTTTGCTTTTGCTTTCACATGTGCCCATGAGTGATTTGTATCATGCAATTAAATATCAAGAGATAAAAAAATCTTGAGAAAATAAATTCCATTGACAAATATTTTACTGTTTTATAAGTTTCAAACGGTAATTGAGGGTAAAATTAGCTTACCTTTTTTTCTTATAGGGTGACAGAACTAGGGAAGGGGGGCTTTCGCATTTTTGTGACTACTTTTTTGTTGTGACTTCAATACGGTTATTCCGCCTTCTAGTAAAGGAGAAATGGAGAACTAATGTCTAGAACGTCTTACGGCATTATGTTACAATCATCTCTTCCATTTCCCTTGCCAATAAATTGGAAAGTTTTCATCTACTTTTCCAGGCTCGGATGGCTCATTCGTTTCATTAGTCATTCTGTGATATCTGGCTTCACTACTGCTTCAGCCATTGTAATTGCTTTATCTCAAGCAAAATACTTTTTGGGGTATGAAATTGATAGAAGCAACGAGATTGTGCCAATAATGAAGAGCATAATAGCTGGAGCGGATCAGGTAGTGTTTAAATGCCCAAGTGGTATTTAATTTACAGTACTATATGTTTATGTTGATGCATTGATTAAAGAAGGCATTATCCTCATCACTGACACATATAGTCATCTACACTTCAAAAATGCGTTAGTGACATCCATTCCAAATTCCAAAAGTTGCCCTCCACTTTTTACTTGGCTGCATTGTTTATTGTAAATTGTAATTGGGGAAACATCCACACATTTTCCTTTTAACTTTGGTGTGTTGTGCATTCTGCTACAACTCAATCATTCCTTTGTTTAACCTCACGTGATGTTTTCATTTTGTAGTTTTCATGGCCCCCTTTTGTAATGGGATCTACGATTCTCGCTATAATTCAGACCATGAAGTTTCTGGTACCAGAACTCTTTGCCCCCCTCTCTCTCCTTCCCCACCCCCAACCCAATATGCCCTTTTATCTTTCTCTTAAAAATGTGCTCTTTTTTGTTATAAATTTGATGTCATTTGTAGGGAAAATCCAAGAAGCAACTGAAGTTCTTGCGAGCAATGGGTCCCCTTACGGCAGTTGTTCTGGGCACAATTTTGTCAAGATATATCATCCACCAACGATTACTTTGGTGAGAATGATGTAAAGTAAATTAAACTATTGGATATTAAATCAGGCAACATGATCACAAGAATAGTATATCTTAATCTGTTTAATCAAATGATAATTGGTGCTTATGCATATATGAAAAAGGCATTCTCATAGAAAAGCTGATAAAGAATGCTGTGATGTTGATTTAGGTAGGAGATATACCTCAGGGAATTCCCGGCTTTTCTATCCCTAAAAGTTTTCAGTACGCAAAGTCTTTAATTCCAACTGCATTTCTCATTACTGGTGTAGCCATCTTGGTAAGAAATTATATGAATCATTCTGCTAATAAAAATGCATGCTTTCAATTAGAGTTATCTTGTGTGTTTGTGACTGCTAATGGTAAAATGTCATTTTTGAATCTTAGGAATCTGTCGGGATTGCCAAAGCATTAGCAACAAAAAATGGGTATGAGCTGGATTCAAATCAAGAGGTATATGTAGCACAGCTCCCTCTATACTTTCTGTTGTAATAAATTGACCCTTTTTCCCCCTATTATTAAGATGCGTTAAATCATTTCTAATTGGAACTAAACTACTTAATGGATGTATTGTTGTCGGTATATATTATGGATTTTATACTGCTATATTTTACTGTTTGTGAGAACGAAAAGTTCAATAGGTTACACAGAAGGGATATGATGTCTCAACTGCATAGCTTAGTGTTAGTTTTGTTTATACATTTAGGGAAGCTAGTATTAAAGTATTGTGTTTACTAAATTTTCTTTGAAGGCTGTACTAAAATAATTCTTCTCTGTCCACAGTTGTTTGGTCTTGGTGTTGCGAATATCTTTGGGTCATTCTTTTCAGCATGCCCCACAACAGGTGAGAGTTCTTCCTGACCGTATCTACTAACATATTAGGTCTTGATTTAATACTTAACTGCTTCTGTTGCTACTGTTCTATTCTATATTTAAGATTTTTTTTACTGAAACTTTTGTTGCAAGCTCAAGTTAATTGATTTTTTTGTTGTACATGTTATGTAGGTTCCTTCTCCCGGTCAGCGGTGAATCATGAGAGTGGGGCAAAAACCGGCTTATCTGGAATTATTACAGGAATCATAATGTGTTGTGCTTTGTTGTTCCTGACCCCATTATTTGAGTACATACCACAGGCAAGTGCGATTGTGTTTGATTTTTTTTTAATTATTACTGTTTATGCTACATCTGCAATTATGCCTTTTCTTCCTCGCCACATGAATTTGGTAGTTTATAACGTGGCCTTGTTTGTTTTGTATGGCTTGATTCCGCTTCAGTATCTGGAGAGACTTATTATGAGTGCTAACTATGGGTGTGTGCACTTAACTGTCCTTGCAGTGTGCTCTGGCTGCTATAGTGATCTCTGCTGTTATGAGCCTGGTAAGTAAATACACAAGCCTGTGTTGGAACATTTTCAAACTACATTATGCCACATGTTGCTTTAGTGGATTTTGGACCATGCGATATACTATTTGCAACATGTAATTAACCCGAGTAAAGAGTAATTGGTATCCTATAAAGTTATTGATCGTCTAATCATATCTTTGGCGGAAATTTGTTTCTTTTGCATGACAATACTTTTAGGTGGATTATGAAGAGGCAATTTTCTTATGGCGTGTAGATAAGAAAGATTTTCTTCTTTGGACCATCACAACTGCAACAACATTGTTTCTCGGAATTGAGATTGGTGTCCTTGTTGGGGTAAGTACTTTAAAACCATCTGTGCATTACATATTTTGATTTTCTTTATTCCAGTCAAAATTACATTTTCATCCTATGATTATGCATCTATAAGTTATTCATGGAGTTTGCTAAAAAAAATTGCCCCATATACGGTATTGGCTATACTCATCACTATTGTCTTTTCTTTTACCAATCAAACTCTGAAGCCCAAAGGTCGAGTTTTGTTTCATGATCTTAGTCACATATCAGGTATAATTTTAATTGTATTTTGACATTTCAGGTAGGTGTTTCACTTGCCTTTGTCGTTCACGAATCAACGAATCCTCATATTGGTAAGTAGATATTGAAGAATACAGCCGTTATAAAAGATAAACTTCAAATATTGTAAATATTATTTTTTATTATCTGCTAACATTTTAGGATTAAGTCCAAAGAGATAAAACTCTTATCTCCTAGAATTATCTAGGATTCTTATCTCTTGTATATTATCTTCTAGTTAGATTTAAATTTTAAATTAAGTAATTTGATTGTAACATAACTCTCTTGTATTCAGCCTATTTAAAGGCTTTGTACCGATGCATTATTCAAGTCAATACATTTGAGAATTCATTCTCTCTACAAAACAGTCTCTCAATTATTAACATGGTATTAGTTGCTTAGGTTTTTTTTTTCCGATCCACAAAACCTAGAGAATGCATACCTCTCCAACATCTGAAATTAGTTTAGGGTCTGATCAAACCCTCCCACAAGCAGACCTGGCGTATAGTTTATGCAGCAGCAGCCAAAAGATCAACATCGAGCAGCTTGGGGAATTAAAACAAATGGCTGGGCAGCCATCAGTAAAAATTAATCAAAGTGTGACCATGACAGCAAACGAAGGTAGCATTTACTTTGCAAATATTGCTCGTAACAAAAATCTCATCCCTTGGATAGTCGATTCTGGGACTACTGACCATATGACAGGAAATAAAAGTCTCTTTCTTACTCTTACAAAGCAACCTTGTCAAAAGAGTGTGAAGACAGCTGATGGTTCGATGACTGCAGAAGAAGGGATTGGGACAGTCTACGTTAACAAGGACATTGTTCTTTCCTCTGTTTTATATGTTCCCAACCTAAAATGCAATTTACTCTCAGTAAATAGATTATGTGATGTTTTCTAGTGTTTCACTCAGTTTGATTCTGTTGGCTGTGTTTTTCAGGTAATGGCTTCGGGAAAAGAGATTGGCAATGCTAAGATATGTAGTGACCTTTATCTTCTTGAAGGTCAATCTCTTCCCAATGGACAAGTTCACTCAAGTTGCACCTTTAAATCCGTTTGTTTACCCTCTCAACTTTCTAGTTTAAGTTCAAATGAAATTTTACTATGGCATTTTCGACTAGGTCATCCTAGTTTTTTTTATCTTCAGAAATTGTTTCCTAAATTATTTCTTACTAAAAAATCAGCTTCATTTACTTGTGATGTCTGTCAAATTGTCAAGCATAAAAGAAATTCTTACCATCCATCTTCTTATAAAGCTTCACAACCTTTCTCTCTCATTCACAGTGACATTTGGGGTCCTTCTAATGTTAAGAATATCTCAGGGGCTCAGTGGTTTATTTCTTTCATTGATGATCACACTAGGACAACCTGGACTTATCTTATGAAAACAAAAACTGAGACTGATGATATCTTTAAAAAACTCTATTCTATGGTTGAAACTCAGTTTTGCAGTAAAATTAAGATATTCAAGAGTGATAATGGGAGTGAATTTTTTACTAAAACTTTGGGTATTTTTTTTAAAGAGGTATAGTTCATATTAGCTCTTGTGTAGATATCCCTCAGCAAAATGGAGTAGCCGAGAGAAAAAATCGACATCTATTAGAGGTTACTAGGGCCCTCTTATTTTCTTCTAATGTCCCTAAGCATTTTTTGGGAGAGGCATTGCTTCATGCTACTTTTTTAATTAACAGGTTACCTAGTAGAGTTATGGGGTTGAAAACACCAAGGGAGGTATTTCTTCAAACTTTTTCTTCCTTCAAACCAATGTCATGTACACTGCCCATTAGAGATTTTGGTTCCCGTGCTTTTGTTCACATCTCTAAACAATTTCGGGGTAAGTTAGATCCTAGGGCCATCAAATGTATTTTCCTGGGATATTCTGCTCAGGAGAAGGGTTTTAAATGTTAATCCCCTGTCACTAGAAAATTTTATGTTTCTATGGATGTTTCATTTCATGAATCTCAACTTTTTTTCTCAGATTCTCAAATTCAGGGGGAGAGTGCCTCAACAGATTCAGTTACCTCTAAATGAACCTATTGTTTTGTTACCTCTAAATGAACCTACTATTATACCCACCCCTATTCCAACACAGAATCCTATCCTTAAATCTACTATGATACCAGATTCTGTTCTTGAAACTTTATCTCCTAGAGTTGAATCCGTACCAAAAACTCCATTAAATCTTCCTTCCGAGAACCAACTTGAAACCAGAGAACTCAGTGTCTATACAAGGAAGAAAATGAGGCTTATTCAAGACACTACACAGCTTAGGACTGCTCAAGAACTGGAACCGATCCCATTGTCCTTGGAGGAGGAAGAAGGTATGGAAAATTTGAATAATGATGATATTGAACATATTGATACGTCTGATTTACCAATTGCTAAAAGAAAAGGTATCAGGAAATGTACAAGTCATCCGATACAGAGATATGTGGCTTACGGAAAGCTAATGCCCTCATTTAAGGCTTTCACAACCAAGATTGATCATATCCAGATCCCTCAAACAGTACATGAAGCCTTGAAGGATCCGAGATGGAAAAAAGCTGTAGAAGATGAGATTCAAGCACTGTAGGAAAATAAAACCTGAGTGATGACTTCTTTACCTCCAGGAAAGAAGGTTGTAGGTTGTAAATGGGTATTTACAGTTAAATATAATTCGGATGGGAGCATTGAGAGGTTTAAAGCAAGGCTGGTTGCAAAGGGATTCACTCAGTCCTATGGGATAGATTATCAAGAGACATTTGCTCCAGTGGCAAAACTCAACACAGTAAGAATCTTATTGTCCCTTGCTGCGAATTTGGACTGGCCTCTTCGTCAACTAGATATAAAGAATGCCTTCCTAAATGGGGATTTACAAGAAGAGGTGTACATGCAAAGGCCACCTAGTCTAAATGAAAACTCAGATCCAACTAAGGTATGTAAATTGTTAAAATCACTCTATGGTCTTAAACAATCACCTAGAGCATGGTTTGGCAGATTTACCAGGGTTGTTCTAAAAGTTGGTTACCTTCAATGCCAAGCTGATCATACTATGTTCATCAAGACCTCTTCTGAAAATAAAAAAGCTATTTTAATAGTCTATGTTGATGATATAATCATCACAGGTGATGATGTTATAGAAATTAAAAAATTAAAAGAGTTCTTGACTATAGAGATTGAAATAAAAGATCTGGGTCAGTTAAGATACTTCCAGGAATGGAAGTGGCGAGATCAAATGTTGGGATTGTGATAAATCATAGAAAGTATGTTCTAGATTTTCTTTCAGAGACAGGGATGCTAGGTTGCAAGCCTGCCGAAACACCAATGGAGCATAATTTGAAGTTTAGAACTGACAACAATGGAGCTCCTACTAACAAGGAACAATATCAGAGGCTAGTTGGTAAGCTTATTTATCTCTCACTCACACGACCTGATATTTCTTTTTCAGTTGGTATTGTTAGTTAGTTTATGAATGATCCTAGAGAAGAGCATTTAGAAACAGTGTTCAGGATTCTGAGATATTTGAAGATGACACCAGACCATGGCTTAATTTTCACCAAAAATGAGAACAGAAAAGTGGAAGTCTTTACGGATGCAAGCTGGGCAGGAGAGCTTACATCTAGAAGATCTACAAGTGGATATTGTGCTCTAGTCTGGGGAAATTTAGTGACATGGAGAAGCAACAAACAATCTGTGGTATCAAGAAGCAGTGCAAAAGCAGAATTTCGAGCCTTAGCTAATGGAATTTGTGAAGGGATTTGGATTCAAAGGTTGCTGTCAGAACTAAAACTCAATCACAGTAAAGATTTTGAACTTCATTGTGATAATCAGTCAACAATTAGTATTGCTAAGAATCCTGTACACCATGATAGAACAAAACAACTAGATCGTCACTTTATTTCTGAGAAGATCACTAGTGGAACAGTCAAGCTAAATTTTGTTCCATCTCACAAACAACTAGCCGATGCACTCACCAAGGCACTTCCAAGAACTACCTTTGATTAGCTCACATCCAAGCTTAGTCTTTACACAATGTGTATTCACCAGCTTGAGGGGGAGTGAAGAATACAGCCGTTATAAAAGATAAACTTCAAATATTGTAAATATTATTTTTTATTATCTGCTAACATTTTAGGATTAAGTCCAAAGGGATAAAACTTTTATCTCCTAGCATTATCTAGGATTCTTATTTCTTGTATCTTATCTTCTAGTTAGATTTAAATTTTAAATTAAGTAATTTGATTGTAACATAACTCTCTTGTATTCAGCCTATTTAAAGGCTTTGTACCGATGCATTATTCAAGTCAATACATTTGAGAATTCATTCTCTCTACAAAACAGTCTCTCAATTATTAACAGATATGTCTCCTTCACCATGCTTATAATAAACATCATGTGTTGCACTTTTTCCGTAGATTTAAATTCCCACTTTTCTGAACTTGATAATGTGATAATTACTGTCATTTTTCGTCCTCATAACATCCATGATAATTTACTTTCATCATCTCTAACGAACCCAGTGCCTTAACATTATCTATCAGGATAAATCCTTTTATACTCTCCACTCCGCAGTCTGCACAAGTTTATAATTATATATAATCTGTAGTAAAATTCTAATTCTGCATCCCTTTTCGCCAGTTGTCTACTGGTGTTGCAGCTGTCTTGGGGCGTCTTCCTGGTACCACTGTTTATAGGAACATTGAGCAGCATCCGGAAGCATATACTTACAATGGATTCGTGATTGTTCGTATCGACGCTCCTATCTATTTTTATAACATAAGTTACATCAAAGACAGGTGAAGATTCATGCTTCCCTCATCACATAAACTGGGCTGGCTTTGGTACCTTGCATCTATGAATTTCCCTTGCCATATTTCTTACTGGAATGTACTTTTTGATTTCTCAATTTGAGAATGTAAATTCAAAAATGTCAATTCGTCTTCCAGGTTACGAGAATACGAAGTTGTGATCGATAAATCAGCAAAACGTGGACCGGAAGTTGAAAGAATTTATTATGTGATTTTGGAGATGGCACGTAAGTTCTTCATACCATGAAAAATATCCATCATATCGTAAGATGTTCACATTTTGTGCTGAATGACAGAAAGACTATTTTATATGCTTTTGTGGTATGAATATCTCTGTAATATTTGGGTGATTCGGGGTTATTCGAGTGTCCAATGATTGCTATGAAAATTTCGCTTCTTTCTTCTCCTGCGTAAAACAAGACTTTGTTGGTAGTTCAGTTTCTTATAATAATCTAGATGTTCCTTCCATTTAACTGCAGCTGTTACATACATAGACTCAGTGCTGTCCAAGCTCTGAAAGACTTGCACCACGAATACAAATCACGGGACATCCAGGTTGAGTACCCGTATGGATTAAATCCTGAATGTTTTTACCAGATTATGAGCTTTCATTCAATGTTTTAAGACTCGAATCTTTTGCAGATAGCCATCTCTAACCCAAACCGGGAGGTCCTTTTGACCTTATCGAAATCCGGTGTCGTAGAGTTGATTGGTAAGGAATGGTACTTCGTGAGAGTGCACGATGCAGTCCAAGTTTGCCTCCAGCATGTTCAGAGCATAACAGAGTCTCCCAAAGCATCAGATCCATCACGTGAAGCAAAACCGAATTTCTTCCAGAGAATACTGAGACAGAGAGCGGAAGATTTATTAGTTTCCGAGCTAGAATCAGGTAATAATACAAACAAGCCTTCCGATTCAACGCACGAAGACCTTCAATCGGAGCCGTTGTTGAGCAGAAGGTCTTGAAACTTGCTTGCATCAGAAGCAAAGTCCCGATAATGCCATACTTTTCAAACTAGGCATTTACGATATATTGTTCGATATTTCTAAATTTAGTTAAAGATCAGTATCTAGAACTCCGACTGTTGTATTATAATTGTTTTGGAACATGATTGTACCATTAGTTTGTACCTTATTTATTAGCCTTGTAAAATTGCTTCATGTACAAATTCGATTCAATCTACAGCTATTTCCTTTAAGAGATAGAATCTTAGCATGCCGTAAATATTTTCTGTTGTCTCATTGCTGAGGTCTCTTTCCTTACCAGAAAGATTAGTTCAATCATTACGAATATATTATATAATTATATAAGTTATTATTCTTTGCGCCGACAGTGTAAAAAAATTACTTTGCAAGCATGTTTAATTTCACTTTAATAGTTAAAATTCAAACCTCTAACCTTAAAGTAGATATGGTAAATTTGATTCCAATCTAAAATTGTCTTGTCTACTAAACTTGAAGTTTAGTTGAAAGCTGAAAAAAATGAGATGTAAATTGTCGTTAAAAAACCAAATATATAAGTTAATATAAAGTTTTTGATCAAATTTGAAATTCGATATTATCCAAAGCAAAAATCAACCAACTTGTAAATGTTTTGAAATTATTTTTTTCATTTTCTCTAAATTATTTTTAATTTAAACTAATCTAAATGTATTTTATAGGAATCATAAAGTATTTTTATTTGTTTGAAATTTACTTTTTTAATTTATTTATAAAAGATAAGGGATAAATTTTGATATTTTTTAAGTTTGAGATTTATATTTTAGGAAAAATTAACTCTATATTAAAATAAAGATTTATATGTATGTCGTATAACAAGAGGAATCATAAAGTATTTTTATTTGTTTGAAATTTACTTTTTTAAATTTATTTATAAAAGATCAGGGATAAATTTTGATATTTTTTAAGTTTGAGATTTATATTTTAGGAAAAATTAAATCTATATTAAAATAAAGATTTATATGTATGTCGTATAACAAGCATTTTAGTTTATTTTAGGGTAACATGGTGAGAGATTTTGAGGATTAGGATTTAGGGTTTGTTTAGAGGTTATGTTTTAAGTTTCAGTAAACTATTGGAATGGTCACTTACCTTTATCTCATGTACACTTTTGATAATCGATTTTGAAAATTTATCGTTATGGTTATTTGCGTTTTCGTTTTTTAAACATTTAATCGTTATGGTCATTTGTGTTTTAAGTAGGATTTCACTCTGTGTATATGATTTACCCATTTTGTAAAATAGTTGAAACACTAACCAAATCTATTTACAAGATTTTTCTTATTTTTTCTTTAATCACGTTAGGTCAGAGTTAGGACTATATAACGGGAGAGATAAAATTATTTAACTTCAAAATTAACAGAAACTTAATAAAATATTTAAGAATTTATATTCAATATACCGACGGTGAAAACTAAAAGTTTTTACAAGTTTCATAGTTTTATGGTTTAGGGATTTAGTTTAGGGTGTAGGGGTTTAGAATTTAGGGATAGTGGTTAGAATTTAGAGTTTATGGTTATAATTTAGGGTTTAGTTTTTAGGGTAATATGGTGAGGATTTAGGCTTTAACTTATAAACCCTAAATTCTAACCATAAACCCTAAATTTTAACCATCATCCTTAAATTCTAAACTCCTACACCTAAACATTGCACCCTAAACTAAGTCCTTAAATCCTAAAATTAATGCGCTCGTAGAAACTTTTAGTTTTCATTGCCGGTGTATGGAATAATTACCCAATATTTAATCTAAAATTAAGAAAGAATAAGAATTAATTTGACAAACATTCAAACTAACAGAAATGATAAGTGTAGAATATTGCATATTTTTAATGTGTTTTATTATCTATTTTCTTGATATATATACTCTTAAACTGCTTCTTTTGGACTTTATTTTGGTAGGAGCTTTATTGGACTATGTCAGCCCAAAACCAATAATTAAAGGCAGAATCTGAATTTTCACTAGATGTCATGCCAAGATTTGTGGGAACAATCAGCAGCTTCTAGAAGGCAGATCATTATCTCGAAATCAAATTCGGAATTATCTTAAAGATAAGTGCATGGAAGCTAAATATGAGGTTCTCCATAAGATAAAACAGAATTCAACTAGAGCCACATGATTCAAATTTATTATCTTTGTCTTCTATGATAAACCTTTGGATTTAATTTTAGATATTTAATTTGAATATTTTAGCTTTATCTTTATCTTTTATTATGCCTTTTAGTTATTTTACCTTATTAGGATTCTCAGGTAAATACCCCTAGGTTCAACCTTTGAACTCATATTGGAATTTGAGTATTCCCTTCATTTCGGTAATTAAAGTTCATTTCTTTTCCACTATTTTTTTTTACTTTCGTCATTTACTTTTTCATTAAAAATATGCTCAGCATGATCCAATCCATGCTTAGCTAAATTTCCACTTAGCCTAAAACTTTGCGATGACTCAATTTATTACATCTTCAACTCAAAAAGTCGGCATTGATTTGAAAGATGTTTTCGCTAACGAATGAAATTGAGGCTAGCAAAGCCTAGCCTAAGGCTAAATCATCATCATTGAATTCTTTCTTTATAACTTACTGCTTTTATTTACCTTTTATTTTTACTTCATTATATCTAAACCCCTTTTTATTTTCGCAATTAAATCAAGGTTAAAACAAAGATAGAATAGTAAAATTTCTTTAGTCCATGTGGACCGACTATACTTCTTTATATTATTTTTAATATTTAATTAAGAATAAAAATATATTTATTTGACAATTTCGAAATGTGTCAAGAAACTAAAAGTATCATCAGATAAAAAATTGAATGAAGAGAACCCTCCCATTCTCTTAATAGTTTTGTTCCATTCCCATTTGATAAACGATGAAAATAAAATTATTGGTTGGTGTTCAATCAAATTTTATCTTGACCACAATATTTTGTATGATTATTATGCTTTTGTGTGTGTTGTGAATATATGGTTGGGGAGGGGATTTTTTCACTTTGATTAGTCCATATTAATTTGAGTGATATTTTCATAATTGAGGTTTTGATTCTTTTTAGGTGCTTTTCTTTAGATAGAGAATTGAAGGTGAGGTCAACACCCACTTTTGGTGCACTTGGCACCTTTGAAAAAAAAATAATTTAGATAATAATAAATTTTAAAACATAAAAATTTCAATTATCTAAAAGTGGTTTAAGAAAGGGAAATCATTTAATGAGAAATATAAAATTTAGACAACACAATCTCATCTATTTTAATACTATTTATCTTATTTAGGATTTACAATTTTAAGTTTAGAGTTTACGATTAAAATATATTTGCAATTTAGTGTTTATGTGTTAATTTTATAGGGTTTAGAATTTAGGGTTTAGGGTTAAAATTTAGGACTTGTGGTTTTGAATTTAGAGATTGGTATAATGCCAAAAATACCTCTAACGTTTAATTAGGTAGTCATTTTGGTCTCTATTTTTATAAGCACTTTAACCCTCAACGTCAAAAATATACTTTTATAAAATCATATAAAATATAAAATTATTTTTTCTGTTGACGTGTTATTCTATCAAGTCCTAGTTGTTGTGATTAATGTTCGATCTTTACTGAAACAAATATAAAGCATTTTACAATCAACCGTTTATCTGTTCAAAGAACACTTACAACAGATAAAATTTATCATTGCTATTGAGAGTGGATATTATAATTTCAACTAAAAAGGTACAATTGTAATACGATAAAGCATAATAATTTGCAAAATCTTCGAGATTCTAATCTTGGTGGCCAAATTGACAATTCTAAGAAGAAACACCCACGTATGGTTTTATGTTATACTCATAAAATCATATAAAACAATAATTTTAATTAAAAAAAAACATTCCCTTTGAATGATTTGGATCACTGTTTTAAAAAAATCTAATATTGGTGACCAAATTGACTAATTACACCCACTCGACTCATTATGTCATATGTGGTCCCAACTAATAAGATACATCCATCTTATTTTAACTTCTAAATAACTACTCACTTCCTAGTGACATGTAGGAAAGAGTTGGAGATTCACTTTAGAAAAATGAGATGGATGAACGTTATTGGCTGGGACTACATATGACATGGTGAGTCGGGTGTTGGAAAAACGTGAGGAAATGGTTACTTTGAGCCATATTTTGAATATGTTAAGGTTGAGGTTTGAATAAGGATTCGGTAGGGTCTTATTCTAATCGATGAGACCTTTACAACGGTATCTCATATGCTCAAAATGATTGAGTAATGAATGAGAAATTGATGCCCAAAGTAAGAGAGTTGTGAATTGTGTAAAGGAAAAAGAGACCCTCAATCCCACATTGATGGGATAAATGGAATGAGAAGTGTTTATAAACACTTGCCCACATTATGGTCATTAAATGACTTTGGTGGATATTGTGCCTCGCGCACAGGTGCAGGGGGTGCAAATTGAAGCTCACCAAACTTATTTGGGTTTGGGGGTGCACCCGCACGACGTGGGCGACACGAAATTTTTTCCTTTAAAGAAAGCATATCTTTTGTGAGTATTCTGAATTTAAAGGGATATATTCGGTTTCCTTAAATTCGGATATTAAGAGATAATATTTCCGAATATTAAAGCGATAATGCTTGCTATTCACGCAAAATATTCGAATTAAATCAGATAAATGATATTTTCGGAATATTTTGGTTCCCACGTTTGACCTAATTTTTCCCTATAAATGGATGGCCTCTTTTTAGTTTTATACATACAATTTTCAAAAACTACATAGTATTTTCCTGGTGATAGCCGAAGGCTCGAGTCTGTTCGTGATTGCTTAGTCGTGCTGCTGCAGACAATCATCCGCTGTTGTATCCTGAGAGACCGACGACCAAAGATCTCTAGCACTAAAGAGCGGTCAAATCTGTCTTGAGGAAACTGCTTCGTATAAGCCTCAACAATCCTATTTTCGGTTATTTCGAATCGGTTAATTATTCTATTTTCTAGTATTTCGTTTATTTCAATTTATTTTCTTATTTATTTCGATTTAACCCCTTTTTATCCAACACCGGGTTCATCTAATAATTTTTCTACGACGTGGGATAAATTGACAGACGAAACCACCAGAGTTCTACTTCAAGTGATTTGAATTCGAAAACATAAAAATTAAGAATTATTTAATACACTGACGGTGGACATTTTTTCACAAACATCTTAATTTTAGGATTTAAGGTGATTTTTTTTCTCATTTTATACTTATATTTCTGTTTTGAAGAATAAAAAAATTAAATTTCACATCCGATTAAATAAATCATAAATTTTCGATTCAACCGACCAACCCGATTCGAAATTTTAATGGAAAGGTAGAAAGTAGGAGCAGACAAAGCATGCCTGTCCTCTAGTAGGCAAAGTATCCCACTAAGATCTCTCCCCCAACCCTTTCGGTTACAATGGTTGACATCTTCACTTGCAAAAAGAAAAAGGTACCATTTATGTTACTTTCTTTCTAAATTTTCCATCCTCACTTTCAATACTTCAAAACTTTTATATTCATTTAAAATGAAATATTTATTTTTTTGTATTATAAAAATTAAATTCGATCTAATTCAATATGATTTAATTTTTTACTATTAAATCAAAATTGAATCAAATAAAAATATAAATATTATTAGAATTTGAGGCATATACATATGTGTGTGAACAAAATATTTTAAAATAATTAATGAAATTTATTAAAAATAGTTACTGTAATCTTTTTACAATTTAGAGAATTAACTTTTTTATTAAATAAAGATGTGTTACATTCTCACATTAGGATTCGAACTCATATAAGATGTGACAATATAAGCATGCTTAGCTAACAGGTCAATTAGTAAATCTCACAATTTAGAGAATTAATTATCAATGAAACGTATGATTTTGTATAAAAACTGCATTATGATAATATTAATTACCCTTTAAATAAGGGCGTTATTGTAGTTTCACGATTGAGTCGGTGCCGATTTAACTCTGATACGAACTCAAAATTAAATTAAAACCGAATTGGACCAACATGAATCGGATCAAGCAAAATGTGGTTTGGTTCAAAAGAATTTCAAGCTTTTTGAAGCATGAGATGATCACAAAGACTCAAAGAGGCAATCCTTTTTTCCTGACTACGGAAAGGAGAGAGGTTTGTCCCAATGAAATGACTAAATTACCCTTTGATTCTTACAATTTTCAAAGCATGTGCTGTCTTCCCCCACAGCATTGTTCGTAAACATAAATGAACCGACAGATCTTTGTTCGTGTTCGTTCGTTTATTAAGTGAACATAAAAATTTTGTTCATATTTGTTTATTTAACTTAATAAATGAACGTTATACGAACAGTTCACGAATAGTTCGTCGAACGCTCTATTCATTTACACTCTTACCCCTGATCCAAATTATATATGTAATATCCTTATCTTTTTCCGTATAATATCTCATATCTATTATAATAATTTTAGTTATCTATTTACCTTCATCCGATCTAAAAAGATTTAAAACTTTTAAGTTTTATATAATGCAATGGTTCATATTTCTATATATAAATATGAGAAACACATTTATATCTAATACTTATATTTTTTTTATATAAATTCGTAAATCTAATACTTGTAGTTCATATAACATAATAAAAAATCATAAAATTGAAAAAAAAATTAAATGAACAAAATGAAAGTGTCATTTGATCATTTTCATTAATAGAAGGGTCCACTTTTAAGATGCCTTCTTCGATCAAACATTAAAAAACTATATATTAATTATAGCAAATGCATGGAATGAAAAGAAAGGCATACCTTTACCTATGTAATAATTTATAATAATTTATATTTGGTACAAATTCTCTCCATAAAGTTCTTCACATTTTCTTTTTAGGGTGTGGATTTAAGGTTAGGTTGCTTGAAAGCAACGGTGGGAGCAATCCTACAGCTCTGCCTCTGATGTTCGAGCACGAGTTGAGCGGCGAAACAATCGAGTTTCTCGAAATTGGTTTGGTCGGCAAACCTCTTACCGCCGAACAACACCGATTCGACGTTCTTTTGCTTCAGCATTTCCTTGGTGATGGCCGTCAGCATCTTCACGTTGTCGGGGCTGGGATCTGTATCTACGTTCACTCTGCATTGCCCTAAACTGCTCCCATTTGCCTGTTTCACCAAAATTTTCATTGCAACAACAAACAAATGTTATAATGAAGTAAAAGATGCGAGTATTGAATACGAATATTTAACAATAAAATAAAAGGAGAAAACCAAAACGTGGATTAAAAGGTTATACAATATAGCTCCTATCTATGTTATTCGGATTCCGGACTTAGGGGGTTTTTGAAAAAGTACGCTATTAGTCTAGTGGGTTGAGACAGTAAATTACTTAAGTAAAGTTAGAGGTTTGAATCCTGACGTTGTAGATAGAACAAATTAGATTAGAAAAAACATTCCATAATAAATTTATGTAATATTTGACCCGAATTAGTTAATCAATAGATTGAATAAGATAGTTATGAAAAAATACATACTTTCATAGAAACTAACCAAAAGGACAAGGGAAGTGAGATAAAAGAAACAAGTGAATAAATAATTGAGAGGTCCATTTTCTTTTCTTTATTTTTTCTCATTAGACACTTAGCCGAACTTGTTTGGGTGGGCTCATTGAAATAGGACCCCCAACCTATTTGTTTTTCTCACTTTGACATCTATGGGCATGGCATAGTGTTAGTGTAACTTTTTGTTATATACAATGTCTAAACACGATATAACCTACCTACGTCATCATCAAGACTAAATTAAGATGTAGAGTTAGAGAGGCAAAACATAAATTTTAAAAGAGGGTAAATTCACAATTATCTCATTTTTTTAGAAAAAAATATAAAGAATCAAAGAGTAAAAAATAATTTCCCCCTGTCGGGGGGTCACAGCCCCTCCCATGAGCAACATAGTTTCGTCACTGGTCATCATATATATTATAACAGCAACAATATCAATAAGATAAAGAGGAAAAAAATTAAAACTAAAATATATTCATATTCGACATGCCGGAGTTGGAATTCGAATGACCTCAAAGTAAGTAAGCTAATTATAAAAGCATGTTTAGCATAGTGCAATGAATTATAAATTGTATGTTTTCTCGTTTACTCAAATGATATGTCCCGCCACACACTTAACCAAAAGCTTTTACTTGTAACAGTAACAAACAAGGCAACACATCCCCACAGGCCACAGCATCAATTGGAAGTTTTCTTTTTAAGTGTTGGAAAACATTCCCATATTATTTAATAACTTAGACATGTCGATTTCGACCCGAAACCCGGGTTAGTTTCGGATATGGATATCGTATTTTAAAACCGAGAATCCTGAATTACTTAGCTTAGCAGTAACATTGACAAGGGGATAAAACCAAACATTACCATAACAACATTTGAACCCCTAATTTAAGAATGTTGGGCTGAAATATATTTACCTGAATTCTTACGTAATTACTGCTTCTGCATTGTCCCAACGCCATGGCGACGGCTTGGTCCACCGAGTCAGCCGGATATTCGAGCCATAGGTTTAGCTCAATCCTTCACCTTCCGATTCTTGACTTCTTCGTATTAGTAGCTTATTTCGAGTAGCGAACCGGTCCCTAGTGACAACACTAGCAGATCCTCGACCCCTCTCACGAAAGGAAATTTCTGTTTGTTATGCAACACGTGCGTAATCGCGGCTGCTGTCGGGTTGCTCATTGCCAGCCCGCCGTCGACCGCCACGCAACTGGTTTGACCATCTATGCACTGCATCATAACCGGTTCGAATAAACCCGGTTCAGCCGATGTGGCCCGACAAACCTCCGATAACGGGAAATCGAAACTGTCCGTCTCTAAGGCGTCCGCCCTCGAGACCAGAAACGGCGCCGTGCTCGAAAGGTCGTAACAGGGGATCAAAACCGGTTTCAGCGTATCCTTCAACGTCCTCGACCCGGCCGAACCGTTTTTCAAAATCTTATTCAAAATGCCGCCGTTTTTACCCTTCCCGGACCGGTACATCCGCTTCCCATTCTCAACAAGGAACCGCCACGCCTCATCGGCGGTAAAAATCGGGCGGTTGCCATCTCTGGTTGCAAATAGCATGGTGGTGAAGATCCCACCGAAGCCGGAACCGGCGGCGACGTCGAAAAAATCGGCGATTCGAGCATTCGGATTCCCCGACTTCGATTTCAACGCGTGCTCCAGGTAAGTCAAAGCTTTCCCGCTAAGAATCCCCCGCATGCCGCCGCTGTCGATGCTCAGGATACAGATTTTACCTCTCTGGTTCTTGATCGCCGACGAGGGATTCTCGTCTCCCGGTTGAATCAACGGCGGCGGTTCAGACGCCGGCGAGACCGGTTTCGGAATCCATAGCTTCTGATTATCATCATATCCATACAAAAACTTGCTTTCAAGAATTGAAAAGATTTCGTAACTCAATTTATCTGTGTCGATGCTCGGTTCCGGCATCTCCGATGAAGCGGTCGACGACATTATCAAAAACCCAGAATCAAAAACACTAAAAAGAACAAAAAATCAAAGTATTTTGAACACTCCAATCCGTTGTTGCTTGTTTCTTCGACAACCTTGAGATTAACACCAAAAATCCATCTGCCCAGATTAAAAAAACTGGAGATTTTAGCTTCAAAACAATAAAACAAATGAATTAACAAAATTAGCATAAAAAATCAAAGTGTCACCTTACTTGAAAAGAAGGTTCAACCAACTTTCACCAGCTTTTAAATCGTTATCTTCATCATAAAAACAATAAGAAAAAACCCATAAAAAAACAATCTTCAAATTGTTCTTCAAAATCTAATATCTGAGTTTTCTATTTGGTTAAGTGATCGGCAAAGGAAACAAAAAGGCCTCGAAAATGAAAGCAAAAAACCCCAGATGAAGACAAAGGAGAGAACCCAGAAACGAGAAAAGGAAGGGGGGCAAAAGGCAAGAACAAGAACACCAGCTTGGTTTCAGAGGATGTCTGTTTATTTTAGTTTTTCTTTTTAAAATTATTTTAATATATGAACTTGATTTACCATTTCAAGAATCAGCAAGGGTTATCCAACGGATGTGATCGTTTTGTTGGTTTTTCATCGGACGGTCATGAGTTTTCAATATCATTGGTCCGTGATCAACGGTCAGAATAGGTAAAAAAACTTGGGTTAAATTTAGTTCTGGTCCCTTTACTACACTCAAACTTCGTGTTTAATATCTGTAAATGTTATTAGTTAGTTTAAATAGTCATCGTTAACGAACCCAACGAATGATTCCAGTAAAAAAAATAATGATGTTCATCGTAGAAATATTATCATATAATCGCACAAGTAGATTATAAAAATAGCCAACATTAACTATTATGATTAAAGTATTTTACAGATATGATCAACAATTAGTCTAATAGGATGAAATATTAGATTATTTAAATAAGGCTAGAGACTCAAATAATGACGTCGTAAATTGAGTAAATTAGGTTGAGAAAATCATCCCCATAATAGACCACCACAATTAGTCTAATTTATTAGTCAATTAATTTAAATCAAGTACCATAAAGGTCTAATTTTAGGACAACACTCTCATTTCAATTTATTCTATTCATAATGTCAGAACTTAAACCTCTGATATTATTTAAGAAATTCAACATATCATCTTACTAGAACCCAACAGGTCAAAGTGAAAAAATAGATGATATTCATAAAAAAAATTCGGTTTTAATTGCAGTGTTTACATTGTCAAAGCGTTAAGAATATATATAAACAGATATTATCTACTGATCACTTTTAGACTGATAAAAGAATATATCATCTTACTAGATTGATTGATAGTATATAAAAGTTATTTCATTTTTAACTGTTTTACCATACAGTGAAAAATAGTGGATAAATTATTGTTGGGGGACAAGTTGGTCAACAAATTGACTAAAGTTGTCATAAAATTATATATATTTACAATGCAACCAATTTGACCGTTTTATTGTGGGATAGGGTTGAATTCAACGGATACGTTACAAATGGAAAACAAACCGTCCTAACTAAAAATATTAATTAAAACTTTAATTAATTGAAGTGACAAGTTTTTAGTAAAAGTTGTATTCATGGATCATTACTTCAAAATTAATAGAAATTTAATGAATATTTAATCTAAAATTTATGAGGGATAAGATTTAATCTAATAAATATTTAAATTAGCAAAAAAGTAAAATTATAATTAGATAAAAATATTTGAAAGCAAGAATCATTAATAACTTCGTCCCTGTACACATATACATGAAGAGAATGAAAAAAAAGATGACAAGTTAATTAATACTTTACTCAGCCTATTAAAAACATTAATGATCCATGTCATGTTCAAAGTTTTGTTTTAATTGAAATAGTACAAAATTTTAATTTATTACTTTATCCATCTAATTCTTTAAAATTTTTTACATTTTTATTTAGATAGTAAGTTATTAATGCCAACTAGGTTTTATCGTTTTGGTTAGATTGAGGTTTTGAGAATTAAAGTGAGATTCACTAATTGGTCGAGTGAATAAAAATATTTATATTGTTCATCTTGTATAGATTCAAATTTCGATATTTATTTTAAAAATGTAATATTTCTATTTAATAAAAAATGTCTAAATTTTAGTCGAAATATTTTTAGGGACCAAAGCTAAATATTGGAAGGCCAAATATAATTTTAGCCTTGTTTTAGTTTAAAATTATAGTACGATTTTTAAATACAAATGAACTGTTCTGTTCCGATTTTCAATACAAATTTATTTATAGTTATTCAGGTTGGGTTGGATTGATGAGTTTGCGTTTAGGGTGATTTTTTTTACCAGCGATAATAATATAATTGTCTTCTATATTTAAGGATAATTATTATAATAATCATCTATCTATTTATTAATTATTTCTTTATTTTGTTGAATAAAATTAGGATAATTACTATAACGATTTTTTATATATTTTTCTTCATATATCCCTATTTTGTAGAATAAAAATATGAAAAATTTATTTGTACCAAGTTAGGTCGTGTCAACGGTGTTTTCACCCTCAATTTATATTGAAGTTCAAATTAGATGAAATATCACCAAACATCGAATCGAGTTAGAAACATGTAAAAACTTTCAAATAAAAGCAGCCAAAACTCGACTCGACTCATGCTCCTCCCTAATAATAACGGATATATTTTTTTGGTTACATTCATTTTAATTAGACTCAAATAAAAAATAAGTACCTAAACTATACTATTTTTAAACTTTTGGTGCATAAAGTATTTTTTTGTAAAAATAGGTACCCAAAGTTACTGTTATAATTTTAAGTATACAAAGTTTCAACCGCTATAATTTTAGGTGTCTCATGTTAACTATTGTTTATTTTTTTCAACATTTTTTATTTTATTTTTTAAATTTCTTTTATTTTTAATTTTTTTTATAAAAAACCATAAATTTCCAAAATTCACAAAATTCGAAATCCCTAACTCACCAAAACTCAAATTGCGATTTGAGTTGATTCTGTCGTCGATGGCCACATGCCGCCCACCACATCTGTCGTCGGACCGCCATGATCGTTTATCCTATTATCCCGTCACCGTAAATCAATCGAAGTCGTGCAAAACGTTGGACGAAGGCCGAAATATTCGAAAAATTCATTTGAATGATTCGCAACAAGCGGCGACTGAACGACGATGAATCGTGTACGGGTGTTTGGGCAAGGGGAGGATGCTCCATTCTATCGTTAGCAATGTGGTTAACGACGGCGGGAGTGGCCAGATTGAGGGATTTAGGTATTTAGGAATTTTGGCCTTTTTTGGAATTTCGGGAATTTGAAGGCTTTTTTGAAAATTTCATTTTTTATTTTCTTTAAAATTAATTAAAAGAAATTTAAAATTAAAACTTGTCACGTGTCACATTATAATTAGCTAACAAATTTTCTTAAAGGTAATTAATGCCGAGGCACCTAAAATTGTAACGGTTGAAACTTTAAGCATCTATTTTTACAAAAGAAAAAAAAACTTTATGCACCTAAAGTTTTAAACAATATAATTTACGCATTTATTTTTTTATTTAAGCCTTTTAATGAAATGATTGATTTAATACAATTTATGAAGGACTAATTAGTCCTTTGACTTGCAAGGGCATTGTTCATGATGTGAAGTCCTCTTCAATCAATCCTTTCTATTTTCTTTCTCAAAATTGACATTTATTTATATTCTCATTCATTAATAATTTACTTCATAAAGGGTAAGTTGTTAGGATGATCAATCAATGTGGATGTTGGCCAAGAGGAGGGTGAATTGACAATTTTAAAAGTTTGGAAGCTAATGGAAAAAGATAAGCAATGGGACACAATGATTTATAGTGGTTCAAGCTTCTAACAAGCTCTACGTCCACTACCTTAGCTTCCTACTAAGGATTTTCAACCAATTTCACTATGAAATTCTTTCCCTTTTCTAGGCTAAGGAGGCAACCGTTACAAGTTCAAGCTTTCTACCCAAAGCTTTGAACCAAACGCTATTGAATACAAAGAAAGAAATGACAAATGTACAAAAGCCCGCACAAGGTAAATATTTGCCCAATTTTCAAGAACACTTAACCCCAAATTTGAAATAAAGATTACAAAGGATTACACAAGTTGGGTACAAGGATTTGACTTTTTGAGCACAAGGGTTGAATTTTGCTTGAGTACTTGAAAGTTGTTCAATGGAGTTTCATTAGCTGTTGCTGTTGCACTGGAGACTTGTATTTATACCCTCTTATTGAATTCTAGCCGTTTGGGTGGTTGAAGTCATCAATAGAGCCGTTGGGGACCATCTTTCCCACAATAAATATAGTCTGGTGAACAACCATATCGGTACGAAGGCCCGTATCGATACCTGTTACAACAAAAATATAGCCGTTGTGTATAGGCGTATCGATACGCGGGAGGTTGTATCGAAATGGTTATAGTGTAAAATAGGGGCGTATCGAAACGGCAAGGGCCGTATCGGTACGAGTTTTGCTCACTGGAATCTTAGATGAAAAGTATATCGGTACGCCTAGGGGCGTATCGGTACGAGTTAACCAAAATTTAAAGTTTGAGGATTCCAATAATTGACAAGCAATAGTCGAAAAATTTAATGCAAAGATCTTGACAAACCGTATCGGTACGGGGTTACCCGTATCGGTACGTTTTGAAATTTCTTAAATCCAGATTTTAAACCGTATCAAAATATAATGTACCGTATTTGTACGAGTATAAATTTCTTAAACCCAGATTTCAAACCGTATCGAAACGGGTGTGACCGTATCGAAACGATAAGCTTAAAATGCTTGCCTAGATGAATGTCGTATCAAAACAGGCTAAGCCGTATCGGTACGCTTTGCAAAAACAAATTCCAATAGCCAATTTCCGCATCAAAACACCAAGGGGTGTATCGATACGGCTGGGCGTGTTTATGCAGTTTGGCTTGAAAACACTTAGAAAATTTTGGACTTCAAAGAAATTTTTTCTTGTCATTTTGTGAGACTTTTGAGTACTTAAAAATTTATTTTCTTTTTCAATTTAGTCATTAGATAATTTGTTATATCAAAATCAAACATAGGTTTTATAATCTCCCCTTTTTTGATATAACAAAAACAAATGAAAATTTTTAAGTATCTTAAAAAAAACTTTGAAAATTTACTCCCCCTTAATTTAAGGCTATAAAAAATTGACTATTTAAATCTTCTCCCCCTTTTTGTTAGATCAAAATCAATTTCATAGGGTAAACAATAATAACTCCAAGCAATTTAAATAAGCAACATAAGCATTAAACTTTAAATCATAGTTCAAGCAACATAATTCAATCCAACTCAAATCCTAAAAACATAAACCAAATATAAAGCAAAGCATAGGAGTTCATAAAAACATAAAATAAATGTACATAACTTAAATCCTAATATGATATGCTATGAGATGCAAAATGCCTAAGAGTCCATTCCATCGTCTCCATCGTCTTTGATATAACAAATTATATCGGAGAACATAATCTGAGCAAGGTTGGGTCGCTTCTCCTCACGAAAGCATCGAAGCCAAAAATCATCGACTTGGCGGATGGTAAAGTATTTCCCACCGGATGGACGAAACCACCAAGTGATCATGAGGTGTAATATGCGATCATGGGCATCAAGAACAGTCACCAAACCACTAAGGACATGTCCTAACTCACTCTCATCATCTATTCCCATATCATCAAGACCCAAAAAATTGCTAAAACACTTGAATCAATTTGAAATTTCTTACCCATTAAGTAAGATTCAATTGCAATGACCAAAGTTCATTTTTTCGTTGTAAATACATCGAATGTTGGAATAGAAGATCAAAACAAGATTTATGTATAAATCCTGGGTATACTTAAAAAACTCATAGATTTCTAATTGTGCATTAAATGAAGATATTTGAATTTAAATCTTTCGGAGGATAAAAACGGGATTGAAGTAACACGCTCGGGGCAAATTTTGTAACTTTGGTATTCTTTAAAATTTTCCATGGCGTCTGGAAATTGAGGTTCATTAAAACAGTTTTGATAAATATGGGTAAGATTGGGTCTATTACCAATATGATCGAGAATAGGACGTTGAGGATTTGAACTAGAGGCAATGTCCTTTCGCGCTCGTTTCTTAGGGGCCATAATCTGAAAACAAAATCAAACCAAAAACGGTGTATGTATAAATCAATACATTCAATCCAAAAAGTAATCCAATAATCAAGGTATTGTTAAAAAACTATACAATATAGTTTAAAAACATATACAAGTATAAAAATAATTTTTGGTAAAAGAAAGCTTCAAAAATAGTGTTAAAAATATACGATATACTTTTATATTCAAATAAAAAAGTTTCAGATTTGAATTTTTTTTTACAAAATATTGAAAACTATACTATATAGGTTCTAAATCTATGATTATAGTACAAAATCAGTTTATATATATGTACGAAAATTGAAAAGAAAAAATTTAGGGTTTATACATTGAAGTTGAGATTTAGGATGAATGAAGAGATATGGATGCACAATCTTGATGATTTTAGCCTGGGTTTGATGTAAAAACTAAAAGCCCTCAAGAATTTTGAAGATTAGTGTGAGAAAAAGTGAGGGATTGAGAGGATTTTATAGAGGATTTTTAAGTTAGGGTTTTGAAATAAAGTTGGCATTTGAGTTAAAGTGAAAAACCCTCATTTAATGCCCTTAAAACTGCCCAATGTGAAAGCGTATCGATACGCCAATATGGCATATCGAACTCAGTACTGAAATGCCTATACATCAGTTTCGATACGTGACCCGTACCGGTACAGGTAAACCCGTATCGAAATGATTGTAAATGACCCATATCGATACGCGGAATACCGTATCGATACGCATGTGCCAGAAATGTCAATTTTTGCTGCATATTGCTTAAAAATTCAATTTTTAATTGAATCAAAATGCATGTGAATGATATGAGAACATCATGTATGAGCATAAATAGATGCATACTTCCCCTAGCAACAGACATATATGTATATAGGAGCCAAATTACAAAAGCAATCAATCAAACAAATTTAAGCATAATTTTTAAGACCAAAAGAGGCTCTAAGGATCAATGGAGGTTGGTTAAGCCTAACTCTCTCCTAAGAGACCAAAAACGCTCTTTGTCTAATGGTTTGGTAAAAATATCCACTAATTGGTCCAAGGTGTCTACATATTCTAGAACTACATCATTTTTCAGGACATGATCTCTAATGAAATGATGCCTTATTTCTATGTGTTTAGTTCTAGAATGTTGGATGGGATTCTTAGTGAGACAAATAACACTAGTGTTGTCACACCTAATAGGGATGGTACCTACATCAATTCCATAATCTAAGAGTTGTTGCTTCATCCAAAGGACTTGAGCTCAACAACTCCCTACCGATATATTCTGCCTCGGTGGTAGATAATGCTACACTATTTTGCTTCTTAGAAAACCATGATATTAGCATACTACCTAGGAATTGATATGTACCGGAGGTACTTTTTCTACCTATCTTACAACTAGGATACCAAAGACCTAAACAAGGTGTATCTCTAAGGTACGTAAAGATTCTCTTAAAGGCTATAATGTGTGATTCTCTAGGACTAGCTTGAAATCTAGCATACAAGCAAACACTAAACATAATGTCGTGTCTACCTGCGGTAAGATAAAGCAAAGATCCAATCAATAAAGCTTTAAATCTACACATTTACCTTATCCATCTTTGTCAATCTTTGTGGAAGAACTCATTGGAGTGGCTTGAGGTTTCACATTCTCCAAGCCAAACTTCTTGAGCATGTCTTTGATGTACTTAGCTTGATTGATGAAGATGCCGCCCTTCATTTGCTTAATTTGGAGCCCCAAGAAGAATGAGAGCTCCCCCATCATGCTCGTCTCAAACTCACCTTGCATCAACTTAGCAAAATCTTGGCAAAACAATTCATTAGTAGAACCAAAAATTATATCATCAACGTATATTTGAACTACTAAAATGTCTTTGCCAATTCTTTTAATAAAGAGTGTAGTGTCCGCCTTTCCTTTATTAAAACCTTTTTCAATTAAAAAACTTGATAATCTTTCATACCAAGCTCTAGGAGCTTGTTTCAAACCATATAAAGCTTTAGAAAGTTTAAAAACATGGTTTGGGTAATTTGGATCTCCAAAACCGGGTGGTTGTTCTACATACACTTCTTCATTAATAAAACCATTTAAAAATGTACTTTTTACATCCATTTGAAAGAGCTTAAATTCGTGATAACATGCAAATGCTAAAAGCATCATAATGGCTTCCATTCTAGCTACAGGAGCATAGGTTTCATCAAAATCGATTCACTCTTCTCGAGTGTAACCTTGAGCAACAAGTCTAGCCTTGTTTCTCACTATGTTACCACTCTCATCTAGTTTGTTTCTATAAACCCATTTAGTTCCTATAGTAGATTTATCACTAGGCCTATCAACTAATGTCCAAACTTGACTCCTCTCAAATTGGTTTAATTCCTCTTGGATGGCCATTATCCAGTAATCATCATTTAATGATTCTTTAACATTATTAGGCTCTATGCATGAGATAAATGCTACATTACATGCATTTTTAAGAGAAAGTCTAGTGGTTACCTCTTTGGATGGATCACCCAAAATCTCACCACATTTGACATTGTTGTACTCTCTTGGGTAGCTCACTTTCTTTTCCTCTAGATGCATATCTTTCAAGGCTTCTAGAGATAAATCTTGTGCATGTTCCTCTTTGGTTGGAACTTCATTCACCTTTGATGATTGTCCACCATCATTGGCTTCAAAAATCCCTACATCATCATCATCACAAGAATCCTTCCTCGGAAGGAGGTTATCATAAAAAATCACATGTATTGACTCTTCAACAACTAAGGCTCTCTTATTAAATACTTGATAGGCTTTAGAGTTTAAAGAATACCCTAAGAAAATAGCTTCATCACTTTTAGTGTCAAATTTTCCTAAATTATCCTTTCCATTGTTTAAAACAAAGCATTTACAACCAAATGGATAAAAATAGCTAATGTTAGGCTTTTTAGATTTTAAAATCTCATAAGGAGTTTTCTTCAAAATAGGCCTAATCATTACTCTATTTATGATATAACAAGCCGTATTAGTGGCTTCCGCCCAAAAGTATTTTGGCAAATTATTTTTGCAAAGCATGGTTCTAGCCATTTCCTCTAAAGTTCTATTTTTCATTTCAACAACCCCATTTTGTTGAGGTGTTCTAGGAGCTGAAAATTTGTGGCTAATACCATTTGAGTTACAAAAATCCTCAAAACCTAAATTTTGAAATTCGGTGCCATGGTCACTTCGAATGTGAGAAATATTTTGACCAAGGTCATTTTGAATGATTTTTGAAAATGTGATGAATTTTTCTAATGCCTCATCTTTGGTACTTAAGAATAAAACCCATGTGTATCTAGAGTAAACATCAACTAAAACATATGCATATGTGTAGCGATCTCTTTTTTTCTTCGCTAAAAAATGACGGGTTTCAAAGGGTGTTTGGGTTTTTTGGTTATTTTAAAAATCATCCGCGGGGTTTTAGAAAAACTGTATTTTATTAAAAAAATGGAGTCACCACCGGCCACTAAGGTAGGTCAGACACCATAAAACCAGAGATTTGAAAATTGTTGGGTTCGGGAGTCGGTTACGGATGGGAAAGGATTAGCACCCCCACAGCGCCCAAAATTGGTACTTTAATAATTACCACTTTATTAATATTGAACTTTCCGAATTAAGTTGGCGATTAAATTAAAATTTGGTTGTAAGTGCGAGTACATTTTAAGGGCCCCGTTATTCGAGAGTAAACCGATAAACCACCATCACTGCGCTTGATACTGGCCACGTTTACACTCGAATAAAAGGGCACCCATTGATAAAATATATATCCGTTATGCAAACTTATAAAACAAATTAAAAAGACATACATCCATATTGTCATGGTATAAAAAACATAAAAATATGAATATTACAAAATAAACAAAAATAATAATACACATGAACAAAAAAGCATAACATACCATAATAATAATAAAAAAACATGGGCATGAACAAAAAACATACTTTCAAGACTAAATTAATTAATCCTAACATGCTTAAACATATAAAACCACAAATAAAACAAATGCATGACATACATGAAATATGATACTAAACTAACAAATCAAAATAAAATGCTAACACAAAAAAACATAATGTTTTAACATATGACACAAAACATAAATACGAATATAAGCGAAAGCACAAACCTAGATATCATAAGGCTAACACAAATTAAAACATGAGAATAAAAAGGGAAATAACATCATTCGAGTTTAGACTAGCACATATCTAACATACTTGAACATATCCAAATTACCAAACAATAATATATGCATGCCATGACATATAATATGATGCTAAATTATCAAGGCAATACGCTAACACAAAACGACTAACTTGATACTAAACATATAACACCATTTATGTATAAATAAAAAAACATGGCATCATATGTAACAAAACATCACACTAACATATAACCTAAAAACATAAAAACCATACTTACACAAATAAGCATACCATGAAAACCCAAACTAAAACACAATATTTAAGACGAACATATACACTATATGGACGAATAAATTAAAACACAAAAAGCAACACATCTAAAAACATAAACGGAAATGATAAATAAAAAACCTATATAGAGATGATGAACAAAGTAAACATGCTAAAAAGGACATAAAATAAAAAGCAAATGACATAAATAATTAAAACATAAAATGGGACTAAAATAAAATAAAATAAAACAAAATGATAGAAATCAAAACAATAAAAAACGACTTTGGGATGAGACTGCAAACTGGATGAAACATAAAAGGATTAGACTTGTAATAAACCCATGCGGCAAGCTCGATTTGAAAAATTTCAAAACACGGAAGGATTAAGTGTGTAATTTTACCGTTAAAATTCTGATTTCGTTCTGATTAGGAGTGAAATTGAAAATCTTTGAAAACAGAGGGGGACCAGGGTTGTAATTTGACCAAGGGGCGAGACGGTTTTAAAAAATAGTAAAAGCAAGGGAGGATTTATTAAGCTATTGTACCATTTTCTTTTTATTTTGTGTCTATAAAACCCATTGACCTGCCCCCAATTTCACTTTTCTTCATTTTTTTATAACTCTAAAAATGACTCTTCCCCTTTCTTCGTTTTATCTCCAGAAACCACCCAAAAACAAAACCACCCCTTTTGACCGTTGTGATTTCCAGAAGCCGACGGTGGTCGACTACCTCGACCACTGCCCTCAGCCTTCAACCTACCTAAAAAACAACCAAGATTCCTTTTAAAAACAATAAAACTCTTTGCCTTAAGATAAACCGATCCAAACCCCCTTTAGGCTTTGAAACTAAAACCTACTTAACCACATCAGCCTCGATTCCCAACTGATTCACCCCTATAGGATTTATTACCGGTGATAAGGGAAGAATTTCGACGAGGGTAAACCCTTTCCTTTTTTATTCTTTTATAGTTTTGCATCCTATTTGCATGCATAGAAAGAAGAGAGGGAAGAAAAAAATTACCACGAAACTCTCTGTATTTTTTTGGTATTTTTTTATTTTTGGAATACTGGGAGCTGATCTGAATATTTTGTTGTTCTGAGTTTTTATACATATATCCTGATCTATCTCGTTTTGGTAGATACATATAAAAATACATATTTTTTTGCAGATTTGGTTACTGACAAATCTCTATTTTTCTTGTGACTTTGACATGTCCGATTTGGTGCGGTGGTTGGTATGGTGGCATGGTGAAGATGTCCGTTCGGCCAAATTTGCTCCTGGCCATTGGATCAGATCTGATCCAACGTCTAGGATTGCATGAAGATTTAACGGCTGAGATTTGATATTGGGGATGATGTGGTAGTCTTTGATCTTGACACGTGGCAAATGGCAGCTGAAGGGTCTAATGCGTGGGATGCACGCAAGCGTGGGAGGCTGAACGGCCCGCGCTTGATCCCACGCGGCCAGCTGAAGAAACGCCATGGTTTGATCTTGACCGTTGGATTTGGATCCGATCGAATGAACCTCCTTTAGCTGCGCAAAAATATGTAATTAGGGTTAGGGTTTCTGATATGTATTAGGTTTTTGGGCCAAACGGGCCTTGTAATAATATTAATATTTTTAGGTCTATAATATATATTGGACTGGACAATTAATATTTATATTTGGGTTTTAATATATATATATTTATTTGTATTTAATTTAAATTTGGCCCAACATTGATAATGATAATAATAATAACAACAAAAATAATAATACAAACGTACATACACATACAATATACGTACATGCAAGCGCACATATACACACAACATACAGATACACATGTAAAATACCACCTATAGCATACATAATTAATATAACATACCAACTTATATATATTGGTTTAATCACACATACTTAATATGACTGTGCACACATGGACATATATACAAACATTACACACATAGTACACATACACCACATAACATACATACTATACATGCATTTACACACATCACATATATATTACATACATAACACACATGCTTGCATGTAAACATGCAATAACAATACTAATTAATTATCATATTAGTATATTAAAATATTAACAAAAATAGATGAAAATGAGTGATTACAATTGCCCCTCTTTGCTTGTTCTCGTGGAACGGGAACAAAGCAAAGATCCCAAGCACTCATTTTTATCTGACTTCCCTGTTTGTACCTTCGGAATCACGTGTTCTTCTGGAACTCTATGCTTTTCCTTGGCTGAATCTTCAAACTCGTAAGTTCTTCCTATATAGAACTTCTTTACCTTCCGATCTTGGAGCTACAGGCTCTTCCTATATAGAACCTTTCGCTTTTTCAGGCGGATCCTTCGAACTAAAAGCTCTTCCTATATAGAACTTTTTACCTTGAAATCCTGGAGTTAGGGTTCTTACTATATAGAACCTTTCACTCTAAAGCCTCATGTTACGAGTCCCTCCTATATAGAACCTTTCACTCTGAGATAGTAAAGCTTGGAGTCCTTCCTATATAGAACTCTTCGCCTTCAACAAGGCGGTTTTTCCTATATAAAACTTTATACGTCACAGATGGATACTTCCGACTGGGAGTTTTTCCTACATAAAACTGCTAGTCTTCAAATCCTAGAGCTGCAAGTCCCTCATATATAGAACTTTTAGCTTCTGAAACCTCAGAGTTTCGGGTTCTTCCCATATAGAACCTTTCACTGTGATGGCTCGAAAATATTAGTCCTTCCTATATAGAACCTTTATCTTTGAATTAGGGGTTCACACCAAAATGGCTACCGGTCTTTCTGGACTCACGCTACTAAGGCTGCCTAAATCTTCAAATTTGGGGATTTATGCCAAAAATTGCTACCGATCTTTTTGGACTCATGCTAGTAAGGCTGTCGAAATCTTTCTTCAAATTTGGGGATTCACGCCAAAAAAGGCTAACGATCTTTCTAGACTCGCGCTACTAAGGTTGTTAAAATCTATCTTCAAATTTAGGGATTCACGCCGAAAATGGCTACGGATATTTCTAGACTCACGCTACTAAGGCTGCCGAAATCTTCAAATGAATCCACCTCTTCCATACGAAGTTAAAGATCACAAGTCATCGGTAACCTGTAAGTACCTATTTAAGATAGACAAAATGTTATGATAAATGAGTTAGCATGCTCCTAATCCTAGGGATGCCTAACTACATATGATGCATGAGTGTCAATGTCTCGATGCGCCTACTCCCGCAGTTAATCAATCTTGACCCTCTGTTTGCTTTCTCCTCCTTTTCTTTTCCTGGTGACGGTACCCCATCTCACTATTGGGTTGAACCATTTCAGCCTTTCTTTTCTGAGTTTCTGGTTCTAAATTCTAAAGTGCCCTTTTGGGTTTTCGCTTTAGAGAGTTTTTTTAGGCGCCCTTGCGGGTTTTCACTTGGGAGATTGCTGTGGTTGTCTTGAATACTGATAAGTGTTCAAAAGTACTATTTTTCTTACCCTTTTTACTCATATTATTGTTAGACTTAGGCTTATATTAGTCGCATAGTTAGCCATTCATGCATTAATCCATGTTTCCTTCAAACGTTGAGCTTGATTACATAACTTGGTGATTTTTGTGGAAATAGATGCTGCTTTGGTGTGTTTTTGTGTGTGTATGTGCAGGATCACTTGCCAAAGCAATGCCGAGCTAGTTGCCAGGGCAATGCATGAAGGATATGCCGAGCTAGTTGCCAGGGCAATGCATGAAGGAGACGCCGAGCCAGTTGCCATGGCATTTGTCGACAAAGACTAAAAGCAATATGGATATCGAAATTCATGACTTTACAAGCCCAAGATGACATGGAGCAAGGCCCAAGCCCAAAGGAATTTGATTGCCATGCAGAGATTAAAGAAGAATTAAATTCCAAGAGGATAGGAGAAGTTCTAATAGGAATAAAATTATAATAAAGAATTATATTCTTTAAAGATAATTTAATTCCAACTCAAACTCCTCCTCAAATAAGGACTTTGGCCTAGCCCTATAAATATCAAGGAGATTTCGACAATTCAAAGGAGAGAGCAAGAGGGAATTTCGACAACTCCAAGAGAGGAAGCAAGGGAATTTTTGGCAAGCATCTAGGGCAAGGAATTTTCGACAAGCTTCATCTTTTCTTCCTTGTTCGATTGGGTTCATGCTAGGGATTGTTTATCTTGTGTTTCTTTGGAACCTAGCCATGAACTAAATTTACTTGGCTATGGTTATTGTGTTTTGTGGTTGTGAGAAACTATTGGTTTTTGTTTAGGTAATAAGAGTTTGCACTTTTCTATTTCAAGGTTTATTCATTCTTGATTCTTATTATTGTTTTGCAGTGAATTGGGAGAGGATCTCGTGATTTCATCCATTTATCTAATATCGGGAGAGTTAGATTCAAGAAACGAATGAATATGATCTTTATTCAATCCAATGATGGTGAAGATTAATCCGGCTTAGGAATAAGTTAAGGATTTCAACGGCTAAGAGGAGCGCAAGATTGGTTGTTGTTCACCCTTGATTCACGCAGGATGTATTATCAAGGCATGCACAAATAGCTAGAGTTTCGACTTAGGGATAAGAAGAAACCATTGAAGAACGCTCCGCCGAACCTTGAAGTTGCTGCCCGATCGCCCAAGTAGTTGCCCAACTAGTCGCCCAAGCAACCATCAATTAGTTGCTACGGCAACCCCGTCGTGCAAGTTACCACGGCAACCGAGTTGCCCGTGCACTCTTTACCAAGACAATCCAATCGGCTATCACACCTCAACTCACGATAACCTAGCCTATCTCTCTCAATTGAATTCATCTTTTCTTTTACTTAATTGCTTTCTAGATTAGTTATTAGTTAAAACTTCTATAATCCTTTACTTGTGTTTTTACTTTTTACAGTGCAAGAGACTAGATTCTTGAAGTGGCACCAATCCTCGTGGAGACGATATCTTTTATACTATAACTGCATGACGTGTATACTTGCACATTTGCGTAGCACTTATTACGCGCAACAAGTTTTTGGCGCCGTTGCCGGGGATTGGCAATAGCGACTTTGTTTTTACTTTCTTGCACTTTCTTTTTATTTTTCTTGTTTAAAATTCAAAGGGCTAACAAACTTTGGTTTTGCATTGGTATATGACCAGGGCGAGACCGACTTCACCAGAATATCCCTTTGATCCAGAAATCGAACGAACCTTACAAAGACTTAGACGAAGGATAAGAGAAGCAATGGCAAATCAAGACGGCAATATAAATCAAGATGTTCGAGCAGGAGGAGGAGTGATTCTTGCACGAAACAGAACTATTCGAGACTATCTTGAAGAAGATCTTGATGGACTTAACCCAGAGTTGTCGCACCGAAATTGAAGCCGACCACTTTGAGTTGAAACCGTAATGTTTAATATGATCAACACAATAGGTCAATTTGGCGGCTCAAGAATCAAGATGCACGACAACATCTGAAATCTTTCCTCGAGATTTGCAACTCGTTCAAGATACACGAGTCACCCCGATGTCTTACGATTAAGATTATTCCCTATTCACCGAGGATAGGCGAAAGCATGGCTAAATAGTATTCTGCCGGATCCATAGCGTCTTTGACTGATCTTTGTCGTGATTTCCTTGCTAGATTTAATCCTACAAATTTAATCGATAAGCTTCAGAACGACATTACTTTTTTCGGCAGTAGATGATGAATCCATGTACGAGGCTTGTGAGCGATATAGAGAACTTCTACACAAATTCCCTCTACACGGATTCCCGGTGTGGACTCGACACAATGTTTTACAATGTCGTGAATACACCAACAAGGATGATGCTAGACGCCTCGGCAAACGGCATACTCCTAGATAAGTCACCGGAAGAAGCAATGCAAATTTTAAAAACAGCTGGCCAAGAATGATTATCAATTCCCATCTACTAGAAGAGGAGGAGTTAGACGCCAAGCCACAATACATGAACTAGGATCATCAGATTCAATTTTCGCACAATTGGCCGCTTTAACCAAGATGGTCCGTAACATGCAAAAACCAAACAACAAACATGAAGTCAAGGTAATGGATTCTTTTTGTGAGTTATGTGGTGATAACCATAATTCTTCCGAATGTATGCAGAATCCGGAATCTAGCTTCTATGTGGGGAATTACAATCGGGCAACAACATGATGTCAAATACATACAATCCAGCTTGGAAGAAGCACCGAATTTTTCATGGAGTAATCCCAACAATGCTCTAAAACGAACAATCAGAATGCACAAGCATCGGGATTCCAGAGAATATGCCGCGACAGCAATGATGCCGCAAGAACAACCGACGGCATCTAGTTCTTTGGAAAATTCTCTAAATGCTTTTATGATGAAAATGAATCTTATATGGTGAGAATAGTAATTTCATAAAAAGAACTGATGCTTTTATTAACAGGACGAAATGAGATTGCAAAACCAAGAGGCGGCAATCAAATCATTGGAAAATCAAGTCGGACAATTTGCTCAAAATCAACACTAGACCACAAGGAGGTTTACCTAGCGATATCAAGTCGCAAGAGGAACGGCCATGAGCAATGTAAGGCAATCACCACCAGAAGTGGCCAACAACTTAGAGAGGTTCAAACCCGCTCGTCAAACAAAACTCCACAAAAAGATCAAGACGAACCTAGCGGCAAAGCCTCAGATGCTGAACCAGGAATTGCCGCGGCAACCAACGATAAAGACGCCTCGGCAACTTGCGATAAGCACGCCTCGGCAACCCCAGTTGAAAACGCATCGGCAACTCCAGATGTCCCTGCAATGCCGTCAATCAGGTTTCAAACCAATGAAAGGATAGAAGATATCCGACTTCCACCACCATTCCCACAAAGGTTGAAGCGACAAAAGCAAGAATACCAATTCAAGAAGTTTCTTGATATCCTAAAGCAAGTCCACATCAACTTGCCATTGGTGGAAGCAATTGAACAAATGCCAAACTATGCCAAGTTTCTTAAAGACATTGTGTCAAAGAGAACAAGGCTAGGAGAGTTTGAAACAGTTGATTGCCGCAATGAGGGATGCATGGCAATGTTGCACAATCGCATGCCGCCCAAGTTGAAGGATCCGGAAGTTTCACGATACCTGTTCTATTGGAAATCACTATGTCGGGAAAGCACTATGCGACCTAGGGGCTAGCATAAACTTGATGCCTAAATCGGTTTTCGAAACTAGGAATCGGGAAGGCAAGACCTACAACATTATGCTCTGACTAGCCGAGCCAGATCCTATGTGCATCCGAGGGAAAAATCGAGACATCTTGGTAAAAGTTGATAAATTTATTTTTTCCGCTGACTTTATTGTTTTGGATTGTGAAGCGAGATGAGCATGCGCCTATCATTCTCGGAAGACCATTCCTAGCGGTGAGGAGAACCTTGATTGATGTTGAAAAGGAGAACTCACAATGAGGGTGAATGACCAGCAGGTAAAACTAAATGTGTTCCAAACACTAAGGCATGCCGATGATCCGTAAGAATGCCAACTACTTCATGCCACGGCAGAGTTTAACCGATGAGGAATTTAGTTGCCTCGGCAACTACATTGCCGATCAAGAGGAACCCGAGGAGTATGAAGAGCCGGTCGATGAGGAACAACCAGAAGAGGCAAATTGGCTAGTCAATCGACCGGTACATACTTTGAACCACTAGACTACTCGGATAAGGAAGGTAAGATCGAAAAACCCTCATCGAAAATCCACCAATTCTTGAGTTGAAACAATTTGCGAGCAATCAAATATGTATACTTAGGGATCGATAATACATTACCCGTAATTATTTCCTCTAAGTTACAGCTGAGCAGAAGAAAAGAAGCTGATCAACATGTTGAAGCTACATAAAAAGGCAATAGGGTGGACAATTGCCGACTTGAAGGGAATTAGCCGGCGGTGTGCATGCACAAGATCTTGTTGGAAGATGATCACAAACCTTCAATTGAGGCCCAGAGGAGACTGAATCATGCCATGAAAGGGGTTGTAATGAAAGAAATCATCAAATGGCTTGACGCCGGCATTATATACCCTATCTCCGATAGTACGTGGGTAAGTCCGGTACAATGTGTGCCGAAAAAGGGAGGTATAACAGTGGTAAGCAATGAAAATAATGAACTTATCCCAACCAGAATTTGTGACCGGTTGGAGGGTTTGTATGGACTATCGAAAGCTAAATAAAGCCACTAGGAAAGATCACTTCCCATTACCCTTTATTGATCAAATGCTTGACCGTCTTGCGGGTAAACCCTTTTATTGTTTTTTTCTTGATGGTTATTCAGGTTACAATCAGATTGCCATAGCACCGTAAGATCAAGAAAAGACAACCTTCACATGCCCCTACGGTACTTATGCCTTCCGAAGGATGCCGTTCGGATTGTGTAACGCCCGGTAACCTTCCAAAGATGCATGATGGCGCTCTTTTCAGACATGGTCGAAGACTTCCTTGAGATCTTCATGGATGATTTTTCGGTTTTTGGTAATGACTTCGACGGCTGTCTCGGCAATTTAGAGAGGGTGTTGGCAAGATGCGAAGAAACGGATTTAGTCCTCAATTGGGAGAAATGCCACTTTATGGTAGATGAAGGAATAGTGCTCGGCCATAAGATTTCATCCAAGGGAATTGAAGTAGACAAAGCCAAGGTGGACGTGATCGAGAGATTACCCCACCAAATTCGGTTAAAGGAATTCAAGTTTTCTCGGACATGCAGTTTTTACAGGAGGTTCATTCATAATTTTTCTAAAATCACTAAACCTTTGTGTAATCTGCTTGAACAGGATAAAGTCTTCGATTTTGATGATTCTTGCACTCAAGCATTCGAAACCCTAAAGAAAAAGCTTGCCTCGGCACCCATTGTCGTTCCACCAGATTGGACGCTACCTTTTGAGCTCATGTGTGATGCAAGTGATTTCGCGGTAGGAGCAAATCCTAGGCCAACGCACGGTAAGACATTCCATGTGATATACTACGCTAGTAAAACTCTTAATGATGCTCAAGTGAATTACACAACAACGGAGAAAGAGTTACTAGTCTGTAGTTTTTCGATTTGACAAGTTCGATCCTATTTAATTGGTACAAAGGTAATAGTTCATACGGACCATTCGGCAATCAAATACTTATTTGCTAAAAAGGATGCTAAACCTCGTTTGATTCGTTGGATATTACTTTTACAAGAATTTGATATTGAAATTAAGGACAGGAAAGGAACAGAAAATCAAGTTGCCGATCACTTATCACGTCTGGAACGCAATAGGGAGAAAGACGCGGATCTAGAGATATGCGATGCATTCCCGGATGAACAAATTCTAATTGCCTCGGCAACCCTCAACGCCTCGGCAGCCCATGACGCCTCGACAACCATGGATGCACACGCCTCGGCAACTCTCGACGCCGCAGCAGTCTTTGACACACACGCCTCGGAAATTTTGGGAGCAGACACTACGGCAGCACATGCCTCGGCAATACCCTGGTACGCAGATTTAGTTAACTTCCTTGTTTGGGGTATTTTTCCGTATGGCATTACTCACCAAGGGAAGAAGCGGTTCCGCCATGATGCTAAGCATTACTTTTGGGACGAGCCTCTTTTGTTTAAACAATGTGCAGATCAGGTTATACGCCGATGTGTCCCTGAAGAAGAGCAACATAATGTACTCCGGCAATGCCATTCTTCACCCTATGGAGGACATTTTGGAGGAACTCGTATCATGCCAAAGTCTTGCAATCCGGTTTGTATTGGCCAACATTGTACAAAGATGCCCAAGACTTTTACAAGCAATGTGATCGTTGCGGAGGACGGGCAATATCTCTAGGCGACATAAGATGCCACCCGAACATCATCGAGGTAGAACTTCGATGTATGGGGATCGATTTTATGGGACCTTTCCCATCTTCATTCGCAACCTCTACATCTTACTCGCCGTCGACTATGTGTCTAAATGGGTAGAGGCAGCTGCAGTTCCCAACGACGATTCCAAGACCGTGCAACGATTCCCGCAGAAAAACATATTTTACGGTTTGGGATGCCGAGAGCAATTATCGGCGACGGGGCAAGCATTTTGACAACAGACTAATTGCCAAGATGTTGCAACGCTCGGCATATCACACAAGATCGCCACGGCATATCACCCACAAACCAACGGGCAAGCAAAAATTTCCAACGGGAGTTGAAGGGAATACTCGAGAAAGTTGTAAATCCCTCAAGGAAGGATTGGTCATTAAGACTAGATGACGACTTTGGGCATATCGCACCGCATTCAAAACACCATTAGGTATGTCCCCTTCCAACTTGTCTATGGTAAAACATTTCATCTACCGGTGGAAATCGAGCACAAGGCGTACTGGGCAATCAAGACCGTGAATATGGATTGGGAAAGTGCCGGACAAAAGCGCTTGATGGATCTCAATGAGATAGAAGAATTTCGTGCACTCGCCTATAACAATGCACGAATCTACAAGGAGAAAACAAAGCGATGGCATGACAAGAAACTATTGCCACGACAATTCACGCCAGGGCAACTAGTTCTCCTATTCAATTCTCGGCTAAAACTTTTCCCGGGAAAGCTGAAATCAAGATGGTCGGGACCATTCGAAGTCGTCAAACCATTCTCTCATGGTGCCGTAATAATCAAGTCCATCTCTGACAATCATGAATTCAAAGTTAATGGACAAAGATTGAAGCACTACAATGGTGCCCATGTGGAACGTAACAAGGAAGTGGTCAACTTAGGAGATGCATGAGCATGCTCTCCTTTCAGTATTTCCTTTTTCTTTTTCTTTTTATTTTCATTTTTATTTTTAGGAGATATTTTATTTTTTCTTCATTATCTTTAGTTTTCAGGTTTTCTTTATTTTCTTTTTCACAACAAGACTCACAACTACTATGCTAAGGAAATTTACTGCCAAGATCCTTGCCCCGACAACCAATGAAGAAGATGCCGCGGCAACCTACATCGTGCTGCACAGACAAGCCGATGCCACGGCAACCAACCATGAAGATGCCACGGCAACCAAAGCTAAAGACATCCCGGCAACAAGAAAACAACCATTGCATTCAAGCAAGAAAATCAAGACGCCAACTAGAAGGAAACTAATCATCTACGATGACGAACTCTCGGAGTAAGTCCTCGTATGCATTTTTATTTTTATTGTTATTTTTCGTTATTTTTATGCATGCATTGAGGACAATGCCTCACTCGAGTTTGGGGGGGATTGTTATTAGTAATTACCATGTTTAGTTACATTAATCTTAAGCATTACATTTAGGATACATAAATTGCTTGCCATGCCTTTAATTGGAACAAGAATTGCTTAGATTTGATGAATATTCAATGATGACTTTACCAATGCACTTAATTGATGGAATTTTTATTCTAGGATAACCATGAAAAACTTAGAATTTTACTATGATGCTAAATTTGATGAAACACTGTTGTGGTTTGATTGATTTAAGGAGTTCTAGTAAACTTAGGTTGATAATTAACTAATTGGGGTATTAGAATAAAATTGGATGAATGCTAGAGGTGCCTGAAATTGGCTCTAGCATGTGCTAAAAATTGATCACTAGAGGTGCCCGAAACTGGCTCTAGGAGGCGTTAAATTTTTTTTTTTACTAGAGGTGCCCGAAACCGGCTCTAGTCGATTAAATTAACTTAAGAAAACTAAAAATAAAACACTAGAGGTGCCCGAAATTGGCTCTAGTTAAAACATGTTAAAAAGAACCCAATGAAGTAATTTGAAAACCTATTGTTTGCATAGAATCCGAAAAATCAACTCGCACACAACTCCGCACACACTCACAAGCATTATAGTTTGATTCCGAGTAACTCCTCAGTTTTCCGAAAAATAAAAAGCCAATCATACTTTGTGCCCCGGTTCAGAGAATTGAAATCAAGTTCAAAGCTAAGTTTGTGAAAATTTGAAGTCTTGGCAGGTAATTATGAGTTTGCATTGCTTGAGGACAAGCAATAGTTCGAGTTTGGGGGTGTGATAAGTGTTCAAAAGTACTATTTTTCTTACCCTTTTTACTCATATTATTGTTAGACTTAGGCTCATATTAGTCGCATAGTTAGCCATTCATGCATTAATCCATGTTTCCTTCAAACGTTGAGCTTGATTACATAACTTGGTGATTTTTGTGGAAATAGATGCTGCTTTGGTGTGTTTTTGTGTGTATGTGCAGGATCACTTGCCAAAGCAATGCCGAGCTAGTTGCGTGGCAATGCATGAAGGATATGCCGAGCTAGTTGCCGGGCAATGCATGAAGGAGACGCCGAGCCAGTTGCCATGGCATTTGTCGACAAAGACTAAAAGCAATATGGATGTCGAAATTCATGACTTTACAAGCCCAAGATGACATGGAGCAAGGCCCAAGCCCAAAGGAATTTGATTGCCATGCAGAGATTAAAGAAGAATTAAATTCCAAGAGGATAGGAGAAGTTCTAATAGGAATAAAATTATAATAAAGAATTATATTCTTTAAAGATAATTTAATTCCAACTCAAACTCCTCCTCAAAGAAGGACTTTGGCCTAGCCCTATAAATATCAAGGAGATTTCGACAATTCAAAGGAGAGAGCAAGAGGGAATTTCGACAACTCCAAGAGAGGAAGCAAGGGGAATTTTCGGCAAGCATCTAGGGCAAGGAATTTTCGACAAGCTTCATCTTTTCTTCCTTGTTCGATTGGGTTCATGCTAGGGATTGTTTATCTTGTGTTTCTTTGGAACCTAGCCATGAACTAAATTTACTTGGCTATGGTTATTGTGTTTTGTGGTTGTGAGAAACTATTGGTTTTTGTTTAGGTAATAAGAGTTTGCACTTTTCTATTTCAAGGTTTATTCATTCTTGATTCTTATTATTGTTTGCGAGTGAATTGGGAGAGGATCTCGTGATTTCATCCATTTATCTAATATCGGGAGAGTTAGATTCAAGAAACGAATGAATATGATCTTTATTCAATCCAATGATGGTGAAGATTAATCCGGCTTAGGAATAAGTTAAGGATTTCAACGGCTAAGAGGAGCGCAAGATTGGTTGTTGTTCACCCTTGATTCACGCAGGATGTATTATCAAGGCATGCACAAATAGCTAGAGTTTCGACTTAGGGATAAGAAGAAACCATTGAAGAACGCTCCGCCGAACCTTGAAGTTGCTGCCCAGTCGCCCAAGTAGTTGCCCAACTACTCGCCCAAGCAACCATCAATTAGTTGCTACGGCAACCCCGTCGTGCAAGTTGCCACGGCAACTGAGTTGCCCGTGCACTCTTTTACCAAGACAATCCAATCGGCTATCACACCTCAACTCACGATAACCTAGCCTATCTCTCTCAATTGAATTCATCTTTTCTTTTACTTAATTGCTTTCTAGATTAGTTATTAGTTAAAACTTCTATAATCCTTTACTTGTGTTTTTACTTTTTACAGTGCAAGAGACTAGATTCTTGAAGTGGCACCAATCACTGTGGAGACGATATCTTTTATACTATAACTTGCGACGTGTATACTTGCACATTTGCGTAGCACTTATTACGCGCAACAAATACTTTCTCAGAGAAGTGTGAGTGGTGCATGACAATGGTTATCCTATTCTGATGTTCAAAGTCTTCCCCTCATCGTGCCTCGACATTCATTATGTAGAAAGCTTGGGGATCAAAGTCAATTATGTTTTCTAATCACCTGTATTCCCATGATGCTTAGAAATCTTTTGTTTATCATAAGTCTATGTTAACCTATTTGCATGATGCTTATGAAAATAATGAGAAGACAAGGAAAGGAAGGCACAAAAATATGATTTTATTGACATTAATGACTTGGAAAAATTTTAGAAAAGTCATGGCAAACGTGGGGAAAAGAGGAAAGCAAAACATGAAATGCAAAACCCCAAATATCCACTGCATGAATGATGCGTGATCCTATCAACCAAGATAGAATCTTTGCCCGGAGCTCCTTATTCTTGTACTCATGGGGATAACTCTACTTGTTGGAGGCCCAATCAAAATTTGTCTGAGCCGCCCTTAACAGGTTTTCAACTCAGACCATTCCTTTACTTCAAGATGCCCTTCTTCGGGTTTTCGCCTCGAGCTCTCATTTTTTTGTACCTAAGGCGCCCTTTGTGGGTTTTCACTTTAGGTTTTCATTTTTCATTTCATTTCCATTCATTTTTCATTCATTTCATTGTTTCTCTTTTTTTCTTTTCTTTCTCTCTCTCTTTTCTCAAACATAATACTTCTTAACTGAATCGAAATTCATGGGATTTTTCAATTCTTCTCCACCTATTTCAATTAAAATCAACACCCATCCCGAAAAGGCATTCTTGATGACATATGGCCCTTCCAGTTAGGCATCTACTTCCCTTGAGAATCTTTCTGACTTGGGAAGATCTTCTTAAGCACCAGATCTCCCTCTCGGAATTATCTCGGGCACACTTTCTTATCATATGCCCGCATCATTCGTTTTTGGTGCATTTGACCATGGCAGATGGCCTTCAGCCTTTTTTCCTCAATGAGATTTAACTGGTCAAGGCCGGTTTGCACCCATTCTGCTTCATTCAATTTTACTTCATTCAGAACCCAGAGTGACGGAATCTCAACCTCAATGGGTGGTACCTTCTTTGTGCCGTATACTAGAGAATAGGGTGTTGCCCCGTGGATGTGCAAACAGATGTCCGGTAGGCGAACAGAGCAAATGGCAGCTTCTCATGCCAATCTTTGTAGGTGTTTGTTGTCTTCGCAATGATTTTCTTTATGTTCTTGTTTGCCGCTTCTACTGCCCTATTCATCTTAGGACGGTAGGTTATGGAATTATGGTGCGTTATTTTGAACTGGTTGTACACCTCAGTCATTAATTAATTATTCAGGTTGGAAGTGTTGTCGGTTATAATCCTTTTCAGCAACCCATATCGGTAAATGATCTCCTTCTTCAAGAACTTGCACACCGTTGTCCTTGTGATATTGGCATAAGATGCTGCCTCCACCCATTTAGTGAAGTAATCAATGGCAACCAAGATAAAACGGTGCCCGTTAAAAGTCTTCGGGTGAATCTGCCCAATGACATCCATGCCCCATGCTGCGAACATCCATGGTGAGTTTATGGTGTGTAAAGGTAGAGAAGGGGCATAGATCTTATTGGCATATACTTGGCACTTATGACATTTCTTGGCATAATCGATGCAATCTCCTTCCATAGTCGACCAGAGATAGCCATATCTCATGATCTTTCTGGATATTGACAGACCATTGGCGTGTGTCCCACACAAACCATCGTGCACTTCTGCCAAAATTTCTTTCGCCTCCCGAGCGTCTACACATCTCAGCAACATCTGGTCATGGCTTCTTTTGTACATAACATCTCTATCCAAAACATATCATGCTGCCATCATTCTGAGCGTTTTTCAGTTTTTTTGCCCATTCAGGATATGTTTGAAACTTGATATATTGCAAGATATCATAGTACCAAGGGTTGCCATCTATTTCTTCTTGCACATTGCAACAGTGAGCCGACTTTTCAAAGGTCTGTATCTCAATTGGCTTCATTTCTACTCCCGTATTTGCTCTGAACATGGAGGCCAGGGTTGCCAAGGCGTCAAATTCTTTGATGAGCTATTGGATCAACTCGTAGTACTAGCTTTAGATCCCTAGTTTCCCATTCTCCTCGTAGCTGATATATCACTAAGGACGAATCTCCGAATACTCAAAGTTCTTTGATCTTTCTTTCGATGGCCGCATTCAGTCCCATGACACAGGCTTCATATTTAGCTATGTTGTTTGTGCAAAAGAATTCTAGTCTGCTGGTAAAGGGATAATAGACATCTTCCAGAGAAATTAGCATGGCTCCTATTCCGTGGCCAAGGGCATTGGAGGCCCCATCAAAATAAAGCTTCTACGAGCCGTCATCTAAAACAACGTCTCCCTCAGTTGTAATGCACATCAAGTCCTCATCCGAGAAAATAAAGTTCAGCGATTCATAATCATCTGAAGCATGACTAGCTAAGAAATCCTCTATGACACTTCCTTTCACAACTTTCTGGCTCACGTATACAATGTCGAACTCGGATAACAACATCTGCCAGCGGGCCATCCTCCCCGTTAATGCTGGTGCTTCCATCAGGAACTTCAAGGGGTCCAATTTGGCTATCAACCAAGTAGTATGGTATAACATGTACTGTCTAAGCCTTTTGGTAGCCCAGACCAAAGCACAACATAGCTTCTGAATTGGCGGGTATCGTGCTTCGCAATCAGTGAACTTCTTGCTTAGATAGTAGATGGCTCTTTCTTTCTTCCCAGACTCATCATGTTGCCCCAACACGTAACCCATCAAGTTTTCAAAAACTTTCAAGTAAAGGATCAAGGGTCTGTTCGGTACTGGTGCGACTAAAATTGGAGCATTAGTCATATACTTCTTGATCTTCTCTAGAGCTTTTTGACATTCTTCATCCCAGACCCCTGGATTATTCTTTCGAAGTAGTCGGAAGACAGGGTCGCACTTATCTGTCAATTGAGAGATGAAACGAGAGATGTAGTTTAACCTTCCCAGGAAACCTCAGACTTATTTCTGAGTTTTAGGCCGTGGGAAATCCTGGATGGCCTTCACCTTTTCTGGATTGATCTCAATCCCTTTTCTGCTCACTACAAACCCCAAGAGTTTTCCAGATGTGACTGCGAATGTGCATTTAGCCGGATTGAGCTTTAGCTGGTGCTTTCGTAGTTTTTAGAATAATTTTCTTAGGTTTCGAATGTGCTCTTCCTTGGTCTAGGACTTAGCGATCATATCATCCACGTATACTTCTATCTCTTTATACATCATATCATGGAAAAGAGTAACCATTGCTCTTTGATAGGTCGCCCTCGCGTTCTTGAGTCCGAAGGGCATCACCTTATAACAAAATGTGCCCTACATGGTTACAAATATGGTCTTCTCCATGTCCTCTAGGTCCATCTTTATCTGGTTGTATCCTGAGAAACCATCCATGAATGAGAACAATGAATGCCCCGCGGTATTATCAACCAACGTGTTAATATGTGGCAAGGGGAAATTATCTTTAGGGCTTGCTCGATTGAGATCCCTTTAATCTACACACATATGGATTTTCCATCCTTTTTTGGCACCGGTACGATGTTTTCAACCCATTCGGGGTATTTGGAAACCTCTAGAAAGCCAGTATCAAACTGCTTTTCACCTCTTCTCTGATCTTTAACAACATGTCAGTCCTCATTCTTCTGAGCTTTTGCTGGACTGGTTTGCATTCTGACCTTATTGGCAGCTTGGGCACCACTATGTCTGTATTCAACCCCAGCATATCTTGATAAGTCCAAGCAAAGACGTCCTTGAACTTTTAGAGCAGGGCTATCAGTTCACGCCTGGTTTCTGAGGAAAATGTAGTCCCGATTTTCACTTCCTTTCTCTCCTCATCAGTTCCTAAGTTCACAATTTATGTTTCTTCTTGGTGGGGCTTGATTTGTCTTTCTTTGTTGGCCATCATCCTTACTAACTCTTCAGGGACCTCACATTCTGCTTCATCGTCCCTCTCTTCAATTTCTGCCAAGATCTCTAGGCGTTCAAAGTCTACCTCAGGATTGGATTCGGAATCATTTATATAGTTAATTATGGGAACCCTGCATGAAATGAGAATGAATGTATTGGGAAGAGAATGATTTTAAAATGAAGGAATGAATATGAACAAGAAATGAGTGAATGGAGTAAATGAAATGTTTTCTATTTGAGAAAGTTATGAAGATATTCTTTCATTGCACACAAAAAGTTAACATAGGTGCCATATACAAAAGATCCCCATTGCTTATGGGCAAAAACAAAAAGGGTTAATGCAGAGCATTACTCTGATCTGGCCCTAAAGACTATAGGTAGATCAACGTAGCTCCAGTTATCGAGTGTTTCTCAGGGATGACAGGGGCGGATGCTGGTCAACACGTTGCTGCCATTGTCATCTTCAGCTATCATGTTGATGGACATCCCTTTAAGAGATTCACTGAACATCTCATTTTGATTAATTAGGTCATTTTCTCTAATAGTTTCCTCTACTTTCTGTCCTGTACGGTCAATTCCTCCAAAGACAAAAACATCATTTACATGAGGGAAAGACATCGGTCTCTACGGAATGTCTTCTCCCTTGAGTCTAGCTCTTCTTTGTTATTCTTTCCTTCTATATTCCTCTATTATCTGCTGAATACTTGGTTTGTAGCCAAGCCTAAAATGATATTTCTTGGTGATGGCACTTCTGGCTCGTAGGCTTCCTTGTAATCTCCTTCCTAGCCCTCTCCTGCTTTGGCTCATTGGCCTAAAGTTTCAGAAACAAACATCTTGGTGCAGTTAGATAACCTGGGGGAAGTGATCCTATTACCTTCCACAAAAAATATAGCATTTACATACTCTAGTGCTCGAAAAGAGCATTCCACGGCATCTTCATCGTTCTGGATGTAGGGAGTCCAATGTTATCGAGGCGATGATTTCCTGCTCAACCTTTACAGTGACTAGTTTGCCTTCAATCACAAACTTCAATTTTTGATGAAGTGATGAGGGAATGACTCCCACAGAGTGAATCCATGGTCTTCCTAATAAGCAACTATAGGTGGGCTTTATGTCCATCACCACGAAGTCAATCGTGTACTCAGTCGGCCCAATCAACAAAGTCACCTCGATCTTTCCAAGTGCTCCTATTTGTGTGCCGTCAAAGGATCTCACGGAGTTGTGACAGGGTTTCATATGGGAATCTTCTACCGATAGTTTTCATAAAGTTACCATTGACAGTACATTTTACGCTGACCCATTATCAATCAATACTCCGGGCAACACATACCCTTTGCAGTGGGTGGTGATGTTGAGAGCTTTGGTGGACCCCATACCTTCCTCTGGGATCTCGTCATCGCTGAATGTGATGTGGTTGTATGCGGTGATATGCCCCACTATTTGTCCAGCTTTGATACAGAAAATTCACCGGGTACAAATGTTTGATTCAACACTTTTAATGGTGCATCACGATGCTTTTCCAAACTCAAAAGCAATTCCAACACTGTAATTCTTGCTAGTTGTTTTCACAGCTGTTCCACTACACTGTATTCACTATGTCTCAGGAACTTCAGAAATTCCTTTGCTTGAGCGTCAGTTACAGGCTCATTAATCTTCAGAGGGGCTCCTCGCCAAATATCTGCGCATGACTAGTCGATGTACCTTCTCCTTTATCTTTTGTAGCTTCAGCAGTCTTCAAAGCTTCCGAAGAGTAGCACCTGCCGCTCCTCGTGAAGTGGCCTACTTCACCGACACTTTCATCCTTCTTTGTTTGTTCATCTTTCTGTGTTGTCTCTTCTTCTACCTTTTGTTCCTTCTCCTCACCAAATTCTGACTTCTTTGGTATGGTCACGTTTGTGGCATAATCCCAAAGAGTTTGTCGCATGTTCATGAAAGGGGAATGAGGACGGTGCTGAGATGATGATTTTGGGAGCTATGTTTGCAGCTTCTCCTTGAGATGAATTTGGTCCCTTTGATCTAGAGGAGATGACAAAAGGGTGTATTTCCTATATTTGAGGTTGGGGCTATCTGATGCACATACATCTAACCCCCGCCTTCCTGTAGCTTTTTCAAAGAACTCTATCTTTTTACTGTCCACTAGGTGTTGAATCAACCTCCCGAATTCTTCACATTATTGGATATCATGTCCTCCTTCTTGGTGGAACTCGTAATAAGCTGTACACCCCTTCTGCATCAGTATCACGCCTCTGTCGATCAAGCGGGGCATGCATAATTGTTGGAATACCCACCGTAATGGAGACTTAATTTCTGACACATCATCTTTAGCCTTCCTAACGAAGTACTCCTTGATGGCGTTGGCTCTGATGTTCCCGTGATTAGGCAACGAGTTAGCGGCCATATTCGGTTCTTCAAATTTTAACACCCCAGAATTAATCAGACTTTGTACGAGTTTCTTGAATGCAAGGCAATTCTCTATGGGATGACCAGGGGCACCGCCATGATAATCGCAATGCGCGTTAGGATCATACCATGATGGAAACGGAGGTTTGAATAGAGTAACTTAATACGGGTGGACCAGATCATCTTTGTGCAACTGAGAGTAAAGCTCAGAGTACAAAACTGGCAACGAAGCAAATGATGCTTTCTCATTTTCCTTTCTTGGAGTTCTCTCTTCTCTTTGATTCAGGTTCTGAGCCTTTCCCGTAGATGCTTGTGGCTGAGAGACTGTGAAGTTTTTTGGAACAGAGTAAGTTCTCGTAGTGTTTACCTCATTCTTCTTGTTATACTTTTGAGAACTCTCCCTGCTATCAATCATGCCACTCTTGATTGCCAATTCAAGAGATTCCTCAGTCCTAATCAAATCTACAAAGCTCTAAATTGTATTATTGATGAGGCAGTCGAATAAAGTCCCTTTCAGAGTATTCACAAATAGGGGCGTGATCTCATGCTCAGGAATCAGTGGCTGAATCTGAGTGGCCACCTCTGGGCGTATTGCCATAGACTCTCATTGGACTTCTGTCCCATGCTTTCTAACATGATCCTGCTAGGGGTCATGTCCGTCACATGCTTGTACTGCTCAATGAATACTTTCGAAAGGTCCTTCTAGGTCTTGATGTTTACCCGGTTTAATTGGGTGTACTACTGGAGTGCTGCCCTAGTCATACTATCCTGGAAACAGTGGATTAAAAGCTTCTCATCCTTGATGAAGGCTGCCATCTTTCGGCAGTACATGGTCACATGTGCGGAAGGACATGAAGTTCCATCATACTTGTCGAACTATAGAGTCTTGAATTTTGGTGGCAGGACAAGGTCAGATACCAAGCTTAGATCACTGGCATCATTCCCTAGTTCGTCTGGTGGCAGGACAAGGTCAGATACCAAGTTCAGATCTGGCACCTCTTCTTCATAGAATGCCCCTGCATCAATGGGTTGGCTTTCAGATGCCCCTGCCTGAAGACTAGCAGATATCTCGACAGGGTCAATATATACTCTTTTTGCCAGACTTGGCGTCGTTGGTTGAACCTTGATGTGAGATGTGATACCTTCCGGCTCCTTGGTCTTCAACCTTTTCTTTCCCAAGGTTTTTTGCTAGCAATGCAGTTGTGTCGGATACTATCGCAGCTTGCGATTGAGCGATTTGCTTACTGAGGCTCCGTTTAGCTTCATCAAAACGTGCTTCTAAATCTTTCTGCCCCTTTTCCAAACTGACTATTCTGTCATATATTAATTTGCTTTGTAATCGAGTAAAGTATGGATGCTGAATGGTTGCGGCTTATATTGTAGTTTAAATGCAACAATATTTACACTATTAATATTTTTGAACAGAAAGATGAATGCATGTATAATGATGCAAATGTCATGAATTGGCAAACAAAGGTACTGATTTCGCTGGTAATCACCCTTTTGAACTACTTTCATAGAAATTAAAGGGTCCAAATTACAAAATATTAAACAAGTGTTCTACACATAAACCCTAGCTCTATCTTCTAACTTCTCGATAGCCCTGAGCAGCTTGATGAACCTAGGTGTTTCTTTCATGTCTGAGGTTATGAAAGGTCGAAGAGTTTCGGCTTCGGAAGCTAAGCCATTCACGTGTCCTGCAACCTGTCGTATCTCCACCATTAGGGTCGCATAATACTGGTCTCTATCTTGAATCATCTGGGAGGCATCACGAAGTCTTCGCCGCCAATAATTGTCTCCACCTACTGCAGCTTCTTTGAATACCCTAATTCTCCCTCTGTAATCCTGAACGGTTGCCTCGAGTGACTCAATGCGAGCTCGTAACATACTAATTTCACGCTCCCTTTCATGTAACTCGATAAAGCCATTCCTCTGGCTATAAGTCTGCAAGGACTGCTCCAACTCTGTTAGTCTCCCCTCTAACTCGGTATTCTGATCTTGACTCTGATTCAGGCTTTGAATGGTGTCATTGTACATGTAACACCCTCAACGTATATTCGACATCCAAATACACATTAAAGATGTTACTAACTAATTTTCTGACTTCTAAACTTTTTTTAAACCTCAACAAAGAAGTTCAGTGGTTGGCCCTTTCTCAATTTTCATAATCACTACATGATAAACAACCAACTAAGTTAAAAACCGTTCAAAGCATCTTTTCTAATTATTTTTTATTCTTCAAACTAAGTCATAATTCTAAATCATTTAGAATGGTTACCTATTTAATATCTATACATGCCCCACTAGACTAGAATGTGGTGATACTTACTGATAATATCAGTTAGCTTGATCCATTGATTTGTAGCTCCTCCTTTGCTATCTAGTCCAAAGTACTTACGTGTGACACAAAACACACATTAAATAAAACTTAGTGTGGTATAACCATAACAATACAAACCAATGATTATAATTAACTCAACCCTGCAGATTGGCAAGCGATTTCCAATTGCAGTTAATAACATTTTAATCATATATAGCTTTTTTAACCATTATATTATTGTAATCATAGGATTCCATCTGTCCTACACATTATGTACAATAAACTTTTTAGCTTAACTACTGGCCATAATGTTTTTCAAGTATTATAGACAAAGTATAAAATCATGCCATCATTGTTCTATGTTCATTAGGTATTCACATGCACAATAATTTCTTTAACATATACATGCTCTCAATATGATTCATATCATCTGTCAACTCTATCATAGAATCAAGATATCAATGGTTCATGAACGTCAAGTAGTCATGCTTTATCACGTAATCATTTACATACCATATCCATATAGCCATACTTTCGTTATGCAATCATTTGCATATCATTTCTTTTATCATAGTCATACTTTCATTATGAAATCATTTGCATATCATTTCCTTTATCATAGCCCAAAGTATAAAATCATGTGATGCCATGGTACGCGAGTCATCACGACACCGTAGTGTCTACGACGTTGTAGCGTCTACATCGCCAAAGCGACTGAGATGAGTACGTACTCGAGGATGCCCTTTGCTCCTCATCCTAGCACATTTTGTGCCTTTTAACATCGTAATGTTGGAACTGACTCCGTTGAGTCTTTCTTGACTCCGTAGAGTCTTTCCTGCACCGTAGTACTTTGACGTAGTTGCTAAGACCCTATGTATATCCAACTATACCAAAGATTCTCATGTGAACCTATGGTATACGAGTCCGACATCGTAGTGTCTATAACGTCGTAACGTCTGATGGTGAGTACGTACTTGAGGACGCTCTTTGCTCCTCATACCTTCAGCACCGTAGTGCCTAGTTTCCCTTCAGCACTGTAGTGCATACTTTACCTTCAGCACCGTAGTGCCTACTTTCCCTTCAGCACCGTAGTGGCTACTTTACCTTCAGCACCGTAGTGCCTACTTTCCCTTCAGTACCGTAGTGCCTACTTTATCTCAGCACCATAGTGCTGGTTCGCAGCTGCTATGACTCTTTTTGGATATCCAATTATACCAAGACTTCACACTAGTACAGGGGCAAGTTTATTTCCTTATAGATCAATCATCATTGTTCATATAATAGGGCAATTCACATCTCATATTTCATCTGCAGTATCCAACTCATCAAAACTATCAACCATAATTTGATAATGGGCATTTCATACCCAAAATCTGAAATCCGAATTAACTTAGATAAATCATTATTCCATATCCATGTATCATATATGCCATTTAATATTTCTTTGTTCAACATGCATTTTCATTATTATCAAAGTTGACTTATTGCAAGTCTTCTTCACATTATATATATAAACAGATAAAAATGCATTCATTCATCTCACATATATAGTAAATAAATAAAATACGCTCACCTGGGCCATTTATTAGCTTGCCTCACTATGCTCTATTCGATCTTTTCTTTCATGGTACCTCGAACCTTCTTTTGATTCAGATTCAAACTTCATTAATCACATGAATATAAACAACATTTGTTAGATTCAAATCTAACAAATTTTCAAACATACTATCAAATCTAATCATTCGAATATACAAATTTCCTCTTTCCTTACTTATACTGTCCAAAACTCATTTTGGTCCTAAACAACTATTTAGAACGTCTATTAACTCTTTTCAAGTTTACTAATTAACCTTAGGTACAAAATGTATAAATTCTTATTTTCTGGCAGATTGCACTACCTTCAAAGAAATATTTCTATAAAATAATCTACAACTCGGAATTTGATTCTGTTTGTTCTGGAAGAAACTAGATTCAATAAGATTTGCAACCATATAAATTAATATCACAAATTCAACTCGTACGATTTATGGCAAATTTTCTAAGTCGATTACAATGCTGAGATTCGGAACAGCCTGGTGCTCTATTTTCTAACCTTTTGTCACTTAAAAATTCATATCTTTTGACTCGAAAATCGGAATCAGTTTTCGTTTGTTGGACACAAAACTAGACGAACAAATCTTTACATCGGTATAAAATTCACCATCTAACCATTTTTGTAGAATTTATGGTGAATTTTCAAACTTAATGCCATAATCTAGTTTTCTACACAGCTTCCATAATTAACTTCAACTATTATACTAACTTCTCCTTATTTCTCTACTTGTCAATTTAGTCCCATTATTTGCTTTAACCCACCAACTTATCACCTTCTTCATCAAATAATTATTCGCAATTGTTCCCTCTAATTTTTCCTTCTTTTTCGAATGGTCACTAATAATGCAAAGGTAAGGATCCAAATTTCTTAACTTTGCAAATTAATCCTCAATTCAACATTACCACCTTAATTCTATCATTGCAACTAAAAATTCAGATTTAGTCCTTATCCAAAATCTCATTTCCGAATTTGTCCCTTAACTTTGACAAATTGTCAAAATGGTTACTAATTCAATTTAACATCGGTTTAGCATTCTAATATAAATTTCACATCTCCAACATCCTTAATAACATAAATACACACCAATTCTATACAAATTCATATTCAGACCTCTAACTTTTAAGAATGCCAAATTGGTCCCTAGTGACCATTTTGCAACGTTTGCAAATTATTCAAGCCTAAATCACAATTTATCCATAATTCTAACATTTTCCACTAACTTTTACTCAATGTCCTTCAATCCACTAACTTTTGCTAAAGTGACATTTTAGTCACTAATTCTACACAAAAGTTGGGAAACTTGAACTAATTTTTCAATCCAACATTTTTATCGTTTTTCTCAAATTTTTCCTTTTATTTTGACCTTTGGCCGAAATGGTCACTAAACTTTTCTAATGTTTTTTTTCATTCAAAAAACATTCTAATATGCTCAAAATAATTTTTCCAACATATAATCCTCATTTCCAATAATTAACATTTAAAACCCCAATTTATTCCTACATGCCAAATTTGGGTGTCTAAGCTTTTCAAGGACTTTATTTTACTCCAAATGCCATAATTAAATTTCTAAATTCATAATCTCTTCAAATCCATCACTAGGATAATTTTCAAAATATTTCTCTAAAATTTTCCATGTATACCAAAATGGTCACTTAAAGGACTAAATGAGGATTTTTCATTCTAACATCAAAATCAAGCTTCTAATATCACCAATCTTTCATTTTCATTATCAATTTCAAAACTCTAAATAAAATTCCAAATTCTAGGGTTAGGGTTTTTAGTCCTTAAACATGAAATTAATCACAATCTAGGCTTGATTTCATCTTTACAACACTAGATTTGCATAGATCAAACTTCAATCTAAACATGGAACATGAAACCCTATTTTCTCTCTCTTCTAGAACATAATCAAATCTTCAAAACTCTTGATAAAATTTCCATCAAGTGAAAGAGAATTGAAAATAGATCAACTTTCTACCAAAAACATACCTTGAATCTTGTTCGGGGGCCTTCAAAATGTTTGGAGAAAAATTTGTGTATTTCCCTTATTTTTCTCTTGTATTTCGAATTGGAGGGAAGAAGATGAACACTTTTGTTCATCTTTTATTAATTTATGCCACATGTAGAAATTAAAAATGAATTTTTAATTCATTTTATTCCAATTTGCCAAAATGTCCCCCAACTGAATTCATATTTACTAGTTGTCATTCTAGTTCAATTCCAACCAAATTCCATTCAAATCTAACCAAACTAGAGTAATTCTTTCACATGGGAAATTACCATATTGCCCATGGTACTTTCAAAATATTTCAAAATTGCCATTGTGGCCAAATTACCAAAACTAGTCACTTAAATCACAAATTTTTGCCATTTTGTAAAAATCCAACTATTCTAGTTAGATCACAATCACCCAATTAATAATTTATTCATAAAATAATATTTTATAAATTTTCCATGACCTATGGAACAACCTCTGAAATTTCGATTCGGTCTGACTTCCCGATATTCATTTACTACTTGTACTACAATTTCCCCTTCACCGGGTTATCAAATAAATTCTAAAAATTCCTTATCTCCATATTTATAGAGTCAAACTTAAAATTTTGACTTGGTCCAATATACTGATAATTTTACCCGAAATCTTTATCGGATAAAATTCTCTTAATAATCCTTTACCAGATATTCATACACATAATATTAGCTCGAACTGATTCCTTTTTATCAATCTCAAGTACTGATACAAGCCCTTCCCGATAGGTCACCCATCCTATGTTTTAAGCACGCTTAACTTTGCAGTTCATGGAAATTCGATATCTTATTCTGTATTTTTATTTCCGGAATCTATATCATATTTTTCTTCATAATCTGTTTAATCCATGTATAGGATAAATTAATTACTGATAAATTCTTCAACACTTGGAAATGACTTTTATAATCTTCCTCTATCATATGGTAAAATTTCATAATTTTTCAGTTCGATCTAGGTATCCAAATTCTACTTAAACTTTTACTACGATTTTCCCAATAATCGAAATATTGGATCAAACCAGTAATTCCTCATTCGATCCACACCTATAGGTGCTCTATCTATTTATAAAATAAAACACCTAACTTTTGGGAAATTACAACTTTGGTCCTTTATGTAATACCTCAAAATTTTGGTTAGTGACCAAAATGTAAGACTTGGAAAGTTGGTGACCAAAATGTAAATTCAAAAGTTTGGTGCCAAAGTGTAAATTTTGAAAAGTTTAGGAACTAAGTTATAATTTTCAAAAGTTATGTAAGTTAGTCTCGTAAATGAATAGTTCACCCCCAATAGTGGCATTTCCGTGTTACCTGGATTTTTGATACAGGGTTTGTATTAAGAGCTATAAAGCTTTGAAGGATAAAGGGGATGTTGTTTTAGGATGAACTAGGGTTAGTTTTTGATGAATATGATGTTGTAGAATCATATTAAAGCTTGTATGATGATTGAAACTACATGGAAATGGCTAAACCCTAAATTGTTCAAAGTTAGGGTTTTAGTAGAAAAGTTGAAGTTGGATTGATTTTGAGTTAGGAATGATTGTGAAGCTTGGAAATGGTGTCTAAGTGTTAAGTGGACTAATTTGGAAACTTGGAAAAGTATAAGGGTGATTTTGGCATTTTGATAGAATTAGGGGAAATTATGGAAAAATTTCCATAAATTTGGAAATGTTGAAATTATGATTTTACAAGCTTTAAAATGTCATTTGGACTATTTTGGAAGTTTGTAAAACATAGGGACCAATTTGGAAATTTTGAAAAGATTGGGGACCGATTCGGCAATTTGGAAGAAATTAAGAACTTAAGTGAAAATTTATTTTTATGGAAGCATTATGCTGGAATAAATATTAGAATGAGTTATAAATCATTCTTTGAGTAAAGGTTGGAAGAAATACGAAGTATTGAGGATGGAATGACTTATATCATGAAACTAATATTTGGAAAATATTAGGGTATTTATAGGAAAATCATTCCTATATTGTTTATGTGTTAGTAAGATACTAACATATAATTTGGAATGTACTTATGGTATTTTAATGCACTTGTAGACTGAACAAAATCAAGATCGAGTTAGCAATCGAGAAAAGGAACGAGATCAAAGTTGAACTTAGTGAGGCTAGTGAATATCGACAAAGCATAAAATGTCAAGGTAAGTGCATCTTTATGCATGGAGAATATTATGTTTGATTTGAAAGACTTGTGATAAGTCTGGCATAATTATATGCTTGAAGATTATATTTATTTTGATATTTGACATATTGAGAATTGTCAAAGGTAGAACTATGATGCATTTGATCACTAGATATATCAGGTATGTATGTTTATGTTATATTTAGGGTATGAACTGCCTAGTATTTAATTATATTGCCATGGATGAATCGAATATGGAATTGGAAAGTATGCCCAAATAAGTAATTAAGGTATAGAGTATAGTTGGCATGCCATAGAGTCCAGCGGTTTAGCACTTCGGTGTGGTTTATTAACACTTAGGTGTGGTTCTTTAGCACTTATGTGTTGTCTCTTAGCACTTCGATGCGGTTTATTAGCACTTTGGTGCAGATTTGACTCGCGTACTCAAGTCCCTAAACTATGTTGGGCAATAATTTACTTGATAATAAATGGTTAATAAATTAGAGAGTAGGTAAACTCTCAGATATTGGCAAGGTTAATAATAGGATTTATGAATCCGAAATATATTATGTTAATATTTGATTAACATAAGGAAATAAATGAATAGTGATCAAAATGTATGTTTATTTTATTATTGTTATAATTCAAGCATGTTGATTTATGTTAAATAAATATAATGCCTCACTAAGTATATTCTTAGCGTGTGATGGTTTTTCACGCGTAGGTAGTAATCCTAAGCAGGAGTAAGGAATGTCAGTAGCATCATCCCGAGGGAAATTAGTTATATCGGTAATTTACATCTTTGATGTATTTTGTTTATCTCTAGTTGGCATGTATAAAATATTAGTAGCTCACTTTAAATAGTCTAGATATGGTTTGTAATATTAATATCTAGATAAGTGGTTACTTTATAATGTGGAATATATTAGTTTAATGAAATTTCTAGTAATGGAAATCAGGTAAAATTTTAAATTGGATTTTTAGAGTAATCAGATCATTTTTAATTTAGGTAGTTTCTAGGCAGTTTTCTTAATTAAAATGTGTAGTTATAAACTTCTAGGTTGCTGCCTGAAAATGGAAGCTATTAAATCGGTTAAAAAATAGCAATTGGTTTTACACGATAAACTGAAATTTTTGAAAATTGTTGTTTTTGATTAAATTGAATAGCATAAACTGCGGTTAATACTTATGTGGCACTCTATACTAGTATTGGATAATAAATACTGGTAATGGTGTTACACTTTAACTTTTTATATTTCCACTTCTATCACCCAAGTTTTAAAACTTATCATTTTGGTCACTAAACTTTAACCTTGAATTCTCATTCGAATTTTCCTTGGATTTTAACCAAATTTTGCGAGTATTCTATTTTACTCGTTCTCTATCACACGACACCTTAAAACCTCATAAACTTCTTTTCTACAGTCCATAATTGAGAAAATCCTAACTTTTGCTTTTTTGTCATTTTAGTCACTAAGTAAGATTTTAAGTCTTTATCTTAGTACTAAATGACACTTAAACAGTACTGTGAATTTTGGGGTATTATAATTCTCTCCCCCTTAAGAAAATTCGTCCTCAAATTTTTAAAACGTACCTATTTTAAATAGTTTCGGGTACTATTTTCTCATTTTCTTCTTTGTCTTCCAAGTTACCTTATCCACTTTATGGTTCTTCCAAAGGACTTTGACCAATGGAATTTTCTTATTCTTTATTCCTTTTAATTTCATGGGCTAAGATTTTCATCAATTTTTCTTCATACGCCATATATATTGGACTGTAATTCAACTTCCTTTGGTTTCTTTTATTAAACTTTTATTTTATCAATAAGTACGACATGTTCGAGTAGGGCCACTTTGAATAACCAAAATTCACATTTAGTAAACTTCACATAAAACTACTTATCTCTTAATGTCTATAATACCACTCGAAGATGTCGATCATGATCAACTTTAGTATTAGAATACACTATTATATCATCTATAAACACCACCATATACTGATCCAAGTAGGGTTAAAACACCTTATTCATCAAATCCTTATATGCGACGGGGCATTTGTAAATCCAAACGACATCACTAATAACTTGTAGTGTTCATAACTAGTCCTAGGTACTGTTTTCAATATATTTTCTTTCTTAACTTTTAACTGATCAATTAAAAGTTAATCCTTTAGGAATACAGTTCCACCCCGTAGCTGATTAATCAAATCCCCAAATCCTTGATAATGGATTTTTTTTATGAATAATACTGGAGTACTTCATAGTAATTCACTTAATCGATTATAACTCTAGTCTTATAGTTCTTACATCTGAGCTTTCAGTTTCTCTAACTTGATTGGTGTCATTCTATAAGGTGTTATCAATACCTGCTTTATTCTCGAATTAAACGTCAACATTGAATTGTACCTCTTAATCTGTAGGTAATCCTAGTAATTTATCCGAAAACACATTTGAAAATTTCCTTACAATCGAAATATTCTCTATTTTCTTATAATTACTGTATCAGTTCTCTATTATACAGATAACTCATTCTGAATAGAAATTAACTAACATGTTTATTTCACTGTGTTGTATCCACTATGGGTCTTTTCTTATCCCTTAAAAATTCATCAATTGACGAAATCTAATATCCTATTTTTCCTATAACCATTAAAGTCGCATTCATACTATTGAGGAGCTACACCAAGGTATACAAACAATATATTGGTAGTATCACATCCTAGGGGCATGTATACTTTAATAAAATCATATTGGACTCGGTTTAACCTCCAGAATCGACTAAACCTTTGCTCTGATACCAAAAAATGTAACACCCTCAATGTATATTCGACATCCGAATACACATTAAAGATGTTACTAACTGATTTTCTGACTTGTAAACTTTTTTTTAAACCTCAACAAAATAGTTCAATGGTTGGCCCTTTTCTCAGTTTTCATAATCACTACATGATAAACAACCAACTAAGTTAAAAACCGTTCAAAGCATCTTTTCTAATTATTTTTAATTCTTCAAACTAAGTCATAATGATAGATCATTCATAATGGTTACCTATTTAATATCTATACATGCCCTACTAGACTAGGATGTGGTGATACTTACTGATAATATCAGTTAGCTCGATCCATTGATATGTAGCTCCTCCTCTACTATCTAGTCCAAAGTACCTACGTGTGACACAAAACACACGTTAAATATAACTTAGTACGGTATAACCATAACAATACAAACCAATGATTATAATTAACTCAACCCTGCAGATTGGCAAGTGATTTCCAATTGCAGTTAATAACATTTTAATCATATAGAGCTCTTTTAACCATTATATTATTGTAATCACGGGATTCCATCTGTCCTACCCATATTATGTACATTAAACTTTTTAGCTTAACTACTGGCCATAATGCTTTTCAAGTATTATAGCCAAAGTATAAAATCATGCCATCATTGTTCTATGTTCATTAGGTATTCACGTGCACAATAATTTCTTTAACATATACATGCTCTCAATATGATTCATATCATCTATCAACTCTATCATAGAATCATGATATCAATGGTTCATGAACGTCAAGTAGTCATGCTTTATCACGTAATCATTTACATACCATATCCACATAGCCATACTTTCATTATGCAATCATTTGCATATCATTTCTTTTATCATAGTCATATTTTCATTATGCAATCATTTCCTTTATCATAGCCCAAAGTACAAAATCATGTGATGCCATGGTACGCGAGTCATCATGACACCGTAGTGTTTACGATGCCGTAGCGTCTACATCACCAAAGCGACTGAGATGAGTACGTACTCGAGGACACCCTTTGCTCCCTATCCTAGCACATTGTGTGCCTTTTAACATCGTAGTGTTTGAACTAACTCCGTTGAGTATTTTCTAACTCCGTAGAGTCTTTCTTGCACCGTAGTACTTTGACGCAACTGCTAAGACCCTATGGATATCCAACTATACCAAAGATTCTCATGTGAACCTATGGTATATGAGTCTGACACCGTAGTGTATACAATGCTGTAGCGTCTAATGGTGAGTACGTACTCGAGGACGCTCTTTGCTCCTTATACCTTCAGCACCGTAGTGCCTACATTACCTTAAGCACCGTAGTGCCTACTTTCCCTTCAACACCGTAGTGCCTACTTTTCCTTTAGCACCGTAGTGCCTACTTTATCTTAGCACCGTAGTGCTGGTTCGCAGCTGCTATGACTATTTTTGGATATCCAATTATACCAAGACTTCATACTAGCACTTGGGAAAATTTACTTCCTTATAGATCAATCATCATATTTCATATAATAGGGCAATTCACATCTCATATTTCATCTGCAGTATCCAATTCATCAAAACTATCATCCATAATTTGATAATGGGCATTTCATACCCAAAATTTGAAATTCGATTTAACTTAGGTAAATCATTATTCCATATCCATGTATCATATATGCCATTTAATATTTCTTTCTTCAACATACATTTTTTATTATTATCAAAGTTGATTTATTGCAAGTCTTCTTCATATTATATATATAAACAGATAAAAATGCATTCATTCGTCTCACATATATAGTAAATAAATAAAATACACTCACCTGGGCCATTTATTAGCTTGCCTCACTATGCTCTATTCGATCATTTCTTTCATGGTACCTCGAACCTTCTTTTGATTCGGATCCAAACTTCATTAATCACATGAACATAAACAACATTTGTTAGATTCAAATCTAACAATTTTTCAAACATACTATCAAATCTAATCATTCGAATATACAAATTTCCTCTTTCCTTTCTTACACTGTCCAAAACTCATGTAAAACCTATGTTTGATTTTGATATAACAAAGTGTTTAAGGACTAATTTGTAAAAATAATAAATTTTTAAGTACTCAAAAGTCTCACAAAAAGACAAAGAAATGTTTTCCAAAGTTATAAACTTAAACCCAAAAATTTTCTAAGTGTTTCAAGCCAAAAATACACAAATACGCCCAGGCGTATCGATACGCCCCTTGGTGTTTCGATACAGTTTTTAGCTACTGAAATTTGTTTTTGCAAAGTGTACCGATATGACTTAGCCTTTTTCGATACGGCCTTCATTTGGGTAAATATTTTAAGCACATCGTTTCGGTACGGCTCACACCCGTTTTGATACAGCTTACACCCGTTTCGATACTGTGAAATCTGGGTTTAAGAAAGTTACACTCATGCCGATATGGTACGCAATGTTTTGATACGGTTTGAATTCTGGTTTTAAGAAATTTCAAAATGTACCGATACGGTTAACTCCGCACCGATACGATTTGTCAAGATCATCAAAGATCTTTGCATTAAATTTTTTGACCGTTGTTTGTCAGTTATTGGAATCCTCAAACTTTAAATTTTGGTTAACCCGTACCGATACGCCATTAAGCGTATCGATGCACTTTTTCATCCAGAATTCCAGTGAGCAAAATCTGTACCGATACGGCCTTGCTGTTTCCATACACCCCCATTTTAACACTATGATCATTTCAATACGGCCTCCTGCGTATCGATACGACTTGTACATCAGCTATATTTTTTGTTGTAATAGGTATCGATACGGGACTTCATGTACCTATACGGGCCTTCACCAAACAGCATTTATTGCGAGAAAGATGGTCCCCAACGGAAAAGATAATCTTGGCAAATTTGATGCTAAAAGTGATGAAGCTGTTTTTCTAGGATATTCTTTAAACTCTAAAGCTTATCGTATATGTAATAAAAGAACCTTAGTTGTTGAAGAGTCTATTCATGTGGTTTTTGATGATAACCTCCTTCCGATGAAGGATTCTTGTGATGATGATGTAGGGATATTTGAAGCCAATGATGGTGGACAAACATCAAAGGTGGGTGAAGTTCCAACCAAAGAGGAAGAAGCACAAGATCTACCTCTAGAAGCCTTGAGAGACACGAATCTAGAGGAAAAGGAAGTGAGCTACCCAAGAGAGTACAACTATGTCAAAGGTGGTGAAATTTTGGGTGATTCATCCAAATGGGTAACCACTAGACTTTCTCTTAAAAATGCATGTAATGTAGCATTTATCTCATGCATAGAGCCTAAGAATGTTAAATAAGCATTAAATGATGACTATTGGATAATGGCCATACAAGAGGAATTAAATCAATTTGAGAGAAGCCAAGTTTGGACATTAGTTGATAGGCCTAATAATAAATCTACTGTAGGAACTAAATGGGTTTATAGAAACAAACTACATAAAAGTGGTAAAATAGTGAGGAACAAGGCTAGACTTGTTGCTCAAGGTTGCACTCAAGAAGAGGGAATCAATTTTGATGAAACCTATGCACCCGTAGCAAGAATGGAAGCCATTAGGATGCTACTAGCATTTGCATGTTATCACGAATTTAAGCTTTTTCAAATGGACGTAAAAGTGCATTTTTAAATGGTTTTATTAATGAAGAAGTGTATGTAGAACAACCACCCAGTTTTAAAGATCCAAATTACCCAAACCATGTTTTTAAACTTTCAAAAGCTTTATATGGTTTGAAACAAGCTCCTAGAGCTTGGTATGAGATATTATCAAAATTTTTAATTGAAAAAGGTTTTAACAAAGGAAAGGTGGATACTACACTCTTCATTAAAAGCAGTGGCAAAGACATATTATTAGTTCAAATATATGTTGATGATATAATTTTTGGTTATACTAATGAAATGTTTTGCCAAGATTTTGCTACGTTGATGCAAGGTGAGTTTGAGATGAGCATGATGGGGGCTTTCATTCTTCTTAAGGCTCCAAATCAAACAAAGGAATGATGGCATCTTCATCAATCAAGCCAAATACATCAAGAACATGCTCAAGAAGTTTGGCTTGGAGAGTGTGAAACCTCAAGCCACACCAATGAGCTCTTCCACAAAGCTTGACAAAGATGAATAAGGTAAGTGCATAGATTTAAAGCTTTATCGCTCTATGATTAGATCTTTGCTTTATCTTACCGCAAGTAGACCCGACATTATGTTTAGTGTTTGCTTATGTGCTAGATTTCAAGCTAGTCCTAGAGAGTCACACCTTATAGCCGTTAAGAGAATCTTTAGGTACCTTAGAGATACACCTTGTTTAGGTCTTTGGTACCCTAGAGAGTCTTCCTTTAACCTACATGCCTTCTCAGATACGGATTATGGGGGTTGTAAGATAGATAGAAAGAGCACATCTAGCACTTGTCAATTTCTAGGTAGTATGCTCATATCTTGGTTTTCTAAGAAGCAAAATAGCGTAGCATTATCTACCACCGAAGCCGAATACATAACCGTAGGGAGTTGTTGTGCTCAAGTCCTTTGGATGAAGCAACAAATCTTAGATTACGAAATTGACATAGGTACCATCCCTATTAGGTGTGACAACACTAGTGCAATTTGTCTCACTAAGAATCTCATCCAACATTCTATAACCAAACACATAGAAATAAGGCATCATTTCATTAGAGATCATGTCTTGAAAAATGATGTAGTTCTAGAATATGTAGACACCTTGAACCAACTAGCGGACATTTTTACCAAACCATTAGACAAAGAGCGTTTTTGGTCTCTTAGGAGAGAGTTAGGTTTAACCAACCTCTCTTGACCCTTAGAGCCTCTTTTGGTCTTAAAAATATGCTTAAATTTGTTTGATTGATTGCTTTTGTGATTTTGCTCATATATTCATATATGCTTGTTGCTAGAGGAGTATGCATTTATTTATGTTCATACATAATGCTCTCATATCATTCACATGCATTTTAATTCGATTAAAATTGAATTTCCGAGCAACCTGCAGCCAAAATTAACATTTATGGCACAGGCATATCGATACGGTTATCCTCGTATCGATACAGGTCAGTTACAATCGTTTCGATACAGGTATACCTGTACCGGTACGTATAACGTATCGAAACGGCATCAGAAGCATTTTGGTACTGGGTTCGATACGCCACGTTGGCGTATCAGTACGCGTTTATGCTGGGCAATTTTAAGCGCATTAAAAGAAGGATTTTCACTTTTATTCAAACACCCATTTTCTTCCAAACCCTAGATACGAAAATCCTCTATAAAAACCTCAAAATCCATCACTTTTTCTCACACAACTCTTCAAAAATATTGAGAGCTTTTGGATTTTACGTCAAACCCAAGCTACAATCATCAAGTTTGTGCATCTAAATCACTTCATTCATCCTTAATCTCATCTTCAAGGTATAAACCCTAACCTTTTTTCTTTTTAATTTTCGTACATATATATACACTATTTTTGTACCTTAATCATAGTTTTAGAACCTATATAGTATTGTTATCAATATTTTTGTAAAAACTTTTTCAAATCTAAATTTTTTTTATTCGAATATAAAATTATATCGTATAATTTTTAACATTGTCTTTCAAGTTTTTCTTTACCAAAAATTCTTTTTAAATTTGTATATATTTTTAAACTATATTGTATAACTTTTTGACAATACCTTGATTATTGAATTATTTTTTGGATTGAATGTATTGATTTATGCATACATCGTTTTTGCTTTGATTTTGTTTTCAGACTATGGGCCCTAAGAAACGAGCACGTAAGGACATTGCCTCTAGTTCAAGCTCTCCGCGTCGCATTCTCGATCATGATGGTAATAGACCCAATCTTACCCACACTTTTCAAAAAAAAATTAATGAACCTCAATATCCCTATGCCATGGAAACTTTTAAAGAATATCAAAGTTACAAAATTCGTCTCGAACGTGTTACTTCAATCCTGTTTTTATCATCCGAAAGGTTTAAATTCGAATATCTTTCTTTAATGCACGAATGGAAATCCATGGCCTTTTTAAGTATACCATGGATTTTATATCGAAATCTTGTTTTAATCTTCTATTCCAATGCCCGGTGTATTTTTAATGCAAAGAAATCTTTGGTTATTGCAATTGAATCTTACTTGATGGGTAAGAAATTTTGAATTGATTCAAGTGTTTTAGCAAACTTTTTGGGTCTTGAGGATACGAGAATAGATGATGAGAGTGCATTAGGACAAGTCCTTAGTGGTTCCGTGGCCATTTTTAATGCCCATGATCATATCTTGCATCTCATGATCACTTGGTGGTTCCGTCCATCCGGTGGGAAATACTCTACTATCCGCCAAGTTGATGACTTTCGGCTTCGATGCTTTTGAGAGAAGAGACGACCCAACCTTGCTCAGATTATGTTTGCCGAGATCGTCTTTCTTGTCCAACATCGCCACACTTCCTTGGTGGCATCCTTCACTTATGGCACGCCTTTGAGTTTTGTCTTTCACAAGATGGGGATTGATTGTTCCTACGATCTTCCGTAACCTTTCACGGATCCCATTGATGAGCGCTCTCTTTGTCGCGCCAAGTTCACTTATTTCAATGGAGAATGGGTCCGTAACACTAATTTTTCGAGAGATGTTCAGCCCAAACCGGTGGAGGCTCCTCAAGAAGCTCAAGTTCCACAAGCTTCGGTGGCCTAACCGAATCAAGATGCTCTCATGGCTTTCCTTAATGAGAAATTCACAAATTTGAACACCAACATTGCTTCTTTGCAATCAACCATGGATTCCGGGTTTGCCGCTTTTGACACTCGCTTCACATCCTTGGAGGAAAGGGTGATGGCTATTGAAAATAGACAAAGATCTATGGACATCACTCTTAACGCCTTTCATCTTTTTTCCATAATGAAAGATTTTCTGATCGGGCAAACCACTTGATCCAGTACCTTTATGTAATGCAAATGCAATGATATATGCAAAAAAGAAAAACAAAAAAGAAAACAAGTCGGTACCGCATAAAATAAATAAATACATAAACAAAAAGGACAAATTAAATAAGGTAAACAAACAACCCTATTTACATCCCGTCTAAAACACCTAGGTTATCCGCATGGCTCTAAAAGGGTGGGCTTTCTATATTCTCTACATGCAGTTGTGGTGCTAAGAGGTACCCGAACTATCCTTGTTGTCCCCTACTAAGAGTAGCAAGGCCCCCAATCATCACCCATTATAGGCTCATTTCAACAGGGTTCAATTCAGGGGGACCCATTCGCTTATGCCCCTACGAAGGAATGATATCCTTACGAAAGCATAAGGTACTCGAGCCCCAAAGGTACTTTGGCTAGGCCCATACGGAGGAACGATATCCACACGAAAGCACTAGCATTTTCCCCCACTTAAAAAGGACGGGTTTATATGCCAAATTTTAAATGCATTAAAATAAACGCACAATTACAACCGAATGTTAATTTAATAGTCACTTTAATCTGGAACTTCCGATATTAGTAAAGCGGAAATTGTTTGAAAAGCTTGACTCTCTTTTATTTTTGAAAACAAAAAAATGTCCCCAGAGGAGTCTCTATCTGTAGCGATCTCTTTTTTTCTTCGCTAAAAAATGATAGGTTTCAAAGGGTGTTTGGGGTTTTCGGTTATTTTAAAAATCATCCGTGGGGTTTTAGAAAAACCTTATTTTATTAAAAAAATGGAGTCACCACCGGCCACTAAGGTAGGCCGGACACCATAAAACCAGAGATTTGAAAACTGTTAGGTTCGGGAGTCGGTTACGGATGGGGAAGGATTAGCACCCCCACACCGCCCAAAATTGGTACTTTAATAATTACCGCTTTATTAATATTGAACTTTCCGGATTAAGTTGGCGATTAAATTAAAATTTGGTTGTAAGTGCGAGAAATTTTAAGGGCCCGTTATTTGAGAGTAAACCGATAAACCACCATCACTGCGCTTGATACTGGCCACGTTTACACTCGAGTAAAAGGGCACCACATTGACAAAATATATATCCGTTATACAAACTTAGAAAAACAAATTAAAAAAACAAAAATATGAATATTACATAAAAAACATAAAACCACAAATAATAATACAAAATAAACAAAATAAAAATATGAATTAAAAAAACTTAGTAAAAGGGCACCACATTGTCATGGTATAAAAAACATAAAAATATGAATATTATAAAATAAACAAAAATAATAATACACATGAACAAAAAAGCATAACATACATAATAATAAAAAACAAAGCATGGGCATGAACAAAAAACATACTTTCAAGACTAAATTAATTAATCCTAACATGCTTAAACATATAAAACCACAAATACAACAAATGCATGACATACATGAAATATGATACTAAACTAACAAATCAAAATAAAATGCTAACACAAAAAACATAATGTTTTAACATATGACACAAAACATAAATACGAATATAAGCGAAAACACAAACCTAGATATCATAAGGCTAACACAAATTAAAACATGAGAATAAAAGGGAAATAACATCATTCGAGTTTAGACTAGCACATATCTAACACACTTGAACATATCCAAATTACCAAACAATAATATATGCATGCCATACATATAATATGATGCTAAATTATCAAGGCAATACGCTAACACAAAACGACTAACTTGATACTAAACATATAACACCATTTATGCATAAATAAAAAAAAACATGGCATCATATGTAACAAAACATCACACTAACATATAACCTAAAAAAATAAAAACCATACTTACACAAATAAGCATACCATGAAAACCCAAACTAAAACATAACATTTAAGACGAACATATATATCATATGGACGAATAAATTAAAACACAAAAAAAACAACACATCTAAAAACATAAACGGATATGATAAATAAAAAACCTATATGGAGATGATGAGCAAAGTAAACATGCTAAAAAGGATATAAAATAAAAAAACAAATGACATAAATAATTAAAACATAAAAAGGGACTAAAATGAAATAAAATAAAACAGAATGACAGAAATCAAAACAATAAAAATGACTTTGGGATGAGACTGCAAACTGAACGAAACATAAAAGGATTAGACTTGTAATAAACCCATGCGGCAAGCTAGGTTTGAAAAATCTCAAAACACAGAAGGATTAAGTGTGTAATTTTACCGTTAAAATTCTAATTTCGTTCTAATTAGGGGTGAAATTGAAAATCTTTGAAAATAGAGGGGGACCAGGGTTGTAATTTGACCAAGGGGCGAGACAGTTTAAAAAAAAGTAAAAGCAAGGGAGGATTTATTAAGCTATTGTACCATTTTCTTTTTTATTTTGGGTCTATAAAACCTATTTATCGGCCCCCAATTTCACTTTCTTCATTTTTATAACTCTAAAAATAAATCTTCCCCTTTCTTCGTTTTATCTCCAGAAACCACCCAAAAACAAAACCACCCCTTTTGACCGTTGTGATTTCGAGAAGCCGGCAGTGGTCGGCTACCCCGGTCACCGCCCACATCCTTCAACCCACCTAAAAAACAACCAAGATTCCTTTAAAAAAGCAAAAAAAACTCTCTACCTTAAGATAAACTGACCCAAACCCCCTTTAGGCTTTGAAACTAAAACCTACTTAACCACATCGGCCTTGATTCCCAACCAATTCACCCATATATGGTTTATTATCGGCGATAAGGGAAGGATTCTGACGAGGGTAACCCTTTTTCTTTTTTATTCTTTTCTAGTTTTGCTTCCTATTTGCATGCATAGAAAGAAGAGAGGGAAGAAAAAAATTACCATGAAACTCTCTATATTTTTTTGGTATTTTTTATTTCTAGAATACTGGGAGCTGATCTGAATATTTTGTTGTTCTGAGTTTTTATACATATATCCTAATCTATCTTGTTTTGGTAGATACATATAAAAGTACATATTTTTTTGCAGCTTTGATTACTGACAAAACTTTGTTTTTCTTGTGACTTTGACATGTCCGATTTGGTACGATGGGTGGTACGACGGCATGGTGGAGATGTCCGTTATGCCAAATTTGTTCTTGGCCGTTGGATCAGATCTGATCCAACGGCTGGGATTGCATGAAGATCTAACGGTTGAGATTCGATCTTGGGGATGACGTTGCAGTCTCTGATCTTGACACGTGGCAAATGGCAACTTAAGGGTCTGATGCGTGGGAAGCACGCGCGCGTGTGAGGCTGAACGGTCCGCGGGTGATCCCACACGGCCAGCTGGAGAGACGCCATGGTTTGATCTCGACCGTTTGATTTGGATCCGATCGAATGACCCTCTTTTAGTTGCGTAAAGAGATGTAATTAGGGTTAGGGTATCTGATATGTATTAGGGTTTTGGGCCAAACGGGCCTTGTAATAATATTAATATTTTTGGGTCTGTAATATATATTGGACTGCACAATTAATATTTATATTTGGGTTTTAATATATATGTTTATTTGTATTTAATTTAAATTTGGCCCAACATTGATAATGATAATAATAATAACAACAACAATAATAATAATAATAATAATAATACAAACGTACATACGCATACAATATACGTACATGCAAGCGTACACATACACACGACATATGGATACACATGTAAAATACCACCTATAACATACATAATTAATATAACATACCAACTTATATATATTGGTTTAATCACACATACTTAATATGACTATGAACACATGGACATATATACAAATAATACACACATAGTACACATACACCACATAACATACATACTATACATGCATTTACGCACATAACACATATATTATATGATATTAATAGCACACATGCTTGCATGTAAACATGCAATAACAATACTAATTAATTATCATATTATTTTATTAAAATATTAACAAAAATAGGTGAAAATGAGTGATTACAATATGATTTTCCACCCAAGCTAGTAGTTCTAATAGGACCAAAGAGACCCATATAGATCAATTGTAAAACTCTACTAATTGAAACATCATTAATAGGTTTGAAAGAAACTCGTTTATGTTTGCCTTTTACACAAGCATTACAAATTTTATCATTTGAAAACTTTATTTTAGGCAAACCTCTAACTAGATCTTTTGAAAACAATTTTCTAAAACACTCATGCTTGCATGCCCTAATTTTCTATGCCATAACCATGAATAATGTTCATCATTTGCAACAAAGCATGCATTAGAAATATGAATTTCATCTAAATGCACCATGTATATATTTCCTATGCGATGACCAAAATGCACAATTTTGTGGGTTTCGACATTTACAATTTTGCAACCAATTTTATCAAACATAACTACGAATCCTTTATCACAAAGTTGGCTTATGCTTAATAGATTATGTTTAAGACCATTGACATATAAAACATTTTCAATAAGTATGGAAGAGTGATTATCGATGGAACTCATTCCTTCAACTTGACCTTTGGAGTTGTCACCAAATGTCACTAATCCTCCTCTTTTTAGTTCAAGTTCCACAAATATACTATTGTCTCCGGTCTTGTGTCTTGAGCATCCACTATCAAGGAACCATGTATTTGCACTTGAAGCTTTGGCCTTGTAGCAATGCTCCCCCTACAAACATGGAATCAAACTTTGATTTTTGGTACCCAAATCTTTTTGGGTCCATGAACATTAGTTTTCAAGATCTTGGTTCTCTTAGGAATCCAAGAGGCAATCTTATTTACATTGTTAGGAGCAGTAATATCTTTAGGAATCCACACATTTCTAACTTTCTTACCATAATAGGGCCTTGAGTGCCCTCCATGTTTGTGCCCACCAAAGTTCCTTTTTACATGGTTGGGTTTTGAAGATTGCCCTTTTTCAAAACTTGGTTTCCCAACCTTGTTCAATGAAGCTTTGAGATCATTTACCTCCTTGAGGTAATAATCTTTTAACTTGGAAAGAAGGTTATTTAGATCAACATTTTTTTCAAAATATTTTTGATTATCTAGTAAATCATTAACCTTCTCTTCAAGTTCCGAATTAGTCTTGATCAAAGAATCATTTTGATTTTTCAAATTGAAAATTATTTTCTTGTTTTTCAAAAGTGATTCTTTATATTTCAAAACTAATTCATCGTAAGCCTCTTGCAACTCATTATAATCTTCAAATAGTTCATCATAATCAAAATCATTAGATGAGTTGGAGGTTACCTTAGGATCTTCTTCATAGGCCATGAGACAAAGGTTAACAACTTCTTGCTCCTCATCACTTGAAGACTCTTCATCGCTCCAAGTGGCTACGTGGGCTTTGTGCTTCTTTTCTTCTCGAATCCCTTCTTCTTGAGTTGAGGACAATCGATTTTGATGTGTCCTAGCTTCTTGCATTCGTAGCACACAATCGGATCCTTCTCTTCTTCTTTGTTCTTGAGATCCCTTATACAGTTGAATTTCCTTCTACGGTTGGATCTCATGAGCCGAGTGAATCGTTTGGCTATCATAGCCAATTCTTCGTCTTCCTCCTCACTCAAATCACTCTCTTCTTGTGAAGCTTTGGGAGCATTCACATCTTCTTCTTCTCTATTTCCTTCTTCTCGACCTTCATTTCCTCCTTCTTTTCTTCTTCTCTTTCTTTCTTCATTATCTCATGGGTGAAAAGACACCCCATGAGAGCGTTGAGCTTTAGCGTCTTGAGATCTTTCACTTTTATGATGGCCGTTCTTTTACCATCCCAAGACTCGGGAAGTGAGTAGAGTAGTTTCCGAACTAGTTTCTCCTCTGAAATGACTTCTCCTAGACCCTTGAGGCTATTTACAATAACGGAAAACCGTTCAAACATTTTGGAGATGTCTTCGCCCGGGTCCATCTTGAATTTCTCGTAGCTCAAATTAAGAAGTCAAATCTTGGTCTCTTTAACTTCATTAGTGCCTTCGTAAGTGATCTCTAGCTTATCCTAAATTTCTTTGGCACTTGAGCATGATGACATCTTGGAGTACTCATCCAGTCCAAGAGAACAAAATAGCATGTGCATTGCTTTGTCGTTGATTTGGAGCTTTTTCCGATCTTCATCGGTCATCTCATGCTTGGACTTTAGAACTAACCGATCACATTTTCTCTTCATCGGGATTGTTGGTCCATCTTCCACTACATCCCATAGGAGGTAGTCATGTAATTTGATGAAGAACTTTATACGGTTTTTCCAATAAGGTTAGTTATCCCTATTGAAGTATGAAGGTTTGGTGATGGATTGAGACTCGTATAAGTTGTTGCCGAAGGTGGATGCCATGGCTTTGACTTTGATTGATTGGATCACCTTCTAGGATCATCTCAACGATTGTTAGACCTTCGGTTGAGTGTGTCTTTGATACCAATTGTTAGGATGATCAATCAATGTGGATGTTGGCCAAGAGGCCCGAATTGGCAATTTTAAAAGTTTGGAAGCTAATGGAAAAAGATAAGCAATGGGACACAATGATTTATAGTGGTTCAAGCTTCTAACAAGCTCTACGTCCACTACCTTAGCTACCTACTAAGGATTTTCAACCAATTTCACTATGAAATTCTTCCCCTTTTCTAGGCTAAGGAGGCAACCGTTACAAGTTCAAGCTTTCTATCCAAAGCTTTGAACCAAACACTCTTGAATACAAAGAAAGAAATGGCAAATGTACAAAAGCCCTCGCAAGGTAAATATTTGCCCAATTTACAAGAACACTTAACCCCAAACTTGAAATAAAGATTACAAAGGATTACACAAGTTGGGTGCAAGGATTTGACTTTTTGAGCACAAGGGTTGGATTTTGCTTGAGTACTGGAATGTTGTTCAATGGAGTTTCATTAGTTGTTGCTGTTGTATTGGAGACTTGTATTTATACCCTCTTATTGAATTCTAGTCGTTTGGGTGGTTGAAGTCATCAATAGAGTCGTTGGGGACCATCTTTCTCGCAATAAATGCAGTCTGGTGAACAACTGTATCGGTACACGAAGGCCCATATCGATACATGTTACAACAAAAATATAGTCGTTGTGTATAGGCGTATTGATTCGCGGGAGGCCGTATCGAATCGATTATAGTGTAAAATAGGGGCGAACTGAAACAGCAAGGGTCGTATCGGTACGAGTTTTGCTCACTAGAATCTTGGATGAAAAAGTGTATCGGTATGCCTAGGGGCATATCGGTACGAGTTAACCAAAATTTAAAGTTTGAGGATTCCAATAACTGACAAGCAACGGTCGAAAAATTTAATGTAAAGATCTTTGAAGATCTTGACAAACCGTATTGGTACGGGGTTAACCGTATCGGTACGTTTTGAAATTTCTTAAATCCAAATTTCAAACTATATCGAAACATAATGTACTGTATCGGTATGAGTATAAATTTCTTAAACCCAGATTTCAAACCGTATCGAAACATGTGTGAGCCGTATCGAAACGCTAAGCTTAAAATGCTTGCCCAGATGAATGTCGTATCGAAACGGGCTAAGCTGTATCGGTACGCTTTGCAAAAACAAATTCCAGTAGCCAATTTCCGTATCGAAACACCAAGGGGTGTATCGATACGCCTGGGCGTGTTTGTGTAGTTTGGCTTGAAAACACTTAGAAAATTTCGGGTTTAAGTTTTGGACTTCAAAGAATTTTTTTCTTGTCATTTTGTGAGACTTTTGAGTACTTAAAAATTTATTTTCTTTTTCAATTTAGTCCTTAGATAATTTGTTATATCAAAATCAAACATAGGTTTTACATAAGTTATGGGAGCCCCTCCACCAGCTTCTAAAATTTTGTAGACAATAATGTCACTTTTAATAATAACTTATTTTAGGGTAAACTACATCGGTGATCACCGAACTATTATTTTTTTTTCTATTTTAGTCATCGATCGTGAATATTTCTTTTATTTTTTTTAAATTTTTCATGTCATTTTCTCTTTCTTAGTAAGCAACTTATATGCTCCGATGAAACAGCACGAGAATCAGCAACAGCTGCAATCTGGGGCTTCATAAGCCACTGTTGAGAAAAATCCATCTCCTGTTGCTTCATCTGCTTTCTTTGCAAGGAACCAGATTCAATCTGCCTCTGAAATGTTATATGTTAAATATAAGAGTTGGTGAAAGTATATTAAGTTATTAGGTTATGTGCGCATTCCCACGCTTCAATTCCTCTAAATTACATCTACAGCTAATTTTCTCTTGTTTTATCACCAACAAAGTGGTGCCACATGTCACCACTATAGTGGTCTAAATAAAATTAATTAAAAATGGCATAAAAGCTGCTTACGAAGAGAGAGAAAATGACATGGAAATTTAAAAGTAAAATAAAAGAAATATCCATGTCAGCGTCGTCGTTAAATTTTTAACGGTCAGTGACGAAAATAGGAAAAAAGTAATGTTAGTGACGGTTTTGTCAAAAAAAAAAGTTCGGAGACCAAAATAGGAAAGAAACAATAGTTCGGTGACCGGTGGTTTAGTTTACCCCTTATTTTATAATATAATTGTTATCCACATTGATCAATTAATTCGAATTAAATATTTTAAAAGATTCGTTATTCAATAGCCAAACTTTACACGCTTCCATTACATATATTGTAATTTCAATTAGCATTAAATTAATGAAAATTATTCGATACACATGTTGTGTAGATTACACAACCGATTTTGTTTTAGGGGTTATGAATTTAGTTTAGGATGTAACATGTAGGGTTTATTTTAAATAGATTAAAATTTATGGTTTATGGTTAAAATTTAAGGATTTAGCGTTTATATTTCAGGATTAGAGGTTTAGAATTTAGTTTTTAATAAGTAAATCTGCATGTCTGTAATTTTTTATGTATAAATATTTACCCTTAAAATAAACAATAAAATATAGAAATTTTACTTTAATATTTAATTCAAATTTCAAGTTTATATACGTCATATCTCCACCTTACTCAAAGAATCTCGTCAAGTCTATTGATAGTCAAGATGTCAATCTTTGTTACTTGATTTCGTCATTTTTCTTTGGTAAATTTGATACATGAAATTTCATTTTAATACCTTTTCATACATGAATTTTCATGATGTGAACCGTCGTTTTTCTACTGTTTTATCTCATATCAACAATTTAATACGGTGAATATAGCTCGGCATGGCTTATCCCGATAAAAATATTTTTTAAAATCAAAATATTTCTTGCGGATCAGAGTAACTGTTTTAAACAATATTTAAGATTATATATTCCTTATAGCGATCCTCGTGACAACTAGTACTAACAATACTCGCTTCAACAACAACTAAAATTGTATCAATAATAGAACGCAACGAGTAGCTTCAGTTGAAAAGATGATAATGTTCATCTTAGGAAATACAAGTTCGGGCTAGAAGTTGGTATTTGTCATTGCTAGTAATGGGTTCAATAAATGATGAAAAATGAGCAAGAGACTGGTTAATTAGGAAGCATGATGAGTGATCTTATCCTTGTTATTGTCACCACTAAGTGCAATTTGCACCAATCTTTGTGGCTTATAACTAACTCTCTTTACTACCTTTATTGGTCCTAAGCTCAATGCTAATGATGGAGAATGGCATGCTAATTTTGACTTCTCCATGATGGAAACATTGGATTTCTTTGTTTTTTCTGATAATATTCATATTCGCATGTTAAAATTACTATCCGTTGTGGGTTCAGAGCAAATCAAATAGATATCACTGGATATTTGTTATCCGGATATGGAATACTTCTGTGCAGAAGTGGATTGTGGATTCATATATCCAACGCATTTGGATTCGGATCTTGGTCATCTAGGATTTTAGCGGATTCATTGAACGTATGGTTTAAAATTTTGAATTCCATTTTTTTACAGATTTGAATGTCCGACGAATATTATTATTTAATTCATATTTGGATTGTAATACTATAATAATTTACACAGATATTTAGCCCACTCTTTGACCGTACACTGAAACATCCCCATGTCACCCTGAATTACTGATTTTAACTAATCATAGGGTAAATTATACCGCATTCACTTTTACTCACCAAATTTAATAAAATAACATTTTAATCACTTGCATTATCAATTTATAAAATTTTGGTCACTAGCACGTTTAAGTTTATTAGTTTAATGACGTGACACATTAATAAAAAGATTTTTTAATTTGAACCATAAAATAAAAAATACTCAAACCAAACCGACACATACTACACAATTCAAATAACAAGCTTCAATCAACTCAACCAAGTCTACGAATCAATAGATAAAAAATCTGGGATCTTAGTGAAGTACTACTAACTACTAAGAAGATCAAATACAACATTAAGATAACAAGAAACAACAATGTGGAGAGAGCATTTAGTGATGGAGCTGTTAACCATACAAAGGGGTACTATAATATTTTTTAATATTTCACCAATCACCAGTTTTTGACTTACAGAACGATTAAGAAGAACCAGCATTCGTTGCCCCAAAGGTTCTTCTATACATAATTTACATGTCGAACGAACCCAGACATGACACGAGAATATACAACCAATTGGGGCCACAATGTTGTATGGTTTCACAACCGAAGAAGTTCTAGCAACCCCAAAACTCCCAGCTATGCCGACGTTAAAGGATGTCAAGGTAACAACTTGGTCTGATCTTCAGTAAGAAAAGCTACCTTCCAATGCTCTTAATATTGCAGCGGTATCGAATCTAAAGTTTCTGAAGCTCTTTCCAGGACTGGTGCCAGGCGGCTTAGCATCGGATTGAAGCTTTTTAGATTGGCTCTCTACAATGGTTGAGTTACTTCCTATGGAAGTGTTCTTTGCTTTCCAAATAGAGATTCCTTGACAATTTGAAAAACAACTCATCAGAAACCACACACTAAAACATCTCCATGGTACCCGAATCTTTAGAGAACATAGTAATTGTGGTAAAATTAATCAATCAAAAATTAAAATATAATCTGCAATCCACACTAATAAGATTAGGATAACGCTTTCGAATCTTTATTCGATCGAACTTCAAAGGTAGATTAAGACCAGACCAGAATGCAAAATCACAGTAGTTGAGTTAATTAATGACAGCTAATTACCTAAAATGTAAACCAAAAATTATAGGATAAATATGTAGAAAAGAGAGCTTGAATACTCTTCTTTTTATATCGACATACAAGAGAAGTCTATTTATAGACTTTTACAGAGGAGTTTTACACAGAGTAGTTAACCTATTAGGATTGGACTCTTATCCTTTACAATGATAGAGTTAGATTATAACTAAACTACTTAGTTATGATAGAGTTAGGATAGAGTTAGATTATAACAGCCTGCTTTTTACTTCTCCAAATGACCAGATTTCCCAACACAAACGTACAGTAGCCACTCACGGACCTTCTATTTGTTAGTTCTCCTGCCTAGCTTGAGTTTGTGTAGACTTTCACAATTTTGTCTTGATGTTTTCTGAAAATAAGCCCGGACCCTAGTGTAAACTTCAGGTACCTCAGGATCCTATCGACTGCCTCCATGTGCTCTTCTTGAGGATCACTCATGTGTTGACTCACTATACTCACTGAGTATGCAATGTCAGGTCTGGTGAGTGAGAGATAGATTAGTTTTCCTACCAGCCTTTGGTAGGACTCTTTATTCACTGGATTCCCCATTCCATCTTTACTGAATTTCAAACCTGGTTCCATTGGTGATTCTGCTGGTCTACACCTGGGCATTCTGGTTTCTGTAAGTAGATCTAAAATCTATTTTCTTTGGTTGATAACTAACCCTTCTTTTGATCTTGCAACTTCCATTCCCAAGAAGTACTTAAGGCTTCCTAAGTCCTTAGTTTCGAACTCCTTTGCTAGAACGGTTTTCAGCTTCTCTATTTCTTCTATGTCATCCCCAGTAATAATCATATCATCAGCATAGACAATTAGGAGAGTTATCTTACCATCCGGTGCAGCTTTTCTAAATAATGTATGGTCTGCTTGACTTTGCTTGAAATCATTATAAACCATAGCTCTAGCAAACCTGTCAAACCATGCTCTAGGGGATTGCTTCAAGCCGTACAACGATCTATTCAATTTGCACACTGTCTTTGTTGTGGTCTTCTCTTCTAAACCAGGTGGAATATGCATGTACACTTCCTCCTCAAGTCTACCATTTAAAAATGCGTTTTTGATGTCCTACTGATGCAACTTCCAATCCTTGTTAACTGCCAATACCCTGATGGTGTTTAACTTTGTTACAGGTGCGAAAGTTTCTTGATAGTCTACTCCATATGATTGAGTAAACCCTTTAGCCACCAACCTCACCTTGTATCTCTCAACACTCTCATCTGAATGGTACTTGACTGTAAAGACCCATTTACACCCCCCAGTCTTTTTTTCTTCTGGCAGATCTGTCAAGCTCCAGGCATTGTTCTTTTGTAATGCCTTAATTTCCTCTTCAACTGCTCTCCTCCATTCTGGACTGTCAATGGCCTCTTCCACTGTCTCGGGAATTCTTATGCTGTCAACGCTAGTTGTAAAAGCTTTGAATTTGGTTAATTTCCCATAGGCAATAAAACTGTTAATAGGATGAGTAGTACATTTCCTTACCCTATTTCTAATAGCAATAGGAAACTCATCTAAGTTAACAATAGTAGAATCATGTGGAATAATATTACCTCCTGTCTCCAAAGCAGCAGGACTCAAAGCTAGTTCTTGGCAAGTGTTAGGTTGACTAACTGCCTCGGTCAAGTTTCTTTTTCTTCTTGTATAGACTCTGAGTTGTCTTTCTGGTGGTTGTGAAGTCATAGAGTTTGGTGATGTATGTGGTACAGTTTTAATCATTGGAGGAGGTGTTGTATAAAGGCTGGTAGTTTTAGACTGTGGAGAAGGTGTGTCTACAGGATTAAGAGCAACACTCACAATTTCATCAGAAGTAGGCTCGGAAGAAGTATTTTGCGGAGCAGTGGTACTTACATTAAGAATAGGCAAGGAAATAATGGGTTGTGGATCATGTAAGGGCTGAGATTCCTTGTATCTCTCCCTCTGAATTTCAGTTCCTGCAAAGTAAGTTTATTTTCAAAGAAATTAACATCAAAAGAGATTTAGGTTTTCTTAGTAATGGGGCAGTAACACTTGTAACCCTTCTGACTCGATGAATACCCTATAAACACACAACGTAGAGCCCTATGATCAAGTTTACTCCTATTATTGCGATGCACATGAACAAAAGATGTGCATCCAAAAACTCGAAGAGAAAGAACAGAGGATAATGGTTTAAAATGTGGAAAATGTTGGAAAAGAGTTTCAGTGGGTACTTTGAATCCTAGTGTCTTGCTTGGCATCCTATTGATTAGGTAGGTGGCGGTAAGAAGAGCTTCCCCCCATAGATAATTAGGTGCATTGGCAGAAAATAATAGGGACCTAGTCACCTCTAGTAAATGTTTATTTTTCCTTTCAGCTACTCCATTTTGTTGAGGGGTGTTGACACAAGAAGTAAGATGAAAGATGTCTTTTTCTTTGAAAAAATACCCAAGAGATTTGCTAAGATATTCACTCCCATTATCACTCCTCACTATTTTAATTTGTTTCTCAAATTGAGTTTTGACCATGTGATAAAAACTTTTAAAAATTCTCAACTTCAAAATTTTCTTTCATCAAAAAGGTCCAAGTTGTCTAGAAAAATCATCAATAAACAACACAAACCATCTAGACCCAAAGATGTTTTTTACTTTAGAAGGGCCCCAAATGTCACTATGTATAATAGAAGATGGTGAAGTAGGTTTATAGTGAGAAGGAACATATGGTTTTCTCGTATGTTTAGCCATTTGACATACTTCACAAGTAAAAGAAGAGGGATTTTTATTAATGAAGAAATTAGGAAACAACTTTGCAAGGTAGTAGAAACTTGGATGTCCTAATCGAAGATGCAAAAGCATAATATCATTCGAAGGTAAACTGCTAGAAAAAACTGATGTTCTAAAGCAACTAGAAATAGAAGGATTCAAATAGGGTAGGCCATCAAGGATATATAAGCCGTTACACAGCCTAGCACTGCCAATCACCGTCTTCGAGCCATGTGCCTGAAAAACACAATCAGCAACCCCAAAGTTAACTTCACATTTAACATCCTGAACCAATTTGCTAATAGATAATAAATTGCATGTGAGTTTGGGAACATAAAGAATATCAGATAATATTATCTTGCTACTGAATCGAACAGAACCACTCCCTTTTATTGTTGTAAGGGAACCATCGCTATCTTAATGGAGGAAGGAGACTTGTGGTTACTATAATTGTGGAAGAGAGTAGGATTTCTTGTCATATGATCAGAGGCACCAGAATCAACTATCCAATTAAATGCACTTGTTGCTAAGCAAGAAATACTACCTTCAGTAGCTGTTAAGGCATTAGGGACAAGCTTAGATGATAGGTGAGTAAAAATTTGTTGGAGTTCCTCGATCTATTGTTTACTAAAGCTGCTGGAAGAATTTTCAGAAGATGCAAGATGGGCTTCTTTCTGGAATCTAGATTTAGGAGGCTTCCAATCTGCTGGTTTTCCATGCAGCCTCCAACATTGGTCCATCACATGCCCAGCCTTTTTGCAGTGGTCACACCAAGGTCTCCCCCTCCTTTGTTTACTCCCAGAGTTGGAGTTTGTAAGAAGAGCAGAAGCTTCTGTTTGCTGGACTATTGGCACCATCAGGGAAAGTCTGCTTTCTTCCCTTCGGATTTCTGAAAAAGCTTCTCGAACCAGTGGTAGTGGTTTAGTGGGTAAAATCCTGCTGCTGGCTCCATCAAATTCTCCATTCAGTCCAGAAAGAAACTGGAACACCCTCCTCTGATTTTTGAGCTTATTATAGAAGCTAATGTCACCAGGACACTTCCACTCATTAGCTTCATACAGATCTATTTGCTGCCAGTATTTGGTTAGGATTCCAAAATATTGCGCCACTATTACCTCCCCTTGTCTAAGATCTTTGATCTTATTTTCAACTCCAAAGAGTTCTGGTGTGTTGTCAACACTGGAATAAGTATCTCTGGCAGCATTCCAAATTTCTGCTGCAGTTTGATAAAGCATAAAATTTTCTCCAATTTCGGGTACCATGGAATTAATTAACCACGACATTATCATGGTGTTTTCACTCAACCAGTTAGAGTAGGCTGGGTCAGACTCATCTAGAACAGGAGTTGAGTCTGAGAGATAGGAAGCTTTCCTTCTTCCTTTAATGTACAGCCGCACTGATTGAGACCAAGGAAGGTAGTTGTTTCCATTTAGTTTATAGGATGTAATGGGAGAAAGAGAGGCATCCGAGAGTTGGAAATCAGATGAACGAGGGCTGTTTTGAGAGCTAATTTCTGATGTAACAGGATCGGAATTAGTCATGGAGAGGTATAGATCTGATCGAAAAGGGAAAAAAAAGATTTTGAGATAGGATCGACTTAACCTGATACCATGTAGAAAAGAGAGTTTGAATACTCTTCTTTTTATATCGATATACAAGAGAAGAAGTCTATTTATAGACTTTTACAGAGGAGTTTTACACATAGTAGTTAACCTATTAGGATTGGACTCTTATCCTTTACAATGATAGAGTTAGATTATAACTAAACTACTTAGTTATGATAGAGTTAGGATAGAGTTAGACTTCCTATTATACACGTATTAACTCACAAAATATTCTATACACAGGCGGTGGAAACTGAAAATTTCCACAAACGCCTTCGTTTCAAGGTTTAAGGTTTTAGTTTAGGATGTACGGTTTAGGGGTTTAGATGTAGGTGTTTATAATTTAGGGATAGTGGTTTAAATTTAAAGTTTAGGGTTAGAATTTAGGGTTTATAGGTTAAAACCTAAATCTTCACCATATTACCCTAAAATTTAAACCCTAACCTCTAAACCAACCTTAAATTATAACCCTAAACCTTAAATTCTACACCCCTAAACCTAAACCCCTAACCCTAAAATTTAATGTGAGAGCTTTGCGTGTTGTTTATAGGAGTAAGGTACCGTCAAAAGGGGTACATGAAGGTTGTGATGGACTTAAGGTCTTAAGGGCGAATCACGATGATAGTTGTTTGGCTTGTACACATGTTGAGCTAGATCTCGGGAGTTAGAAGATTGCCCAATTAAGTTTAACCAAAGTTATTATCGGTTAAGACAAACTGAGTGGAAGTTATCAGAGTATGGCAACGAACATGTGGATCAATAGCTGTGTTGAGGGTAACCGAATGATTGTGGTGCCAAGAAATACTTTTAGACATGCCAGTTGGAGATCTTTGAGGACGGTTAGATGGCTCCTTGCGTCTGATTGTTTAGATCTTCGTAAATAGAATGGTTAGTTTTGGGTTACTTGTGTGAGTTCGTAAGTGGTTTTTGATCCTATTAAAAATAAGTTTGGATAAAGTGAAGTCTTAGGTTCTGACTTGGTGGGTCAAGTCTGGAGAGAGGAGCTGTTAGTTCAAGGTAAATTGATGTTAATGACCGATTGTTAGGGTTTTGCTTGTCCTTTAGTGGTTTGACCGGGATATGGTTGTTAGGCGTGATGCGTTCTTGACAATGTCTTGTGAATGTGGTGCAGTGTTTTAGACGTAGATAAAGTCTAAGTTTAGTTTTAGCTGACGAATGTTAATAGAATGGTTGGTTAACCAAGGTAGAATCCCTTAAAGGTGAGTTCTTTAAGTTAATGTTTGAACAGCGTGGCTCGAGATTGGTGGTGTTACCATGCTTAGCGGATCGTCGTAAGTGCTGTTGGCTGTTGAAAAAGAGTCGTGGGAAATCTCAAATATAAGTGTTGAGAGTGTGTGGTTTAATGCTATGGTTCTGTTTAAGGTGGATTGAGGGGAGACTCTCCCTAATCAAGGTGATCCTGTCTGAATGGTGAAGTGGTTAGGCATGTTTTGGTTACATATCTCTAGCATCTATCTAAATTTCGAGGACAAAATTTTCTTTTAGGAGGGGAGAGTTGTAACGACCCAGGTTTTGAAACTCGAAGGTCAGGCTAAACCGAGGCATGGGCTTCGCGTTTGGGTCAAGATATTGGGCCTTGAGAGCTTGTTGGGCTTGAAGAAAAGCTTTTGGGCTTGTGTTGTGGGTTTGTTGTTGGGCTAAGGTGAAAGTAAGAATGGCAAATGGGTAAAAGCATAATAAAAGACAATGAGAGCTGATGGGGGCTTTAATTTCTGCAGAAAAGTTGGAGGGTGAAATCACCTTTGTCCCCTTGTCTTCTCCCTCTTTCTCATATCCATCTTCCTACCCAAGTTGAAGTAAAAGGTGTAATCTTTGAAAGTTTGAGTAAGAATCTAGTTTGGGGCAAGAAGGGTAGCTTGTTCAGCTTTGAGAGATCGACCAACCAAGGTAAAAATGGTTGGTTGTGGTAGAAGAATGTGTTTGGTGAAAGCTTGAAGAAGAAGAATAGGAATGGATCTTTGAGGGCTTCTTCATCAGCTTTAATTCGAGGTTAGTACACTACTAACTCCTATTGTTTCCTGCAACTCATAAAAATAAGCTTTGTGCATGTTTTGGTGTTTATGGCTAAATAAGCTTTGGGTTGACCCTTTAATGGTAAAATGGGGATTTGATGTTGCTAAGGCTTAAAATTGGTAGAAACTCACTTAATACCTTCACAATAACTTGTATAATCGATTTGGGGTTTAATTATAGGGGTTAAATAGGGTTTTTAGGTGAAACCCGCACCCAAAGTTCGAAAATCGGGCTTGCGTACTGGTACTGGGGTTAGAGTATCGGTACGCCTTAGTGTAAATGCGGGAAGAGTTGGGAGGGGAGTACCGGTACAGTTTCTCATGTATCGATACCCCTTGTAAGGTAAGGATTCTAGAGACGTCTTCGTGTACCGGTATGCAAGAGGGCGTATCGGTACGCACTGTTACATTGTCTGGAAAGGCTTTGAGTACGGTACGTAACGTATCGATACTCCTTTGGGTTAAATTCCTTTTAATCTAGTGGGGGTATCGGTACTCATAGGGGAGTATCGGTACGCGTTGTTGCTTGCTTAGGAGAGGCTTAGCGTACCGGTACGGGGTGGATCGATACAGGGCTATCCTAGTACAAATGATAAGTACCGGTTCGGTACATAGCGTATCGGTACGGCTTGGGATCTAGTTCTTTCGAACCTAATTAGAGTATCGGTACTCATGGTGAAGTATCGATACCTAGAGGGGAGTAACAATACTCGCTGGGCAATCTGCCCAATAATTTCGAGGTGGCGTTCCAGGGTGTTATAATTCGAGGCAAAGGGTCTTGGGGGCCGTTAAGGTGTAAAATGAATATTAAAACTGAGAAATGGAAATTTTAACCCCGTACGAGTAATGAATGGCTAATGACTTGGTAAATGTTGGGTAAATTATATGAGGTGGTAAACCATAGGGATCCTAGGCGGATCGTGGATGTTGTGTGGTAATCTAGGTCCATATAATGTGCGGAAAAGGCGTCTATAAGGTTGAGTCTTGTCGGATAATAAGATAAATTAATGAGAATGGCTAACGTGTACTTTATAAACATGCTAATGAATGGATAATTCAACGGGATGATATAATAACTGATAAAAACCATATGGCTATGGTAAAGATGTTAGAGTTGTGTGCGGTAAGACCCTTGTGTCGAGGTCTAGAGCTGTGTGGTTACTAGGGTCCTTGTTGTATGCTGATAGGACGCCTAGATAGTCGAGTCATCCCTTGTTGTTGGGATTTGGATACCCTAAGTGTGTTGCAACACCTTGAAGACTCCCGAATGTAGGATCCCGAAACTTTGTGGACATGGGCCTCATTCGAAGATGTTTAATGAGATATCCCGAGCATGAATGTAGGATCCCGATGCTATGTGGACGCGGGCCTCATCCCCTTGAGTATAGGATCTCGATGCTTTGTGGACGCGGGCCTTGCTCAGAGTATAGGATCCCGATGCTTTGTGGACGCGAGCCTTACTCGCAGTGTAGGATCCTGATGCTTTGTGGACGCGGACCTCACTCAAGTGTAGGATTTCGATGCTTTGTGGACGCGGACCTCACTTAATGTTGTTGGTTTCATCAGTGTGGTGCTAGGTAAACATATGAGATACTTGTACGAGCTGTGTGCGTGATCATACATTCATAATGTCATGTGTTTAGGTAGATATGGTAGCGTCATTGTTATCTTGCCGTGATATCATTCTTGTTGCATTGCTTTATTTATGATTTGCATGAAGCATGGTTGAGTGGCGGTGTATCCACTAAGCTTTGTTTGCTCAGCGTTCGGAATCGTTGTTTCCCTTCGCAAGTTAGTAGGTTTGGTACGTTCTTGAAGGAGCACCTTCTAGGAAGGATTCTAACGCCTCGTCTCTTCAGAGTACAGTACTTAGGCCTTTGGGATTTGTATTTGTAAGAACCTATTGTATATTGTAAATCGTATTTGGATTTTCAAACTATCGAGTCAAGGGTTTATAATGTAATTTTAAAAGGAGCTCCATTGTATATGTTATTAATTATTTATTATATTTTATTGGGCTGTAATTAAATGGACTTTCAAAATCGATTGTGGATTGGGCTAAACTAGGTCAAAATTTTATAATAACGGGTTGGGCTTGAGGCCCAAATGTGACATCCGGGTCGAGGGTGTTACAGCTATCCCTAAATTCTAAGCACATAAACTTAAACCCCTAAACTATTAACCCTAAACTAAATCTCTAACCCTAATTTTTAGGGCCTTTGTAGAAACAAAATGTTTCCACTGCTTGTGCATGGTATAACTACCCTTAAATTAAATACAATTAACTCCAACATTAATTTATCTTTAAAATAAATACAATCAACTCCAACATTAATCGAAACCATTACAATTAAGCATTAGTCCCCCTCTCAAATTTTTTTATGGTTTATTGTTTTTTTAGGACCATGTAATCTAAAATTAACTTTGGCCCCTCATTTTTTTATGGTTTACTTACTTTTTAAAACCTTTCAATTTTAAAATTTACAAAATTAAACCTAAAATCCCTTAATTTTACGATCTAACTACTTTTTAAGACCCTATTCGTTTCAAAATTAGTCGGTGTGCCTCCCTCATATTTCAATCCTAACTCCTTGCTTAGGTGTCATGACTAAAAAAATGATGGCTTGACAAATCGTAGATTAGTTTAAGTAATAGGGTCAGTTGATAGTCCAAACGGACTCAAAGACAATCATACAAGAAGTATAATTAGACGGAAGATGCGACAGAATTACCTTTAGATAAGTTTTGAGGTTCCAGGTGTGGAGAAGTTATAGGAAGTTAGAGGTACAATAATATTGATTTTCAGTTTATTCATCTAAAGTGTTGTGAGAACTGAGATGGATACGGAGTCTCCTTGCAAATTATGGCATCCCGGCTGCCACAAAAAGAGAGAAACTCTTGCCTTCCGTAATTCAAAAAATCGACTACTATAATTTAACTTTACCTTTTTTCACACGATTTTGATCAACTTAACTTTACTTTTGTTCTCAATCCTACCGATGATGGCTAAAAATACTTGAGCAAAAGCAACAAGCAGGTTACAATTTAACGACAGAAACAACAACAACATAAGCAAAAGCAACTAATACAACAACACCGTTAGTTGCGTTTATTTTTCTGATTCCATAACGAAATAGAGAAGATGTCGACGTATCCTCCTCGGATCTACAGCGACTTGGGAAGGCAAATGTAGTAGGGTTCGCAAACATAGTCCGAGGAGCAACACTCGCCTGAATAAGTGCAGGGCAAACCGAGATCTACGCCTCGGTTAACATTACATCTCAAATTTGGTCTAAGATAATTTTTCCCTTCTCCTTATCAATAAATAAATACAAATGGTTTCAAATTTATGGTTTTTAAAATTAGAATTTTAGTTTTTTTTTAAATATAACTATTAGATCTCAGATCCATGGATCAACTGTGTATATTATTTTATGTAGCAAAAGGATGGTCTTTGCACATCCAATGCCTTGAGAATCGGCTTGGCTCATGCAATGCCCTGAATAATCATATTCAATTCATATGTTTGGGCAACAAAGGATTCAGTTTTATTTAGAAATAAGATATGAACTGGTCATGCATCACCCGATTTTCTTGTATGTTGGTTTTCAACTTTACATAGCTCTATCATTCTGTACAAAAGCATAACACAAATTCTACAACCATTCCCAAACAATTTATCAAGAAAGCAAAGCAACTTCATTAAACGAAAAGCAAACAAAGATACATCCATGGGCCCAACCCCATGCACAAACCTCGCAACCACGATGCGAGAAACAACAAGGAAAAACAAACATAACACAAAGGCTCTTCAGGCCTTGAAAGCAAACGAAAACACAGGAACAGAACAAGTCATAATAATAAGAAAAACACAAACCCAACATCCAGCCGGGAACCGAACAAACACCAAACCGAGGCGATGGAAAGCTAGATCCCAACTACACTCAAGCGAGAGCTCCATCCATGCTTAGGTCGGCTAAAGATAGCTTCACCAGAGGCTCCAACGAACCTTGACCCTGAAAAGAAGCTTAGAAAAACCCGAGAACCAGCATAGGAGAACGCCGGACTAAAACTCGGATAGCCATACCGGTGACCAGCTGAGACCTCTGATCTCTTTACCGACGAGAGAAAGTTCATGCTTCCTAAACCACCATGAATCCGGAGGCAGAACCGACCAATGACTGAAGGTCTATCCTTCGATGAACGGCGACCGGGAAACCTAACTTAAAACCGAGGACTGAGGTGACAAATACGCTTCACCACCGGACACGAGAAAGAGGGGAGAGCGGTTGGAAGGGCCCAGGCTATCCCCGGCAACTCCAGAGCCATCCGAAGCGGCGGCCCTCGGGTTACTGCCGGCGGTGCCTTACGCCGGGGAAGGAGGCGGCTGGAAACGCCGGTGGCAGGGGTGGAGAGAAGGGAAGCTCGCTGAAAACTTTAAACTTTTCGCGCGACAAATGTATGGCAACACGGCGAGTGAAGGGCAGCACTAAGATCGGGGCGAGGAGGCGCTTCTGCTGGGTGAGACGGTGATGGTCACCGACCGGCGGTGAGCTTGTTGGGTGTGGCAGCAGGACAGCTGTTTATAGTGGGTGTCTATGGAGAAAAACGCGTTTCTTTAGGGATATGCCCACAATGGGTTGAACCCATTTATTATCTATTAACCTTTATGATCACAAGAATAATGTCAAACCTTGTGTACTACAAAGCATGTATCAAATATTACATTTGCATATCCAAAGTGCAACTAATATATAGATTATAGTGTTGCATCCATTTCACAATTTACAATTCAATGTTTTATAATCTCTCAATATAGTGAAATTTGAACATTAATAACATTTTTTACACTGATATCCGACTCATTTGTCGATTAATCCGAATTAAGTTTTCCAAAGGTTCAATATAGGAGCGACCCTTCCAACTCAGATTTTTCCATTCACAACATCAGAATTCAAACCACCGGCCTTGCTTAACGGGCCTAGCGCTTCATCGAATTTGAATTTGAATTTGAGAAAATTTGAGCACATAACAATTCAATTATGAGAAAAAATGTAGGCTTAAATAAAAAATAAGTGCCTAAACGATACAATTTTTAAATTTTAAGTGTCTAAAATTTATACCGTTATAATTTTTAAATTATAGGTGTCTAAAATATTTTTTGTCAAAAATAGGAGCCTAAAGTTTACGTCGGTTTCGTGTTTGACGTTCGGCTAGCACGCCATTCGTCGTTTTCGACGACGCCGTGTTGGGGAAATGACCGGCTAGGTCCGACGACCGAAAGGGTATGTTCAGGCGCGGTAGAAACGGTGACGATTTGAGGGTTTGGGCTTGGGAGTTTTTAGGGATTTAGGGTATGTTTTGTAAAAAATTGAGAATTTAGAGATTTTTTTGAAAATTTAAATTTTTGTGTAAAAAAATATTTTAAATTTTGAAAAAAATGAGCATGCCACGTGTGAAGCATTGATTGGTTAATAAATTTTTTAATGGTAATTAACTATCAGGCCCTAAAATTATAACAGTATAAATTTAAACACATATTTTTAACAAAAAATACTTTAAGCACTTAAAGTTAAAAAAATATATAATTTGAATACTTATTTTTCATTTAAACCAAAAATCTAATTGTAAGAAAGTTTGAGATCATAAAAATCCGAGCTCATAATTGTTGGAGCCCAAGAATGATCTGGTCTTGGTTCGAGTTTGAGTTAGATCCGATCCAACAAAAAAACCCTAAATTTTGTAATTGTGTAGGCATTAAAATATTTATATGATTAAACTTAAAATATAAATATATGATTATGAAATATTTTGTAAAAAAATGTGTTTATAAGTATTATATAATTCTATTAAAATTTTATTCGTAATAAAATTGTTCACTAATTTTTTATATTGAATTATAAAGTATAATAAATTTTAAAAATTAATTATAGATATAAAATTATATATTGAGTTTTTAATTGGATTTGGGTTAATTTTATAAATGTAATTATTTAATATTTGTGAATTGGGGTTTGGGTAAAATTATATTTTGGGTTTGGGTTTTTTATTGGGTATGGTATTTATTTGAGCTTGGACTTTAATGTAGATTTGGCCTTCGGGTAATATAGTTAGATTTGGATTTGGGCATATAAAGAATCAAGGAGCAGTTTCAATTAGGGGTGAGCATTCGATTGGAGTCGAGTTGTTGAAATTTCTATTTAAATTTAACTGTAAACATTTATCATGTTATGGTACTATTAGTTATAATTTAAAAGACTTATATAACCATATACGATATATATATATGGAAAAAAACTTTGATACATGGACCGTGTAAACTAAAGTTTACACATGCATATACTCTTCATATACATATATAATTTTTTATATTTTTTCATTTGCGATATAAATATATCAGACAAAATTGAGAGACTCGACTTGAACTTGAAAATCAATCTACAAATTACTAAAAATTTTGAGTCAAATTTCAAGTCGAGTCAAATTTATGAAGTTACGGTTTGAGTCAAGTCAAGTTGAATTTTACTTACATTTAGTCCCAATGACATATGGCGATTTATTCTCTTTCAGTAATCCGAGTTCAAACAACGTTGCTTTCAAGAGATGTGGGTAACATAGGACATTAGAAAAGATATATAAATTTATTAGGATACATGTTTTAATGACAATTTTAGTCTCTGTTAGTTTGAGTACTTGTAAAATTAAATTTTATCACTCTTAAATTTTGGATTAAATACTTTTTTACTGGTTTAAATATAATTTTAATCTTATCTAGAAAAAAAGGAGAATGAAGAAAAATGTTCATAGTGAGTCTAGAACCCATGACCGAAGGGAATACGAGGTAACAAAAATAATCAACTTAACCAACTAACAACTAACAAACATGTTTGTTCATTTTGGATTAAATATTTATTAGATCTTTATTAATTTTGAGGTTATGTAACTTTGTCCATCTCATTATTTAATCCTAAGTTTATCCTCGACCAAACGTTGACCAACTTAAGTCAAAACCTCGATTAAAATAATGATTATAAAAGTTAAATTTAAACCCTAAATTTATAAAAATCTTCGTGCTTTGTTTTGCTTTAGAAAATATCAAAAAATTATATATTTATTAAATGTTTGGTTGACTTTTTACATTGTGTATTCCCAATGTGATATCTCTTTCCCAATTGCAGATGTTGACTTTTACAACATTAGAAAATGTGTTCAAATGGACCCTAAACCTAAGGCACAGACATAACTATCTTTTCTAACAAACTGCGATCATGTCTTAGTATTTTGCTTCATCTTTGAGATCAGTTTGTTCGAATTATTTGAACCGAAAATCGATGATTCGTTTGAGACGATACATATTATAAAAAATAACAATATGTACACCTTGTATATTTAATCTTAAAATATAAATCCCTAACACTAAAATTTTAAATCATAAATTCTATAATCTAAACCATATATTCCTCATAATTCCCAAAACCTAAGAACCAAACAGTTAAATAATAAACTAAATCCATGATCCTTAAAAGAGAAGGATCATACTGTACAATATGTGTATTGAATAATTTTATACATGGATAGTTAGTATATAATATACTGTTAGTGTAAAAAAATGCACAAATATACATATTTTAATTTTAAAATTTAAATTCTAAATCTTTAACCCTAAATTCTTAAATTCTAAATCTTAACTCATAAACCCTAAATTTATTTCTAAATAATATATCCTAAACTCTTAATCTTGAACCCTAAACTCTATAATAACTCTACTTGTATAATAGTTTTAATCCATCGCCGGAGTATAAGATTATATATATATAAATATCTCATGCACTGGCGTTAGAAACGAATTTTTTTATAAACCCTTTAATTTTAAAGTTTAATGATCTAGTTTAGGGTTTATACTTTAGGGGTTTAAGCGTAAAAATTTAGAATATAGGGTTATATAATTTGTGCTTCTGGAGCACCATTGTTGACACAAAATGTGAAACACATAACGAGGTTTATGGTTTGGTTTTCTTTTATCCTATATGGGGATTTTCAGACCGACAAGATAAGAAATCAAAGGTGTTTGGATCTCTAGAATTCTACAAGTTTTCACATTACACGACATGAACAAAAGGGTCCCAGAAAAAAACCAAAAAATAAAGTCCAATTATAATGTCTTAAATCCTTTTTAAAATATAAAAATAATAAAAGAAACAGCAACGAAATGCTAATGAGACATTCCACCTTACCTACGCAACAGAAATGTCCCTCCCTGTCAATAAACAAATATAAATCTCATTTCAATTATTTCAGGCACCGGTGTTTTATATCTGGCATGTCTTATTTGAATATTCTAAATCTTAAATCTTAAACAATATTTACAAAAATTAAATTTATTATCCGTGCTTGAAAAATATTTTCTCAATGTATGTTAAGAGCTTGAAATATTTAACTTTAGTTCATGCCATCATTATTGAAAGACAAGGATCAACCGAGGGAAGTGTTTGAGGAGGCAATCGCACCCCTGAAAATTTTAAATTTTCATATAATTCATGTACTTTTTATGTATTTTCTTTATTTATGATCTAAATTCGCACCTCCCTAAAATCTTATAATTTCGCACCTCCTACATTTCTCACATAACTCTTCCTAACAGTTCACATTCCTTGACATAAAATCTTGTATCCATCCTTATTGAAATGTGACATTCAAAAGTTCGAATATAAAGTAACAGTTTTTCTATCTCAATTCTCAAGCTGTGATCTTTGTATAAAAAACCAAAAATCCAAGATCCCATAACCTAACAATAGGTGGTTAAGGATGTTTTTCTCCCATTTTTGCAATGTTGAAAGAACACCTTATCAGACTATGAACATCAAATATTCAAGATTCAGAATGGTTTCATCAGATTAACAATGACAAACATGTATTTAATGAATCAAAAGGTCAGCAAATCCATGCTAAATGCAAAGAACATGGCAAGAGTTTGTCCTGTTCAAAAACACAATTGATTTATAACTTGTCTGATTAAATCATAAAATTGACAAAACAAAACCTTAACTAGGAATAGTTATTAAGGATGTTGCAGCCCTACAGTCTATGAGAAGCAAAAATGGCAGCCTGCAAAATTTTACTTTCATAAATATACAGTTTCTAGGACTCGTATTAAATAAACAAGACGAAAGAAATTGATCCTTTTTATGTCGAAAGAAAATTAGAGTTACCCAACAAAATGTGGTTCGCAGTTCCATAAGAAAGGTTGAAATGGAGCTTTCTTGCAACTACCAGGGAAGAAATGAAATGGAAATCAAAACCAAGGCTTGGAGAAATGTACAATTTGCGGGAATTCGTTTATCTCTATCTTTCTAAGTTGTCGCTGCTCAAATCCATAAGAATCGTTAGCCTCCTAGCCGACTTCATAAACTCACTGCGAGAGACGTAATTAAACGTAAGATAAATCTAAAGAAAATGTTTAGCAAGCATAAGGAATCGATGCCAAGGAACCTGTAGTACCTGAAGGGCTCATCTCCGGTGTGTTTAACAGAACCAGAAGCATCGCGGTAGAGCACACTGCTCAGCATCTCTGAATTTTCTATGTCGAACATGTTGGCCAGCTTCCCATACAGCTCTTCATATGATCCGAGAACGGAAAGATCAAGGGTTCTTCCTACATCCTCTGATTCCATGAACACCTTGCAATGACCGGCCTCCAAACCGAGCTCAGTTTTTTTATGCTCTTTGTGCCAAGGAGATCCTTCATCTGAAGAATTTTCCCGAGCATTTTGATGCAAGGCAAGATCCAGTTCCATCAGAGGAAATCACAGTTTTCTCCGTATTCCCATCTGATGAACTGTTTCCGACAGTATCAGCTGAGCAGCTCTGAGATACCTGAGGCTCGCTGAAAATGAGTTGACCGAACAGCAAGATATGGGGTGTCTTTGTTTCATTGCTTCGTTTCAAACTCTGGGTCGGATTTCCTATTGTTAACAAGGAAGATATATTCCTATTGTTCCCATTGTCACTACTAAAGTTGTCACCGGAGAGTCTAGTAGGTGGTGCAGTACGATCAAATTGATGAAAACCAGGTGGGAACAGACCTGGATGCAGCGTGTTGGAGTGGAGATCTGATGAAGATATTCCGAACGGTTCGTGCCTGGCTCCCTGTATGCCTCCAGGAATGTTGTCTGTAATGCAAAACACGGGGCTGCTGGACCTGAAAGAGTTGCTGGAAAAGGATGGCATTGGAATTTGGTAAGGGAAGGGAATGTCCGGATTCTGTGGAAGTCGCATCTTTTTCCTCGGTGGTGAGAAAGGATTGATAAGATGGATTGCTGGTATGTTTGTGACTAATTCAACCAGCCACGGGTTAACGCGCTTCGCATTGTGGAGTAAATCTGGCTCATCCCATGCTACCTGAAAGATGTTAAACCGAACACATCCATGAGCTGACTATTAATGCTGAGAAAATATGGATGTTAATTATTCAATGGCAATCGATGGAGTAAACTAAAATACCTGCAGAAGACGCCATGGAGAGTTAGGCCAACGGATAGGATCGACAACCTGAGCAGCAGATATCATTCCCATGAACCAGCTAATCCGAGAAGAGTCCTCGGTTTCAAAAGCCATTTTGAACCTCATCCCAGGATACCACTGGATCTGCATTGCAGCTCTAACTGACGAGGCCTTCACACAGAACTCAGGACTGCTTGCTCGTGGATAGTAAACAACCTCGAGTGGCTGCCCGCTAGCAGCTCGAGTGGCAGCTTCAATCACCGATTCAGCACTTACTCTTCCCCTCGTATCCCCATTACAGTCCTTCCTCATAAATTTACTCTCCCCCTCTCTCAAGAATGGAGAATAACCCCCGATTTGTGAAACAGAACTTCCACCCCACGAATTCCATCCAGATTGATACTCATGTCCAGTCCCTAGTCCTCTCTTCGCTCTACGAATTCCCACACAAAGACCTCCATTATTGACTCTAAGAAACACAATCGAATCACCAGCCACAAGCTTCTTGTGATTCACAAAATTACTCCACCCCGTCGTCAAAAGATGCCGACGAGGAGTTCCCCTATATATATGCCTAAACCTCCAAACCTCACCATGGACATCCTTTGCAAGAATAGTCTGAACAGGAGGTTCTGCATTATAATCCAACCTAGGAAATATAGTCTCCGCACAATACCGCGGGACCGAGAACCCCCCACCGTTGTTAGCATCCGATTGAGTCAATGTCTTAGCAAACGAAGCCGATTTCTCGGGATTCTCCATCCCAACATTCCCATCAAAAACATCATCCTCAACCCCATAATCATTCTCGCTCAAAGGAACTAACATGATTTTGGCATAAACCTCATCGGTTTCAAGATCTGCCATAAACTTAAGGGCGAAAACTCGACATAAGATGATCGACGGAATCGGGAGATTCCCGAAATCTACATTCCCATTGGCATGCTCAGCATGACCTTGAGGGAAGTAGAACACTTTGGAGTCCACTGATGGCATATTTACCATGCCACCAGCACAAGCATGCCATAACTGAGGATCTAAACTTTTTTCAGGAATTTTCATTACTTCTTTCCTAGAATCCATGACAGTTATCATCTCTTTTTCCAATTCTATGGGATGAAATAACTAACCCTTCCTTTACTCTGTTTTTTTTACCTGTTAGTACATGAAAATTTATGGCATGTCTCAGTAAATATTTAAAGCAACAAAATTTATATAGACATATATATAAATCTACCAAAAATACAAAAATTGAATTACAACCAACTGAGACCGATAAATTAGCTACAATTGACCAAAACCCAGAATTTTTTTACAAAAATATATTAAGAAAAAACAAAAACAAAGGCACAATCCATTGAAATTTAGGGGAAAAAGGTTAAAGGTCTTACCTTTTGAACAAAAGGAGAGATTTTTCCACCAAAAGAAAGGAAACTCAGATTATAATGAATCAAAAAGAAGAAGAAGAAGAATGCAAAAAAAACTAAACCCTTTTTTTCAAGGACAAAGACAATACGACAGAATCCATGAATTCAGACAAGTTTGAGAAGGAGAAGAATGAAGAAAGTAGAAAGGATGTTTTTTTTAGTTAAGGGAAAAGTGAAGAGAGAGTGAGAGTTTTAAAGAAGATGAAGAGAGGATAGGAGAGATTTTAACACTCAAGATTTTTGTGTTATTTGCCGACCAGGGACTCTGAGTTAAAAGCCTTTGTCACTAGTTATATAAAAAAAATTATAGTAATTAATATTATGAAATGTATTTTGTTTTTCATAAATCCAATTAAAATTATTTTTTTACCAATTTTTTTATTAATTATAAATTAAATTGATTTTAAATTTTTATCATGGTTTAATTACCCCGATCCTCGTATTTTCAATCTTTTAAATTTTTGTTAGATTTTTTTAGGTCTGTTTAGAGCGACCCTCCAAACTCAATTTATTTAATTCACAAAATCAAAATACAAACCTCATGCCCTGCTTAACGGATATAATGTCTCATCCGTCAACTAATTGTTGGTAAATTTGTGTTAGATTTTAATATACAGTGTTCTAATAGTAAGTGGAAAAGCTGATAATATTCATACTAGGAGATTCGGATTCAATCACTTTATCTATTATGTGTGTCTTGTCAAATGGTTAATAATATGTATGAACAAATACTACCTTATAATCACCTTTAGACTATTCAAAAATGTCAAATTTAAAACCAAATTGATAATACATAACGGAATTTAACCGAAATCAATTGGATTTTAGTTTTTAAATAAAATAAGTAAAGGATTGAATTATTGGAATTAAGTGAGATGGATAAATTTTTAAAGATAAAATAGTATGAGGACTGGTAGCAAATTAGACCTTAAACTTATTGTTCAGCACTAGACATTGTTTGTGGCCCTCATCTTGACAAGGAGTGCCTACCACGCGACAGAGAAGCAAGTGGGGGACATATCCCCTACGAATCAGAAAAATGAAACATCCAAACTAATAAAAAAATTAATCAAAGAATTTAATTTTATATTAATAAATAAATTTGGGATAAATTAAATATTTAATTATTTGTATTATAATATCACGATATTTTGCTGGAAGATATCACGACTTTCATGCAACTCTGAAATCAAGGCTGACTACAGTTAAAGCTTTTATTTTGTCCGAGGCCCTAACTCTTCGGGACTAACCATGGTTAATTCTTTTTCTTTTTAATTAATTTATAATATATATATTGGCAATTCGATATTTTCAAAAAGAATTGAAAGAATATTAACTTCGTTGATGATAGATTATTTGTTTAAAGCACTACAATTTAAGAAAATAATAATTAATTACATTTTACTTTCTTAAATATTAATATATTATCATGTCACTTGTACAAATGGATCTTGACAACCTAAATTAAGAGGATTTATCTATTTTTAAAAAAAATAAATGTCTAGATTAAGATTTTCAAAAAATTTGAGATTTAATAAAAAGTTATAAAATTTTTGGGAGGAAACTTGATTAAAAATATTTAAAATTTTAAAATATAATAATAATTTTAAAATTTTTTGAAGGTGCCAAATTAAAGATTTTAAAATTTTTAAAAAACTAAAAATTAATTTGGAGGCAAGGCCCCACATATTCTTATAAGGGTTCGTCCCTGGTCATAGACCAAAATTTTCACAACCTAAATTTTAGACTTGTCTTGAAATAATGAAGATATTAGTGGAGAATTTTAGACCAATAAAAAAACTCTACAGAAAAATCTAAAATACTTTAGGAAGTTATGAAATGTGTGAAATGTTTTAGAATACTATGGAAGGTTTTGGAAGATTCTAGAGGTCTTGAAATACGATGGAAGACCGTGTAATGTTCTAGAATACTAGAATTGTGTAGAAAGTTTTGGAGCTGTAAAATATTGTTAGCCTTGTATAGATTTATCTAAAAGTTAAATATTGACTATGAAATTAGATTAATCTCCAACCTCCATTTAGGAGGTGGAATGCTATAAATAGTTCTTTTTTTGTTCAAAGTATGGATAATATTAACGCAAAGAGTTACGGTAGACAAAGATGGCCGAGTGGGATAACAAAAGACCAATTCGATGGACAGAACTCAGTTCAGACGGCTTTAGCTACCCAATATACTGCACGATTACAAGAGCGTTTAATCGTAGAAAACAAAAAGGAATGGAAAGGTGAGGAAAGATCCAGGATATTGCATTCAACGATGGCTGACTCTTAAACAATAATTTTTTTAGAGTTAAGTCTTTCAATGACACCCGAGTTACCGGATTCAAAGATGGCCTGTTGGGCTCGTATGTCGATCAACCGAGTTGCCAAGATGGGGTGAATTAGCTTTGCAATGAAAGTGGTGGAAGCTCTTCAAGATAAAAGTTATGGACACAAGGATTTATAGTGGTTCGACTTTCTAACCAAAGTCTACCTCCACTACCTTAGCTCTCCACTAAAGATTTTCCACAAATTCACTAATTTATCTTTCTTTTTCAAGGATAAAGAGTAACCTTTACAAAACCCTCAAAGCTTTGAGACACTCTCTCCCAAGAGAAGATTACAAATAAGCAAACAAGGAAAACCTCTCTAGGCAAATTGTTTGCACTTTTAAGCACTCACCCAAAATCCTAAACACTTGAGCAATATTGACAATTTGGCTCACAAGTGTTTTTCTACAAGAATATGACAATAAAGACCCAAAAATGATTTCTCTATAGAATGAATGTTGTTGTTGGCTTTCTTGATGTTCTATGGCTGCTTGAAGGTCCCTTTTAAGTCCTCTAATGAGCTTGTGACCGTTACTAGCCGCTGGGGTTGGTTTGGAGCTGTTGGAAGCCATTAAAACCGAGTATTAAATCTCCACTTGCACAGAGGTTTTGGAACTTTTGGGGATTTTCAAAAATAAACTAGCTGTTACTGGGCTAAGGTTTCAAGAAATAGGTCATTCTGCCAGAGAGGTTTCGAAACCTTAAGAGGAGGTTTAGAAACTTTCATTTGAAAGCATAAATTTTGGCTAAATGATGACTTTTAAAAGTATATTTGATATAGGTACAAAGTCAAGCATTTTATAAACATATTTTTCAAGTTTTGTGGACTTTGGATTATTTTTGAAATATGTTTAAGTCCAAAAATATTTTTCAATTTGTTATATCAAAATATTTATCTCAACATGGCCTTTATCGAACCCATCATCAATAGCAAAAAGTATGCCTAATCTTACCGATATTGCCTCTGCAGCAAAGGGAGAAGGAGCCTTTAATACATGTGACGTTTCTCCAAAAATGATCCAAATTCATCCCTAAGAACAATAACAGCCCATGTCATGCCTGTCAAGGGATAATAAGAAGCATCACAATTAAATTTACAAAATGGGGAAGGGTGGAGACCAACACTACTCTGGATCAGAGGAAGAGGAAGAACTACTGGCAGCCTTATGCAGAAGGAGCTTAAATTCAGAAAATGCGGCTTCAACTCGCTACCAAACATGAAACATCAATAGGGCAATCGACATATTTAGAGAACACTATCGGATTTCGAGACTTCTAAAGTTGCTGGTAGAGAAAGGTAGTAAGCTAAAATTCGTTTTCAAAATTATCTTTGTTTCGGAAAGAAGGAGGCTTTGTCCACCAAAAAAATAAACCCGTAAGTTCGATTTTATTTGGGGAATAGCTAAAATTAGAACAACACCAAATCGCCTGTGCAAACAGAAAAAAGAAGAGTAAATACTCAATACTTTCATTCTCATTTTTTACATCTAAAAAGCAGTTAGGACAAAGAACGAAAATTTTCATGAAGTCGAGCTTTAAGGATTCATTTAGTTGGGAGGATATTGTGACAAGCTTTCCAGATAAAGTGTTTCAATTTTAGAGGCGCGTTTAGTCTCCAAATAGAGTTCCAAAGCGTGATATCGGTAAAAAAAGTTGTCACTAGAGCTCAGTCTGTCACAATATTCTGCAGAGTTTAAGATGAAGTGATATCCTGACTTAACAAAGTACTCATTTTCATACCAAACTCATTCATCTTTAACTGAAGGACCACTAAATGTTATAAATAGTTCACTTTGGTCATTCGGCAAGGCATCATGAAATCTAATAACCTCAACACCTTGTAAAGCATTCTTTAACATTTTTAAGGAGTCTATGCTGATTTAGTCACCGAAAAAACATTGTCTATGTGTCGTAGAAGCTAGAAAAGAGTAAGTCTGTGACATTAGGCATTGGGGTAAAGTATACTAATAGTTATACATTATGAAAAAATAATCATTTTGGTATTTGATTTTATAAAAGTTACAAAATGATCGTTAAAATTATCAAATTGTTACAAAATAGTCAGGGGATGTTATAAAATAATGCAACAATTCAATTAATTGAACGACCATTTTGTGATAGTTCCATAAAATTCAATGACCATTTCATGACGGTTTGATAAATGTAATAATCATTTTGTAATAGTTTGATAAATTTAAGGGTGAACCACACTATTGGCCACCGAACTATTGAAATGTTTTATGTTTTGATCACTAAACCATTTTTCTGCAAGAATAGTCACCAATGTTACATTTTTTTCTTTTTTGGTCACAGACCATTGAGTCTATGTTAAAACTCACGAAAATGGTGACACGACATGGTAGAATACATGTTTTAATCTCAAAAACTTATATATTCTATCAATATAGTTCAAATTCAAAAATGATTCAATAAACTTAACCCTCAATATTTAAAAATTCTATGAATTTGATACTCGTTTTAATTTGGTAAAATTTGTAAATATTAAGGGTTAAAATAAATTTATTAAATTATTCCAAATTAAGATCGAACTGATTGAATGCATATGTTTTGGGACTACATTTGTTACTATACCATGTCACGCTCACAAATAGTGGCCAAATAAAAAGGTGTAAAGTTAGTAACCAAAGTATAAAAATGTAACATTAGTGACTATTATTACAGAAATAATAGCTTGGTGACAAAAATTCAATTTGTAAGTGAATAATAATATAGCCTACCCTGAATTTAATGATCGTTTTACATTTTTTGATAGGCCAATGACCAAAATAATTATTTTTTTCATAGTTTAGCGACCACTTGTACTTTATCCTAATATTATTAAAAAATCAATACCTATTTTCTATTTTTATTGGGAAAACGGTGTATTTTAACTTTATCTTATGTTATTTATCTATCGAGACTCAATTGTTTAATTAACTTTGTTAATTAGTTTTAGTTAACCTTGATTTTATATTAAACTGCTAAACTCTTTTATTATATAAAAACTGCTAAACACTTTGACTCTTCTTTTCACCGTTTGTTATTGTCTTTCTTGATCCTAAGATCCCAAGGACAAGATTTTATCCTTAGTATTCGGTTGTTTTCCCTTTTATTTAAAAAAATCATTTATTAAACTACATGATTATGTGAGATGGTAAAGGTTTTTTCTACTCAAATCAGTGGTCGAGATTTCGATCCTCGTATTGGACATAGAATAATTTTAAAACTTGTGACCAACGTCTATTCCTTGTATAGATCAACAAAATACGGAGCATTAATCATTGAGTTCGTTCCCATGGATACATTGAGAAACAAAAATCACTTATTAAAATATGAATTACAAATTTACCCTTAAAATTAGGGTTTTCTCACTTTCTCAACCTATAATTTCAGACTGAATTAATTTTTTAAAACGAATAGTTTTACTACAGGGAATGAGTTTGGTAATTATGAAACAAGAGAATTAATTAATTAATAATTAGACTTGTTCTGTAACCCCTTAAACCGGCCTACGCAATATGCCTAAGTCTAGGAGGTCACATTCGGGTCATTGGAGCGACCCATAGTAAAAACAGAAGAAAACTCTTAAAGATACATTGAAAGTGTAAAAAAATAACTTTATGTTAAAACATATTAAAATTTCGTTTACGCAAAACTGTAATCCATAAAACATATTACAAACACAGTGTAATATCCCAATTTTTGCTTAGTGATTAAAATGTAATTTTTGGAAGTTTAGGGGTTAAAGTGTAAACTTTGGAAAAAGTTCAGGGACCAGAGTATAATTTTCAAAAGTTATGTAAGTTAACCCCGTAAATGAATAGTTCACCCCTAAGAGTGGTATTTCTGTGTTACTGGATTTTTCATACGAAGCTTATGTTATTCAATTTTGGATCGAATAAAATTGTTAAGCGTGTCCAGGCCAGGGAAATATTAGGATGGGTGACCTTCGGGAAGGTCCCATAAAAGTATTTCTGATCGATATTTTGGACTCAGTAAGAGTAGAGAAAATTCGTATAGATTATGATAAAGGAATTTTAAGAGAAATTTTATTCTACGAAGATTTTCGATAATTATCGGAATAGTAGACTAAGTCAGGAAAATTCAGTCTAAGCCCTTAGAAAATGAAGTTTTTATGGGATAATAAAGTTTATTTCCCGGATATGGAAATATTAAAATTTTCGGAATGAATCCAATAGCTCGGAAAGGGTAAAATTTCAATAGAAGTATTTTATGGATATCAGATCGAATTGAAATTTTGAAGACAGTACCAAAGGTTATGGAAAATTCATAAAATATTATTTTATGAATATTTTTGTTAATGTTGGTGAGATTCTAACTAGATTTAGTTAGAATATGATGGAATGGTTATAAAGCTTAAAGAAAGAAAAAATTGGAAATCGTATTGAATGAAATTCGAATATTTGGATCGAGTAAATATCATAAATTAAAATTTATGATATTTTGAGAAGGAGGCTGGTTAGAATGGAACTAATTTGGTTCAATTTTTATGGAATGACAATTTTCAAGATTTGTTGTAAATAAAGTCTAGTTGGAGGGCAAATTGGTCATTTGCCATGGATGGCGTTTTTGAAATATTTTGGAACTTTGAGGGAAATTATGAAAGGTGAAAAACACATGGATTTAATCATGGCCATTGATTTTGATGAGATTTAATCTTGTCCATTATAATAAAAGAGCAAATTAGTAAATTCACTATTTAAATGAATTTAAAATTCATTTAATTTTACATGTGGAATAAATAGATTAAAATATGATAAAAAAATCATCTTCTCTATCAAAGGGCTGTTCGAATTCTGAAAATAAAATAGGAGGAAGGAGTTTCAAACTTTCAAGCCAATTTTGAAGGAATCAAGACAAGTTTCAAGCAAAGCTTATTTAGGTAAATTGTTCTACACTTGATTATGTTCATTTTGATAGTATTTTTGCATGGAAAAGTCAAGTATAAGTTATGTCATGAATGGAGATTGATGATGGAAGTTGAAGTTTATGATGGACTTAGAATAGTAGTTAGTTGAATTGATGATTTTGATATGGAATTGAGGTTGATTTTAGATAAATTTCATGTTGGAAGGTATAAACCCTAACCTTAAAATTTGGGGGTTTTGGTCAGGAAGCTAAAATTAAGATGATATTGATTGAATTGTGTTGCTGGAAGCTTGATTTTGATGTTAGAATGAATAATTTCCCAAGTTTGAGTTTTAGTGACCATTTCAAAAATTTATGGAAATTAGGGGAAATTATTGAGAATTTTATTTAAGCATTAGAAACATTGATGAAAGAAGCTTGAATTTGTGGTTAGGGACCAAAATGAAAATTTTTGGAACCTTAGAAACCAATTTGGCAAATTGAGAAAAATTAGGGATTGGTTTTGAATTTATGAAAAATTGATAGAAATGAAGATTTAAGTATTTTATGAAAGTTGGAGGATGGAAATGACAAGAAGATAAAGTTTAGGGACCTATTTCGAAAATAAAGGAATAGTGAATGACTAAAGTGAATAAAGTTGAAAGTTTAAGAAAAACTTTATAAAACTATTAGAAATAAGTAAATGGTTTATTTGTACATGAATTTATGTACAAAAATGAAGTAGTGGCTAAAGTGTTATTTTATAAAGCTTAAGGATTAAATTGCAAGAAACTAGTACAAGGTTTGAAATTATTTATGAAACTGTGTAAAAACTGGATTTGGCAATAACTTTGGTAATTCACCAATAATTCCAAAAAATGGTTAGAAGGTGAATTTTATACCGATGTAAAGATGTGTTCGTCTAGTTTCGTGTCCAACAAACAGAAACTGATTTCGAGTTTCGAGTAAAAAGATATAAATTTTTAAGTGAGGAAAGGTCAGAAAACAGTATAGCAGACCGTTCCGAATTTAGCACTGGAAAGTGACTTCGAAAATTCACCATAAATCGTACAAGTTGAATTTGAACTATTACTTTATATGGTTGAAAAGCTTATTAAATCTAGTTCCTTCCAAAACAAACGTAATCGAATTTTGCGTTGTAGATTATTTTATAGAAATATTTCTTTGAAGGTAGTACAAGCTGCTAGAGAATGGGAAGTGAGATATTTTGTATCTAATGTTAGTTAGCAAGCTTGAAAGAACTATTTGAAGTTCTAAATGGTTATCAAGGACCAAAGATAAGTTTTGGGACAGTATAATGATGGAAGGAAAATATAAAATTTTTATGTTGAATGATTCGATATTTTGATTAAAATATCGTTAGAAATGACTCTAATAAATGTTGTTTATATTTATGTGGTTAATCAAGTTGAATGCGAACCAAAGAGGATTCAAGATATTTTAAAGGAAATGATCGAGTAGAATTTAGCGAGGCATACTATTCATGGCCAAGGTGAGTGCATTTATATGTTTTAAATTGCAATTAGGAAGACTAACGAATAGTCGACCTTAATTTAAAAATAGTATTGTCTTATATATATGTTGAGCTTTTGCATTTTGCAATAAAGGTAGATTAAATAGAATATGAAGTATGAATTATTATTCTGAGAAATGATGGTGATTTATGTTTTCCATGACCAATTATGTTGAAGTATGAGATATGGAATGTTTATTTACATGATGATCTATGATTACCATGAACATTTATGATGAAGCATGAAACATGAAATTTCTATTTATATGATTAATTATGATGATTTATGATTACCATGAACAATTACGATTAAATATGAATATGAATTTCCTATCTATATGATTGATGATAATTGATTGGTAACGAAAGAAATGCCCAAGTATTGAGTATGAGAGTCCATGGTATAGTTGGCATGCCATAGAGTCTTTAGCAGTTGCACCCTTACGTTCATGTTATCAAACAGATATTGTGACAAAATGATTGTGTCACATACACCTTGGGGACCTAAGCCCTTGGTGTGCACCCTGGGGATCTAAGCCCATTGTGCTCGAGTGCACTGTCGAGGTGCTTTATGTTTATGGGGAGCAAAGAGCGTCCCCGAGTACGTACTCATCTTTACGTTCATGTTTGACACTACGGTGTCTTTACAAGATGACTCACATACCTCGATCTCATATAGCGTACTTTGGGCAATGATAAAATGATCATGATACATAAATGAATTATGTTATGTATATGAAACATGTCATGGATATGAACCATGCTATGTATACGAAATATGTCAAGTATACGAATCATACCACGTATATGAAGCATGACACGTATGTGAATTATACCAAGTATATGAATCAGGTGAAGCACATGAATTATGCCATGTATACGAAGTATGTCACATGTATAAGAAATATGTTATGCATATGAATCATGCCATGTATGCACATTATGTTATGTATATGAATTATGCCATGCATATGAACTATGCTATGCATATGAATTATGCCATGTACACGTATCATGTTATATATATGAATTAAGTCATGTATATGAAAGAAAACACGTATAAGAATCATGCTATGTATGAGAATCATGTCATGCAAATGAACTATTCCATGTATGAGAATCATGTTACATAGATAGATTATGTTATGGACATGAACCATGTCATGTATATAATTCATATTATGTATGTAAATCATGTCATGTATATGTATTATGTTACCTATGTGAATTATACCATGTATATGATTTATTTTATGATGATAGAACATTACACTATAAGCAAGTTAGAAACCTGTAATATGTACACGAAGATCTAACGACTATGGAAACTTTATTAGTACTATCCTATCTTAGGTAGAGAACTTGATATGATATCATAAAATAAGTATTACTTTACTCTATATTTGATAAATAAGATTATTGCCTCGTTAAGTTCGTACTTAGCGTCTGTTATTTCACACGTAGGTTCTCCAACGTAGAAGGGCATGAAGGAGCTATTAATTGGAAAGTCAAGTTACATTAGTAAGCACGGTATGTACATCTTAAATTATGGTTGATATCTAGTGGGCATGTACTTGTATGTATGTGGATTTAAAAATGCAAATGTTTTGTAAACTTAAATTATAATGTGTTTACGTATTAATTACGAGTGTAGGGACTCAGAATATGGTTTACTACAAATGATTAAGATTTATGACATAGTTAAATCTAGTTTAACCCTAATCACATAGAAATTTTATAAATCAAGAAAGGGTCTAGGCAGAATACATAGTTTTCTCCCTAAATTATATTTTTATTTCAATAACATATTTATAAATTTTCTAAAACAATTCAGGGTCGAAACTAGCTGCTATAGACTGACGTAGTTTTTTTAATTTAAAATCGAAAAGGGGTTAAACTATAAGATAAAATAAAAAAATAAGTCAAGTTTTCTTAACATCTTTAGTGTATAATTGGTATACGAGTATACGTTAAGGGTGTTACATTTAATTGGTATTAGAGCTACAGGTTTAGCCGATTCTGGAGGTTAAATCGAGTTTAACGTTATTTAATGTTAAGTACATGCCCCTAGGATGTCATGTTACTGATGTACTACTGTGTAACTTGATTATGCTCCTTAATAACATGAATAAGTTTCAATAGAAATAGATGATGTTAAATATTGATGGACTGTGATAAATGTTTAATTATGGGAATTTGAGGAAGAATAATGTTTAAAGTAGAATATGTTGGCGATTAGTTAAAAGAGAAATGTATAGAAGTCCTAAGTTTGAAACAAGGTACTCGTACTATTTATGAGTACGAGTTAGATTTTAATAGACGAAGTCGGTACACAGTTACATTGATGCCGATTGAAACGATCTTCCTGATATATTTCTGGATGAGTTATTAGGATTACCTTCGGATAAGGACATACAGTTTGAGATTGATGTTTATCCTAGAACTGAGCCGATACTAATGGTACTATATATGATGACACCAATTGAGTGAAGGAAACTAAAGGGAAAATTACAAGAATTGCTAGACCGAGGTTATATTTGACCAAGTGAATTACTATGGGGTACTCCGGTATTAAATTGTAAAGAAGACATATGGTTCTTTATGATCATGTATAGATTATCGGCAGTGGAATAAAGTAACCATTAAGAATAAGAATCCCCTACCAGGGATTGAGGATTTATTTGATCAGCTTAAAGATGAAGTAGTACTTTCAAAGATAAATAATTGATCAGAGTTATTATCAAACTAAGGTTAAGGAAAAAGATATACCAAAGACATTATTTAGGACTTGTTAGGGACACTACGAGTTTCTAGTGATGTCTTTTTAGATCGACGAATGCCCTTGTTGCATTTATGGATCTGATAAATAGGGTATTCCAACCCTATTTGGATTAGTTATTGTGGTCTTCATAAATGATATTTTGGTTTATTTGAAGACTAAAGTTGAACATGACTACCATCTTCGAGTGATACTGTAAACTTTAAGAGATAAGCAACTTAAAACCAAGTGTTCGAATGCAAGTTCCGGTTGTCAGAAATAACTTTCCTTGGATACGTAGTGTCATCAGAAGGAATAAGGGTTGACCCCAAGTAAATACAAGCTACTTTTGAATAGGAAGAGCCGAAAAATGTCTTGAAAAGAGAAGATAAGCTGGAAATAGGAAAGTACAAAGCTATGAAGTTAAGCCAACTAATTGATTATATTACTGAGGTAAAGTATATGTTTCTAACAATATATGAATAAAGAAAATATTAAACGGAGGTTAAGTATAGTTTATTAATTATGCACCCAAGGAGTAATAAGATGTATCTATATTTAAAGACTCGAAATTGTAGCCAAATATTTATGGATTACTTCAGTTTATTTTTACTCCCCAATGAAAGTAAGGATGGGTAACGATGGATTGTATAACGGATTTGTCAGCTACACCAAATAAAAAGAATTTATTATGGGTCATTATGAATCGTCTGACAAAGTTTGATTGCCTTATTCCAGTTGAATAGATTATTCACTAGATAAATATGCAGAACTTTATGATCGAGAGATAGTAAGACAACATGGTGTTTCAACATCGATAGTGTCAGACAGAGACCCAAGGTTTATTTCAAGGTATTGGGGTATGTTATTTGAAGCTTTAGGTACTAAATTAAATTTTAGTATAGTTTTTCATTCGCAAACAGGATCATACAGATTTTGGAGGATATGTTACGAGCTTATGTAATTGGGTTTGCAGGATTATGGGAAAAGTACTTACCTTTGGCTGAATTTGCTTATAATAATAATAATTATCAAACAAGTATCAAGATGGTACTCTTCAAAGCATTGTATGGAAGAAAGTGGTTAACTTTTCTTAATTGGTTCGAATTACAAGATCAAAGTGTGCATAATAACTCAAACGTTGGAGGAGTTGATTTAACACAAGACATGGAGAATAAAGTAAAGATTATTCAGAAAAATTTTAAGGCCACCGTGGATTGACAAAAGGCCTATGTAATTAAGAAGAAAAAGGATATTGAATACGAAGTTAGAGAAAAAGTGTTTTTTAAAGATTTTACCTTGGAAGAAGGTGTTACGTTTTGGTTGAAATGGAAAGATTAGTCCCAGATTTATAGAGCCATATGAGATTCTAAAAAGAAAGGAACTAATGGTTTATCAATTGGCTTTACCTCCAGATATGAACAAGATTCATTGCGTGTTTCATGTATTTATATTTCGGAGGTATGAATTGGATTCTTTACATGTAATTACCTCTGAGGAGGTTGAATTGCAATCAGGTTTGACGTATAAAGAAGAAGAAGCGAAAATCCTAGCATACTAAGTTGAAGAATTAAGGGACAAGGAAATTCTACTGATTAAGGTTCTTTGGAGAAATTGAAGAGAGAATGAATAAGCAAAATACGAAGTTGTTTGAAACGGGTAAACATTGAAAATTCGAGGACGATTTTTCTTAAGGGGAGGAATTGTTAAGCGCGCTCAGGCCAGGGAAATATTAGGATGGGTGACCTTCGGGAAGGTCCCATAAAAGTATTTCTGATCGATATTTTGGACTCAGTAAGAGTAGAGAAAATTCGTATGGATTATCGATAAAGGAATTTTAAGAGAAATTTTATTCTATGAAGATTTTCGATAATTATTGAAATAGTAGACTGAGTTAGGAAAATTCAGTCTAAGCCCTTGGAAAATGAAGTTTTTATGGGATAATAAAGTTTATTTCCCAGATATGGAAATATAAAATTTTCGGAATAAATCCAATAGCTCGAAAAGGGTAAAATTTCAGTAGATGTATTTTATGGATATCGATATATTGGATCGAATTGAAATTTTGAAGACAGTACCAAAGGTTATGGAAAATTCATAAAATATTATTTTATGAATATTTTTGTTAATGTTAGTGAGATTCTAACTAGATTTAGTTAGAATATGATGGAATGGTTATAAAGCTTAAATAAAGAAAAAATTGGAAATCGTATTGAATGAAATTTGAATATTTAGATCGAATAAATATCATAAATTAAAATTTATGATATTTTGAGAAGGAAACTGGTTAGAGTGGAACTAATTTGGTTCAATTTTTATGGAATGGCAATTTTCAAGATTTGTTGTAAATAAAGTCTAGTTGGAAGGCAAATTGGTCATTTGCCATGGATGCCATTTTTGAAATATTTTGGAACTTTGAGAGCAATTATGAAAGGTGAAAAACACATGAATTTAATCATGGTCATTGATTTTTATAAGATTTAATCTTGAACATTATAATAAAAGGGCAAATTAGTAAATTCACTATTTAAATGAATTTAAAATTCATTTAATTTTACATGGGGAATAAATAGATCAAAATATGATAAAAAAATCATCTTCTCTATCAAATGGCTGTTCGAATTCTGAAAATAAAATATGAGGGAGTTTCAAACTTTCAAGCCAATTTTGAAGGAATCAAGACTAGTTTCAAGCAATGTTTATTTAGGTAAATTGTTCTACACTTGATTCTCTTCATTTTGATAGTATTTTTGCATGGAAAAGTCAAGTATAAGTTATGTCATGAATGAAGATTGATGATGGAAGTTGAAGTTTATGATGGAATTAGAATAGTAGTTAGTTGAATTGATGATTTTGATATGGAATTAAGGTTGATTTTGGATAAATTTCATGTTGGTAGGTATAAACCCTAACCCTAAAATTTAGGGGTTTTGGTCAGGAAGCTAAAATTAAGATGATATTGATTGAATTGTGTTGTTGGAAGCTTGATTTTGATGTTAGAATGAATAATTTCCCAAGTTTGAGTTTTAGTGACCATTTCAAAAATTTATGGAAATTAGGGGAAATTATTGAGAATTTTATTTAAGCATTGGAAACATTGATGAAAGAAGCTTGAATTTGTGGTTAGGGACCAAAATGAAAATTTTTGGAACCTTAGAGACCAATTCGGCAAATTGAGAAAAATTAGGGATTGGTTTTCAACTTATGGAAAATTGATAGAAATGAATATTTAAGTATTTTATGAAAGTTGGAGGATGGAAACGACAAGAAGAGAAAGTTTAGGGACCTATTTTGAAAATAAAGGAATAGTGAATGACTAAAGTGAATAAAGTTGAAAGTTTAAGAAAAACTTTCTAAATCTATAAGAAATAAGTAAATGGTTTATTTGTACATGAATTTATGTACAAAAATGAAGTAGTGGCTAAAGTGTTATTTTGTAAAGCTTAAGGATTAAATTGCAAGAAACTAGTACAAGGTTTGAAATTATTTATGAAACTGTGTAAAAACTGGATTTGGCAGTAACTTTGGTAATTCACCATAAATTCCACAGAAATTGTTAGAATGTGAATTTTATACCGATGTAAAGATGTGTTCGTCTAGTTTCGTGTCCAACAAACGGAAACTGATTTCGAGTTCCGAGTAAAAAGATATGAATTTTTAAGTGAGGAAATGTCAGAAAACAGTATAGCAGACTGTTCCGAATTTAGCACGGGAAAGTGACTTCGAAAATTCACCATAAATCGTACAAGTTGTATTTAAACTATTAATTTATATGGTTGAAAAGCTTATTGAATCTAGTTCCTTTCAGAACAAACGGAATCGAATTTTGCGCTGTAAATTATTTTATAGAAATATTTCTTTGAAGGTAGTACAAGCTGCCAGAGAATGGGAAGTGAGATATTTTGTATCTAATGTTAGTTAACAAGCTTGAAAGAACTATTTGAAGTTCTAAATGGTTATCAAGGACCAAAGATAAGTTTTGGGACAGTATAATGATGGAAGGAAAAATATAAAATTTTTATGTTGAATGATTCGATATTTTGATTAAAATATCGTTAGAAATGACTCTAATAAATGTTGTTTATATTTATGTGGTTAATCAAGTTGAATGCGGTCCAAAGAGGATTCAAGATATTTTAAAGGAAATGATCGAGTAGAATTTAGTGAGGCATACTATTCATGGCCCAGGTGAGTGCATTTATATGTTTTAAATTGCAATTAGGAAGACTAGCGAATAGTCGACCTTAATTTAAAAATAGTATTGTCTTATATATATGTTGAGCTTTTGCATTTTGCAATAAAGGTAGATTAAATAGAATATGAAGTATGAATTATTATTCTGAGAAATGATGATGATTTATGTTTTCCATGACCAAATATGTTGAAGTATTGGATATGGAATGTTTATTTACATGATGATCTATGATTACCATGAACATTTATGATGAAGCATGAAACATGAAATTTCTATTTATTTGATTAATTATGATGATTTATGATTACCATGAACAATTACGATTAAATATGAATATGAATTTCCTATCTATATGATTGATGATAATTGATTGGTAATGAAAGAAATGCCCAAGTATTGAGTATGAGAGTCCATGGTATAGTTGGCATGCCATAGAGTCTTTAGCAGCTGCACCCTTACGTTCATGTTATCAAACATATATTGTGACAAAATGATTATGTCACATACACCTTGGGGACCTAAGCCCTTGGTGTGCACCCTGGGGATCTAAGCCCATTGTGCCCGAGTGAATTGTCGAGGTGCTTTATGTTTATGGGGAGCAAAGAGCGTCCCCGAGTACGTACTCATCTTTACGTTCACGTTTGACACTACGGTGTCTTTACAAGATGACTCGCGTACCTCGATCTCATATAGCGTACTTTGGGCAATGATAAAAGGATCATGATACATAAATGAATTATGTTATATATATGAAACATGTCATGGATATAAACCATGCTATGTATACGAAATATGTCAAGTATACGAATCATACCACGTATATGAAGCATGTGTATGTGAATTATACCAAGTATATGAATTAGGTCAAGCACATGAATTATGACATGTATACGAAGTATGTCACATGTATAAGAAATATGTTATACATATGAATCATGCCATGTATACACATTATGTTATGTATATGAATTATGCCATGCATATGAACTATGCTATGCATATGAATTATGCCATGTACACGTATCATGTTATATATATGAATTAAGTCATGTATATGAAAGAAAACACGTATAAGAATCATGCTATGTATGAGAATCATGTCATGCAAATGAAATATTCCATGTTTGAGAATCATGTTACATAGATAGATTATGTTATGGACATGAACCATGTCATGTATATAATTCATATTATGTATGTAAATCATGTCATATATATGTATTATGTTACCTATATGAATTATACCATGCATATGATTTATTTTATGATGATAGAACATTAGAACTACAAGCAAGTTAGAAACTTGTAATATGTACACGAAGATCTAACGACTATGGAAACTTTGTTAGTACTATCCTATCTTAAGTAGAGAACTTGATATGATATCATAAAATAAGTATTACTTTACTCTATATTTGATAAATAAGATTATTGCCTCACCAAGTTCGTACTTAGCGTGTGTTATTTCACACGTAGGTTCTCCCACATAGAAGGGCATGAATGAGCTATTAATTGGAAAGTCAAATTACATTAGTAAGCACGGTATGTACATCTTAAATTATGGTTGATATCTAGTAGGCATGTACTTGTATGTATGTGGATTTAAAAGATGCAAATATTTTGTAAACTTAAGTTATAATGTGTTTACGTATTAATTACGAGTGTAAAGACTCAGAATATGGTTTACTACAAATGATTAAGATTTATGACATAGTTAAATCCTGTTTAACCCTAATCACGTAGAAATTTTATAAATCAAGAAATCGTCTAGGCAGAATACATAGTTTTTTTATTTCAATAACATATTTATAAATTTTCTAAAACAATTCAGGGTCGAAACTAGCTGCTATAAACTGACGTAGTTTTTTTAATTTAAAATCGAAAAGGGGTATAAGATAAAGTAAAAAAAATTAAGTCAAGTTTTCTTAACATCTCTGTAACATCTTTAGTGTATATTCGGTATACAAGTATACGTTAAGGGTGTTACACACAGTCATAAAATAAAACGTGACATACATGCCCACTAATACATAGGTACCGTACTCTACGTACAACGCCAAGGGATCTCCCAAACTAACATCGGTCATAGATCCATGATCGGATTCCTTTAACCTGAAATGGTAAAAACAACGTGAGCTTGGAAAAGCTCAGTAATACAAAACTACCAAAAGATGTTGTATGCAACAAGCAGGTGATAGGTTAGTCAAAACTAGTGCGGGGAGCCAGCATCAAAAATGTTTCAGCATAAATTGTAGTTCATAAAGCTGTTACACTTAAAGGTAACAAGGTTGTTCTTTATTTGATCACACGGGTGTCAGGTAATAAACATATAGCCCAGAGATTTAGAAGAGAGATTATAAGTTGATTCAGAGAAAGAGTTTAGTGTATTGCATTAAGCACATATTAGAACATACTAAGAGTTTCTAACATTGATAAATTAATTCAGTAGGTAGATTTCATAATGGAACATCAAGATTTATTTTTATCACATAACTACCCTCTAACCTTACACTGATATATATAAACCCTATAATTGTATCCAGAAATACTTACACTATACTCATTGGGTGTAGGAGCTTACAGAAAGACTTACTCTAGGCCCATTTGGGCGTAGGAGCTTACCTAAGGGGATGCCTTAGGTCCAGAAGGACTTACCAACGCTGAGCCTACAGATCTACAAACATGTCCCAGAAGTACCCCGGAGTAAATTGTTAGTGTAGACAGACGAAATAAGAAAAACAGAAACCAACATATATTCTCAGAATATCAGAAACCATAGAGTGAGTTTTTCGGATCAGACCTAGGGATATATTTTCAGACAAACAAAATTTATGATTCGGATCAGAAAGAGAGGGTGAGGCTTACTTCCAAACCAAAAGAATATACATGTGCAGGAAATGCCCTAAACGTTTTGATCGACACTTAGAGATCTTTGATAATTACTGGTAGAAAACACTGATCTTTAGTCCATTCTAGACTAATTTTAGAATTAAAGACCTTATTCGAAAGAGTTAGATAAACATCGACTTCATCCAAGTATCGAAAAATTTTACCTTAAGGTCAGTCACAAATTCTAATATATTCTGATTATTCAAGAAATTGATTATACCGATTAAACTTGAGTTTTCAAGTATATCAGGATCAATCAAGATTTCAAGTATATTTGATTATTCAAGATTTTAAATACACTCGGAGAGTACCAAGCAATTTGCTCATAAGGGTGTTTTGGGTCCTTTTAACTCCCAAGGGCAATTTGGTAAATACAACCCAAAAGGGTAACATTTAAAACTCACAAAACCCTGTGGCTTTTAAACGGATAATCAGACTTTCAAACCGATCTCTTTCGCTATATGACATTATTATTGCAGTATCTAGTATCCAGACAAGTACGCCTTACAGATGTTCATTCCTTAGTTCTGGTAGCCTTATATAGTTAAACTGATCACCCTTGTAATCATTATTGGTCTTTCACCGTGTAATCTAACATGTCTTGCATTTTAATAAACCAATACAAAGCAGTATCTGAGATAAACATCGTATCTGGGTTATGTTTCTCGACCCTTACAAACAATACAATTATCAAGATTTTTATCTGAGTTAAGATTTCTCAAGGGTATTCTCTTATGTCGATTCATGTCGGTAACTTAATCATTCCAGAGGTCAAGGATATCTTATCCGTTTTAGAGGTTTTGCCACTCAAATATATTTCGATCATTTTGGTCATTTTAGTCATTCCAAACAATTTATTCATTTCAGAACTAAGAGCATATCCGTCATTCGATTAATTTATTGAATTCGACGCTTGAAAATATTTCAATCATTATAAATATTCAGATCAATTCAGTCTTTCTTTCATTTAGATCAACTCGACAATTCTGAAGTACTTCCAGAAACTTTATCTTCAAAGTTTTATCCAGAATTCCAGATAAATTCAAGAATTTTATTTTCTCACTCACTAGCATCATGATACCTAGATCTTTCCCAACAGTTTAATGATTTCAGACAACACAATTGTTTTATCACATCAAGTGCAAATTCCAGATCATTCCCTCGGTTGGGGGTATAATTGTCGTTCAAAAATCTCAAGAGCAATTTTGTCATTTAGCGTCCAATTATTCAAGACATCAATTGCATTAACATAAAATCAGAATTGGTTATTTATTTATTAGTAATTAATCATTGAACTCAGAAATTCTCTCAACTATCAAACTTTTTATTCGATTATTCAATCTTGTTCGGATTATCCTTCTTATATTTCGTAAATGATTTGACTTAGCGAGCTAACTGTACGTTTAATCAAAATCGCACAAGAATTAACCAGATACCATTATGTTTCATAAAACATGCAAGATGTAGTAAAGTATTACCTTAATTCGATGTTACATCTGTCGATCCAAGGTACTCTATTCGATCATTCTCGAATCCCAAATTCAACGTCCTCTCTAAGCTCGGATACAAATAATCGTAATTTCCTTCAATTACGTAAAGTCCTTAATCAGTCCTTAACACAATTGCATTAACACTTAACTAAGTAATTAAACACATAAGCATTTTTCAAATTCAAGGTTAAATTTGGAGACTTTCGGGTCAAAATTTCACAAAACGGTCTTCAAAACGGACTCGGGACGTCGAAAAACATAAAATAAGGGTTTTCAAAAAAAATTGACTTTTGGTCAAAGTCAACGCTGACGTCAGCAGTAAACAGTCAACGCTGACGTCATCAGTCAATGCTGATGTCACCAAGTTGACTCTGGTCGGGTTAACTCAGTCAACTGAGATGACTCAAACGGGTTAACTCGGTCGAGTCGGGTTGACGGGCTGAGTTTAGGTCAACGGGTCGGGTTCAAGTCAACAAGTCGGGTTTAGGTCAACAGGTCGGGTTCAGGCCGGTTTACCAACTCGGTTTTAAGGGCTAGACTGGGTCTGGTCAGGTCAGTTCGGGGTTAAACCGGTCTGGCTCGAGAGCTACCGTCCAGGGCGGCCGAAAATTGCCCCTATACAGCGCATGGTCACCACGAGAGCCCAAAAATGGCCGGAAAGCACACCAAAAAACGTTACAACAACCATAACACACCCATTTCCTCTAAAACCCAAAAAATTTAAGTTGGAACCTTACCAACTTACCCAAAACGGACGAAAACGCGATCGGACTGATATAGCTCCAACGAGGCTTAAACGTCGACCATTTGATAACCGGTTGTAGGGTTTTGCTCGGCTCGGTCTGGAGATAACGATGACGACAGTCGTGGCTCAAACAGATGATGAACAGCGTCGAAAAATTGAAATAACAGAAGGTTTGTGGGGGTTGTTCTTGCTGGGCTTTTATCCGACGTTTTTCGGCTAACGACAGCGAACCAAGGCGAGTGGTGGCCGGGGTTTCGATCGGACGGACGAGGGGAATGTTTTGGTGCCGGTGGTGTACACCACCGATCGACGGTGACGGAGATCAGGGCAGTCAGAGCTGAGAACGCGAAAGGTTGGGGAGAACGATCTGGAACCCCTTTCTTTCTTTTTTTTATTCGAATGGATAAAATAAATGGGGTAGATGAAGTTCAGACTTTTATTAAATATTGAACCGGATAAGAAAGCATATTTTAAAAAATTAGAGAGTGTAGGATCTAACAAAGGGAAGCCCTAGCCCACACGTTAACACATGGGTTTCAAATATTAAGGGTTGTGTGTTCGAACCCCCACAACAATTCATCATTTTTCATCTTTTTTTTTTCTCCAGAGTGTTACATGTTCGATGGGGGATTTTGTCTTAATCTGATGTGTTGATTAAGGAATTTAGTTGGTAAGTATGAGATGTTGACATTGAGATTAAGGACAAGTTAATCTGTTTGATTACAATTTACAAGTGTTGCATGAAAAAATCAAATTATTCGGCATTTGATTAAGACCTTGGTCGGTCTTGTTTTGGACCAATTGTTTAGGGTACCAAAGTTTCAGGCAACAAATTAAAACAGACAAACAAAACAAGTTTTGTGCAACTATTCAATTGTATTCATGTTATTTCCATCTATAATAGTAGTAATTAAGTTGCTGTGGATATTTTGGTATATGTACTGATATTAAATTTATTAATTGAATAATTTGAATCAGATATTACATAAATAATCTCAACTCAATTTTTTGTATTTCACAATCTCAATTCAAATATTTTACTTATATTCCCTTTTGTTTCATAAAATTGTCCCATAAAAGTATTATAATCTTATTTTTGGTGATCAAGTTGTCCTGAAACAATAGCCATAATCATGAATACTATTAACCATCATTTGATTTAGTGAGATATGAGATGTTAGATCTTAAGAAAGGTCATAGCTTCGGAATTTAATATTGTGAATGGAACGCTAATAACAATTACAATATATAAATTTTATATAAAGTTATTAAAAATAAAATTTACACAACTTAAAAATAATATGGCTTAAAGGTTAATTGGTATATTCAAAAAAGTTAAATTAGCCCTCAACGAAAAATCAAAAAATTAATTAAACCATTATGAAAAAATTTCACCCAATTTAGCCCTCAAAAGTTAAATTGCATCCAATTTAGCCTCACATTACGTTGACCGTCAATGCCCTATAACTGTCAAATATAGAATAATACGTGGCACACACTGGGCGTGCCACGCATCAAAACGGTTTTTTAAAAAACTTATAAATCTACAAAATTATAAAAAATTCATAAAAATTCATAAAAATAGAAAAATATTAAATTAAATTTTTTTCTTATTTCCTTTATTTTTTATAAAAACATAAAATAATATTTTTTCTAAAAAATCTCAAAGTTTCATTTCTTCCAAAAAATGCCCCATAAATCCTTAAATCAAGCATTAGCACAGATTCAACCACTGGCCACTCCCCGTCGTAGGAAAACCCATCCTATCTTTGTCGTCCTTGCACCAATTCTCACCGTTCGAAATCCCTTGCATCGCTCAACTCGTTCTCCCTCAATATTTCTTCTCACCAGCACCATCATCTGTCAGAGTACCAGCAACTTCCATCGTTGATTAAACTAATTTGAGGGTTTGAGAATGTAGGGTTAGGGATTTGAAAATTTTGGGCATTTTGAAAATTTAGGATTTTATAATTAAAAATATTTTTTAAAAAAATATATATACAATTTTTAAATTTTATTTCATTATAAATATGTATATATTTTTATTACAGTTATTTTTTTTATATTTTTCGATTTTAAGTAAAAAATATTCTTTTATAATTGTGTACATAATTTTAACCTTTTTACACATTTAAATATTTTTTTTAGATTTTTCTTGAATTTTTAAATAATTTTTTATATTTTTTATAATTTTAAATATTTTTTAGATTTTTGAATATTTTTTTAAATTTTAAAATAATAATTTTAAATATTTTTTAAAATTTTAAATTATTATTTACGATTTTAATGACGTGGTACGTCCAGAGTGAGTCATGTGTCACCATCGTAATAAATACTTTTGAGTTAACGGTCAATTATAACAGAATGACTAAATTGATCGCAATTTGAATTTTGAGGGCATGATTGATCGTAATTTGAATTCTGAGAGCTCAATTGAGTGAAAATTTTTCATAAGAGCTTAATTGATTTTTGATTTTTCGTTGAGAGTCAATTTGACCTTTAAACCAAATAATATTGATATCACTTTAAAAACAATTGGCACCCGTTCATAATTTACTCATGTCCCCCTAAAAATATCTCTTTATAATTTTTTTAAATTATGACACTGTAATTAAAATTTGTTAGTGTTGTCTTGAATATCTCTATCTCTCTTATGTGATATTCTTTCACATTTAATCTTGTAATGCTGTCGTCACGATTATTCACTCTACTTACTCCGTACGCTAGAAACGCTCAACAAGAAGGCATGCAACCAAAACTAGAAACATAAAAATAAATAAAATACAACAAAAGAAAAAAAACCTATAAATCACCTATTAAAATTTTGAACTTCCATGGGTGTAGACAAGAAACTAGGAAGAAAGAAACCAACTACACGAGAACAAGGAAATGATGACCAATAAACGACCAACCGTGCTATTTGTATATTTTTTTATTAATCATCCGCGTTTAATTTATTGATCGATTAATTTAAATTGAATATTATAAAATTCATTATAAAGACATTCTTTTAATTCAGTTTACTTCATTTATAACGTCAGGATTTAAATATCTGATCATGTTATTTATATTTTAATATGTTATTTATCGTGCCCTTTCCATATTTGATGTTATATTTAATTACTCTTTACACATAACTTGTGATGTAAAGAAGAAAACAAATATTGCTTTTAGAGAAGAATTATCTACAAATTATTTATGGAAATAATTGTCATTTTGGTGTGAAATAAAAAAAAAATTGAAACAACGATTCTCAAATTTTGTCAAAAGTGAAAAATTAAAGGGTTAAGTACATAATTGGCCATTACATTAATTAAAATTGATCTTTTTTATCATTAAAATTTCAAAAATTACAAGATAATTATTAAGCTTATTAAGTTATTATAAAAAGGTCACTGAACTTTATCAAACTATTATAAAATGATCATTAAAGTGATCGAATTGTTATAAAAATAGTAAATAAACTTATCAAAGTTTATCACTATTTCATAACGTGTAGTGATAATTTTCTAACATTTTGATAAATTTAATGACTAATTTGTAACTTTTTTAAAACTTTAATGACTAATATTTTTACTTAGTTTAATTTTCATTTGTGTATTTTACCCGAAATTGAAAGGAGAATGCTAACTTTAACAACAAATATAACATTTTTAAAAATTATTTGTTTGATATAGACATGATACCGGTCTATTTAAACTATAAAGGGACATTTATGACAACATTGGTCATGGAGAAAGGTAAGCCGTTGTCATGAACTTCAATGTTCGAATGATATTGCAAATGGAAATAGAATGTGTACAAATCCATGGCCAAAACCCTAAAATATTCTTTTATTTAATAATTATATTTTGATTTTTGAGATATATATATCCGATATTTTTAAATTGTGAGGTCCAACCAACGAGTAATCCAAGTGGTAAGCAACTTGATATTGTTTAAGCGCCTTACGCAGGTTCGAGGCATTGTGTACAAAGAAAATCCCCGCTGAAAGACATACCCACTAAAGTCAGGTGTACGACGTGGGTCGACCCGAACTAGTCAAGGCAAAGCCTTGGAAATCGAAAGAAAATCCCCTTCCCCCTCCCCTTGGCACAGACTTTGTCCTATCGTTTTTTTTTTACAATTTCTACCAAGGGGAGGGGGGGAGAGATTTTTGTTCCTACTGAGTCTTACAACCTAGGAGAATGAGAGGATGTTAACTGAGAACTTCAACCACCTGCTCTAGAGATTGCTGACTTGTCCTATCGTTTTAAAATTGTAAGAATAAACCCCAAAAATTATTATTGCTTTAGTACAAGGTTGATTCTATTGAAAATGTGTTCCAAAATGACAATAGACTCAACAAGCAGAGACAGTTCAAGACTTGTCCAATGAAAGTGTTTGAAGTTTTTTATTCTTATATTTTTTTTATATTTTATTGAAAATTTTAATTTTTTTGAATTTTTATTATCTTTTTATAAATTTTAATGCTCCTTTTGGAATTTTTTTTATCATTTTTATACTTTTAAATAATATTTTTGTTTTAAATATTTTCTTTATTTTTTTAAACGTTTGATTATTTTTTTAATTATGAAATGTTTTAAATAATTTTCATTTTAAGAACAATTTTTTTAATTTTTTTTAGATTGAATAAGTCCTTAAATTAAAAAAAAAATTATCATACGATCGTTTACATGTGAATTGTCACATCTTCACAATAAATGTCTAAAACTCGTTGTTAATAGAACGTTTTTGTTATTACAGCATGTACTCAGTTAATCGTTTATTTATTAGTATTATTATAAATTGTTATTATTATTATTATTGAGAATTTTCATACTATGTTTTTGTTATTATTATAAACTATTTTTAAAATTTTCCCCTCATGGACTCACGCAACTTTTTTTTTTTTTTTTTTTGGTTGCAAGGATTAAGAGATAATAATGTCAGAAATTAATTAATTAGGTAATGAAAGAAAAGAAAAGATGAAGGAGAATGTAATAAGAAATCCAGAGGAATAGGGAAGTGACCCTTTAACCAGACATATAAACTACAAATAGACATGAATGGATCAGACACAAACAGTTGGAGATGCAACCAAACACTGAAACTGACCTCTTTCTTGTCCCACTCTTCTTTGCTGCCATTGCCAATGCCCTTTTTCAGCTTTCACTCATTGCTAAATTGGGTAATTAGTGTGGTAAAAAAAAGTACAACTAATTTTCATATCAAATAAATAGAATGAAAAAAATAATATTTGATGCACCCCGAGAAAATTTTAGTTGTATGATTATTTTAGAAATTCCAGAGTTAATTTAGAATTTAGATCTTATGAGTTAAATTTAAGGTTTAAGGCCAGAATTTAGAGTTTATAATTTAAGGTTTTAGATTTTAGAATTTATATATTAAATAAGTATATTTGTAGAAAAAAAGATTTCCGTTGTTTGTGTATACAAAATTAACTCAATATACAAATTAAATCATTATCAACAAACGCAGGGATGGACGAGAGATTTTATGTTAAGATGGCAAACCTATAAAATTTCAAGGGGTTAACTTATAAAATTTGAGGGGTCAAAAATAGATTTTCAATAAAAAGTAAATATAAAATTTTTAAATTGTATAAAAATATTAAATTTCCAAGGGACAACTGCATTTCTAACACCCTTTGTGCATCCCTAAACGTACGTTATTATTTTTTTACTTCTCTCTTATAAAAAAATTATACAACTAATGAATATTTAAGCTTTTCTAAAATAAAAAATGCAATTTTCTTTAAAATAAATGATAATAAAATAGAAATTTATAATTAAAGACATTCCGGACCCATATTATTATTAAATAAATAAATTTGTAATTAATTTGCTTAGAGTTGAAACAAGCCTACCCCAATCCCTATCTCTAAAATGTTGTCTTCTGGTTGTCATTGTTGAAGTCTTTGGTAGCTCCATTTTAGATAAAATATTAATATTTTGTGTATGAAATTGAAACTATACTATTATTTTTTGGCACTCTACTTTTACTTTTTTTCTATTTTAGTACTTTAATAATGCAAGCTATGATGATATATTATGTGGATAAAAGATGTGTTTCATCAAACGCGCTTTAGCAAAACATGAATGACCAGATTTAAACCATATATTCTTCGTGACAAAAATGAGCGTTATTTAATATTTAACAATTAAAAGATATTATTTTAGTAAAAATAGATCATTTAATTATGTGTTTGATTATAAATGGATATTTTTTAAATTTACAATTTAGTCTCTCTTTTAAAAATTTGTTACAAATATGTCATTGGGTCATTAAAATTGAAACATGACTGAATGTAATGATAGTTTTAGTCCTCAAACCTTATACATTCTATCAATTTGGTCCTAATTCAATAAATTTAACCCTTCATATTTTAAAATCCTGATATTGTACCCTCATGGCACGTCCTCCAAGCATTTGTCGCACTCCCTGATATTATTGATCAACTCGAGAATAGACAGATAAGATGGCTCAACAAACACAATCACTTCACTTTTAGACAACTGACAGACTAATGGAGCATTCATTATGACCTTAATATGGCATGTTAGTATACATTGTCATTTTGACTAGGGGTGTGCACAATTAACCATAACTGTTAACCGTAACCATTAACTGGTATAATCGTTTTATTTTATAGGTTAATTAACTGGACCGTTAAGATTAAACGGTTTCGGTTAACCTAACTGCTAAAAATGATGGTTAATGGTTACGGTTACGGTTACGAATTTTGACAACTGGTTAACCTATAGGTTAACCATTTTAAAATTATTTATATATATAAATCGATGAAGGCCTTGAGTGATTTGATTATAAAGCAAACTTTTGTGGCTTGTGGTACTAACTCATTGAAGTTTCATTTACTTTATTTTTTTATGTTAGTTAAACATTTGTCTTTAGAGCTTTGATAGCGTATTTCTATGTCCTGAACTTTGATATTGTATTTGTAACGACCCAGGTTTCGGGTTAACGAATCGGGTCTTGGACCGAGTATTGGGCCTGCAGTTCATGGCCCAATTAAAAATGTGTAATTGGGCTTAGGGGTAAATATGAAAAAAAGAAAATAGAAAAAAATAAAAAGGGAAAAAGGTTGTTTGAATTTTAAATAGTAAATGAGTGGTTAGAAAGAGGGAAGAGGAATGATGGAAGAGAGAGCAAATGAAAAAGATAGGAATGGTGGGGGAGAGATAAGAGAGGAAAAGTTTGGGGTGAAAATTTCAAACTCCGATCTACGGAGATCTAGCCGTCCGATCGCAACACCACCACCGTCATTGTGTTCATCTCACCGAGACGAGTTCGCCGGTACCAGCATCACCACTGCCAGAGTTGCCGTCGGATGAGGTGAGAGAGAAGAAGTTTTGGGTTGGGCTATTCAAGGGGGTTAAAGGGCTCGAATCAAGAAACGGAGGCCACCACCGAGTTCACCGGCTCGTGAACAGTCGACGAATGAAGTTTGGTCACCGAAGGCCGCCAAAGAAGCCGTCACGCGCCCACACGTGCCGCCACTGCGCGTGGGCGTGGTCCATCACCAGGAGGACCGAGCCACCCGAGTGGACTCGGCCCAACTCGGCCGAGTCAATCCGAGCTAACTCAGCCCAAGCCCAGCCGCGCCGAGCCAAGCTGACCGCTACCATTCGCCGTCGTTGACTGTCATTGACCGTTGACTACAGTTTACCGTTGACTGTCGTTGACCGCCGCCATTGATTTTTTTTTGGGACCCTACCTTGGGGTTTCTCAACGTTCTGGATCCAATGGCACAATCCGTTTTGCCAAATTCAAACCCGATAAGCTATTTTTATGTGTTTGACCCTTCGCTTGGCTTAGGAGGTGTTTGGAGTTTAAATGTTTTCTTAATTGTTGATATGCGAGGATTGATCGGGGTCGATTATTGGACCAAGTGGTATTTTGGGAAGCTAGGATGAGGGTTTTAGCGATGTCAGCACAAGGTTAGTACACCTCGAACTCTGAAATACTTCATGAGCATCATAAGTGTAATTGCCTTGTATGTTAGTGGTTGCAAAATAGGAGATGAGTAATACGCATGCGTCGGTACTGTTATTGCAAGGCTTGATAATTATTATGATACTTGATGAGCTTGAGAATGTTGAGACTGTCATGGACTATAGAGACCGTATAGGATTATTCGAATATCCGTATGATTATCTGATTGTATGACTGGTTGTTTGACTAATTTATGATGATTCCTCGTGTATTACCTGAATATAATAATATGTTCGATTAAGTGATTTTAATGCGCTAGAAATAAACTATAATGACTCTCATAAGCTTTAGGAGTAGAATAGGGCATCATAATTAATATCGGCTTATACTCGATAATCGCTTATGGAATCGGTAATTAATACTATTTGGCCTAAAGATTAGTTGATGATGGAAATTGACGAATATGTTTAACAAGTGGTTATTACTGTAATAGACGAGAATATGTGAATTGATAGGAATGAATTGTATTACTCTTCCATAAAACGTAACAACTCGATAATGCTTGATTGGTTGTAATAGCAACAATGGGGACCCGTGGTGGGTCGTTTGATGGTTGTGTGCCAGGTAGGGCACTTGTATGGATCCGTGGTGGATCATGTATAGTTACGTGCCAGGTAGGGCACTTGTTTAGTTATGAGTCTTTGTTTGGTGGGATCCGGATACCCAGTGAGTGAGTGTTGCAACACATGAAGGCCATCTGATGTGAGATTTCGGGTGAAGAAATGAAGGCCATCCGATGTGAGATTCTGGGTGATGATATCTGCTCGATACGAGATTTCGAGCCCCGCTCGATGAGAGATTTTGAGCGAAGACTCGATGAGAGATTCCGAGTATACCGCTCGATGCGAGATTTCGAGCAGCTTGATGAGAGATTCCGAGCATGGGTGGGTCTCCCAGTGTCGGATGACATTGGGCCTCACTCCTGATTTGTTTATCTTTATGTTGAGGTGTTATTGTGCTATGGTATGTGTTTAGGCGATTATGGTAGCGCCACATGTTTATTTATCTTTCCTTATTGCTCGTACTAGCTTGCATGCTTACGTTTACGATTAGCATGTAGTACAATAGAGTAGATGTGTACCACTGAGCTTTGTAAGCTCGGCGATCGGGATCGTTGTTTCCGTGCGTAGGTTGACCGTTGGATCGCGGGATCGTGAAGCACTGTCAGACCGAGATTCTAGCACGTGGTGGTCTTCAGAGTACGGTATTTGAGTCTAGTGGGCTATGTATTCATAGGACCTTACATGTGGAGTCTGTAATTATTATTTTGAAATTGTATTATTTAAATTGTACCTTCAAACATCTTAAATTTAAACTGGGCTCTTACGTAATGTTTTATTTACTTATATATATTTATTTTGATCGTTGGTTTTAAATGCTTTTGCAACTTGATGGGTTGATCCTGTTTGAAAAGAAAACTTTATGGTTTTGGATTTGGGTTTGAGCTTGAGGCCCAAATGTGACATCCAGGTCGAGGGCATTACAATATTGCTATGTGTTGAACACTGTTGAAAATTGAAACTTTAAACTAAATATGAAGTTTCTGTATATTTTGTTATGTTGGAACTTTGTAGTATGTAGGTACTTTTTTTTAAATTATGTATGAAGTTAGTGTTTAGAATCTCACTATTTAAGTTTTTTGAACATTTTTATATAATATTTATAGGAGATATGGTTTCATTATTCTCAAAATAAGAACATGCGAAAAACAATCTAATAGGTTATTGGTTAACCTATTACCGAACCGTCGGTTAACCGTGCCTTATTGGTTAATTTTTAGCGGTTAACCGTTTCTTAACGATTATGTTACGGTTAGCAAAATTTAATAACCGTTATAACGGTTAACTGACCGTTTAGGCTAAACGGTACGGTTAACCTACCATGAACACCCCTAATTTTGACTAATGTAAATTTTAAATATGGAGTGTTAAATTTATTAGAATTATTTCGAATTAGGACTGAATTAATAGAATGTATATGTTTTAGCGACAAATTATTTTTATATCAAGCTACATTAGACTTATGTTCCAATTTTAGCGATAGAGTGTCTGTTTGTAACAAAATTTAATTGAGTGACTAAATTTCAACTTATAAAAAAGTAATTTTTTTATAACCAAACACATCCTTGTTTGGCAATTAGCAGATAGCTGATAGTTGATTGCATTAACTTATTCGACTAGCGGATTGTATTAGCTAATTGTATAAAAGTGTTTGGTAAAATTAATTGATAGCTGATAGTTGTTTGATTATTTAAACAAACAAGATGACATATAAGGACATGATTATATTTCATTCTTGTTTGAATAGTTTATTAGTTATCAATATTTTGTATCTTTTTTTTTGAAAGGTAAAGGCGTCATTAAAAACCCCATACTAATCCTAAATAGGGGGAAAAGAGTGTCCGATTTCATTGATTACCTATAAAGACAGTACAGAGAAACTACTCCACACAATTACATAGTCTAAACATACACAGCCAAACTGATCTTAAACCAACAAACTTTCACTCCACCACCCATAACAAATCGACATGTCTATCAACACCATCCCGAACTAATTTATGAGCTAAACCATTTCCTTCCCTGTATACAAAAGCAATTTTCCATAAGTAGTTAGCACAAAATTCCTTACACTTATTTATCACATCAGAGAAAACCACCGGATGAGATCCACTCCACTGCCAGTGAGGAATCAAATTCAATAGTAAGAAGCGAATCCTTTTTCTATACGGACGCAGAAAAGATCGAACAAGCTTCCAGAATAGCTACCAACTCGGCTCCAGTCGGGTCTGTCAGACCAATACATTTGGAAAACCGAATCAAATGTTTCCCAGAATGGTCCCTGAGTATACCACCAATACCAACCACACCATAACTACCATTAACCGATGCATCCACATTAAATTTATACGTACCAATAGGTGGAGCAATCCAAGCAACTGCGAGACATCTAGGAGACTTAACAGTAGGTACCGGGATTTCGACAAAAATCCACGACTGAAGGAACAAAATTTGGCCACTTACATTTGCACCAATACCCTATTCTAGTGACCGTTAGATGAAACAAGTAATCTTCCGAGACTGTTATCTTGTTGAACACCATTTCTTTCCTGCACAACCAAATTGACCAAATGAAACCAAAAAATGCAACGCTCCATATAGGCTTACAAGATGGTTTGATTGGTTGACTATCCCAAACGACCAAGAATGATTTTAAAGTTTTCGCCATGATCAAATGTACATTCCAAATGGCACATCAAATGGTCCACTGTTTCTGATTTTTTAGCGCAAAAAGCACACAACTTCTCACCCAATCCTGGTATACCACGTTTTGCTAGTTCTTCAAATGTAGGGATTCTGTATTGAATTGCTCTCCACAAAAATACTTCAACTTTGGGGGGTGCAATATTCTGCCAAACCAGCTTCCAAATTCTATCTGTAGATTGGTCGTCCGCAGCAACACACACACAATAATCCTTAGCCTTGTATGAACCAGCAGTAAACCCGCTCCATTTCAGACAATCTTTATTCTACTTTCCTTTCGACGCACGAATCAACAAGCAATGAAATTCTTCCCACAAATAAGTCCCTTCTTAGTTCAATATTCCACGTGCAAATGCCCTCTACTTTCGAACCAAAATTGCAGACCAAACCTGATTTCTTCACTGCAATATTATAAATTCTTGGAAATGCATCTTTCAGTGCTGGTACTTCAGTCCAAAAATCTTCCCAGAACTTGATCGATTTCCCATCACCAAGAACGAACCGAATTAGAGAATAGATCATCTGAATTGGCTAACGGTTGTACAATATCAGACCACACCCAGGACATATTTCTTCTATGTAAAATCCGAGGCACAAGCCAAGAAGTAGGATATCCATATTTGGCATTAATAACTTTACGCCAAAGGCTGTCGGGCTCAATGCTAAACCTCCATACCCACTAATTCAACAACGCTCGATTCTTAAGCTTCATATCACAAAAACCCAAACCTCCGAACTCCTTCGGCCTAATCAGATTACTCCATTTTATCCAATGGATTGGGTGCTTGGCATCAGAGCCCCATATAACTTTCGCAATGCTTTTATTTATTTTCTCAGCTATAGCATTTGGCATTCGATATATACCAAGATAATAGATGGGAAGGTTACCTAGTACAGACTTGACCAGGCAGATTCTCCCAGCCACTGACAGCAGTTTGCCTTTCCAGCCCTCAAATTTGAGCAGAAATTTATCAACAATAGGCATCCAAATCGCAGCTGAGTTTCCGGCCTAGATTAGACGAGGGGAAGGCCCCAACGTTACAGCCAATAAGCGAAGCCTACTTTCATCAACATTTAACCTGAACAAATTAGTTTTCTTCAAATTTAAACCAAGTCCTGAAGCCATCTCAAAGATCCTGAGGATTCGTTTAATGTTCATCACATTCTCCCTGTTAGCTTTGGTCATGATGATCAAATCATTTGCAAACTGCAAATGAGACCCCCTTAACAATTTCTATGTTGACAGCTTTGTGAATCAGCGAACTCAAGGCCTCGCCGATGATGTTAAACAACAAGGGAGAAAGGGGGCAGCCTTGCCTCAGCCCTCTACTGATTTGGAACACCATTGATTAAGATATACACATTGAGATCCATTTACGCCATCTCGATCCAAATCCCATCTTTTGGAGTATGAAGTCTAGAAATGACCAATCGACCGTATCATAGGCTCTTTTGAAGTACACAACGGCCTCGCGATTTCTCCTTCTTAATTCATCAATAACCTCATTTGCAATGAGAACACAGTCCGATATTTGCTTCCCCGGTATGAACGCAAACTGATTATCCCCAACAACTTCATGAATACACCTCGCAAGTCTTCTAGACAGAACCTTGGCAAGAATTTTATACAGGCTACTAACAAGAGAAATTGGCCTATACTCTTCAACAAATTTTGGGGATGCATTCGTATCTATTAATATTAATTAGATTATGAAAAATAATTTTTTTAATATAATATTACTAAACATATTTGAAGGATTTATATATTAATTTATTATTTATATAATCATTTTTAATACAATTTGTTTAATTATTAAATATAAATATAAATATAAATGTGTGAGAATAAAAAAAAAACACAAAAAATATTAGTTTATAAATGTCACAATATATAAATACGTGAGGGTGGAGAATTAAAACTATGTGATTATAAATGTTTAAACTAAACTAATCCACACGTGATTGTCATCATTAGAAACACAACTTTATATAAAAATATATTTAAAAGAGCAAAATGGTTCCTTCCTTCAAAAAATCATTAACTTTGGTCCTTCTACAAAAATTGTCAAATTAATATATGTTCATTTTGAAAACTGAAAAGAGTAAAATGGTTCATTCGTTAAAATTTTCATTAATTTTTTCGTTAATCGTTGATGTGGTATTTATAAAAAATGTAAAATCACTTTTTATTCTCATGAATTTAGATTTTTTTATCAATTTAGCCCTTAATCATTAAAAATACATAAAAATTCAAAAAATAATAAAATATAAAAAATAATTTGGTCCTCTAAATTGGTACTATACTTATTTTCAATTGAATCCACATTAGCAATTTCAGAGTCATTTTTCAAATAAAATATAAAAACAAGGAAGTAAATTGAAAGAAAACAAAAACCCTGAGTCCCAAAAAAACAAAAATCTAAATTTTGACATAGCATTTCTATTTTCTTACGACTCTCTATAATTTTCCATCTTGTTCTTCTTCATAAAAACAAAAGGAGAAATAGAGAAAATATAAAAGGGAGGAACATAAGCCTTTTTTTATATAGAAAAATGTACTTTCAAAACTATTTTAATAAAATTTATTCTTAAAACCTTTTGTATTTAATGACTAAGGACTGAATCGATAAAAAGTTATTATAGATGATAAAAGTTTTATTGTAATGATTGAATCTGTTATACGGACAAGGGATGCCTATATTTACACTAGTGTAAAATTAAGTGAGTTATATATACATCTCTATATTTTTTATTGTTGATATTTTAACAATTCAATCGATAAATTTATTATTCTATTCGTATACACTGTGTATGTGAAATTTTGAGTAAATTAAAAATATTTATCAATTTATTTCACGTAAAAACCTTTCGATTGTTAAATATGATAAAAGAAATTAATACATCTAATGACTGCGCAGTTTGAATACAAATAAACTTGAAATTTTGATCATAATGAAATTAAAGATCATATAAATTTCATTATTCTTATTTTTTAGTCTTTTTTTCTTCAAGTTACAAACGTGATAAAAATAATAATACATCTAATTAGGAATGAGCGTTCGGTTGAGTCGAGTCAAAAAATTTCAAGTTATTCGAGTTGACGCGTCATATTTTACAACTCAAATTTTATTTGAAATTTTTCGATTCGAGTCGAGTTTTCGAGTTCCTATACAAATTTAATTGTAATTATTTATCATATTATAGTACAATTTGATTCCAATCTAAACGACATTTCTAATCATATAAGATATGCATATATATATTTCTTCATATTTTCATATGTGACATATATTGTTTCATATTTTTTACATCGGTATATATATATACCAGGAAAAATTGAGGCACTCGACTCGAGCTTAAAAATCAATCCACTAATTACTAAAAAAATTCGAGTTATTGGAGTTTCCATTTTACAACTCAAACTTTATTTGAAATTTTTTCGAGTCGAGCTTATAAAATTTCGAGCCGATTCAAAACGAGTCGAGTTTTTTTGCCTCGAGTCGATTCGAAAATTTCAATTTTTTCAAGTCGAACCGAGTTTTGCTCACCCCTACGTCCAATGACTCTGTAATTTGAATTGAATATTATGACATACAATCATATTAAAAATTAACATATTCAAATAAGAGCAAGGACAAACGCAGAACTTTATGTTAGGGTGAACCTATAAAATTTTAGGGGCGAGCTTATAAAATTTTAGGGGGTTAAAATAGATTTTCAATATGAAATACATAGAAAATTTCTAAAAACTTTCTAAATCATATAGGAATTTCAAAAATTTTGGGGGTGACCGCCCCTTCTAGGTTCATCCCTAAATAAGGGATATGATCTAATTACACAGTGTAAGAGTTTTTAACTTTTACACGTTTTTTGGATCGTTTGATTGGTGAATTGGATGATTGAGATTAATAGTGGGTTATGTGAAGATTATCCCTTGAAAAAAAATAAGAAGTTAATCTCAGGCATCCATTTCACCCATTTAACGATCCAAAATATGTGTAAACCCACTTGAAAAAAATAGTTTTACATTCAGTATAAGTGGATCATATCCTTTCAAATAAAACCCATACATAAAACCAAAATTAAGCTAGGAAAAAATCTGAAAAAATACCCACATAATTCCTTAGTCTAATTTGATCCTTTTTCCAAATAAATAAAGCCAAAAATATAAACTTACCAATCATATTATTCTCAATCATTGTGAGTTGTGACCATGTATATTCATGTTAAATTTATAATTCATCCCCATCTACTAAGCTGAAAATTACTGATGGTAAAAAAATAACAATTTTTGTCTTTACATGTCTTAGATATAATCGTAGCCGTCCGTTGCCACTCGTATCTGACAAACACGTAAAGTTAGCAGTCACTGCCGAAGCCGGTCCTGCTAACGACGTTAGCGTGACAGTCACAGCACATAGACAAAGGCAAAAAACGTTTTAGAATATTCAACGTGTCGAGTGACTGCGAGGTCTGATTAATTGTTTTTGTCTGATGGGACCCCACATACTGTGAGATTGTCGTCAGAGAAGGGAGGTGATGGGACAAGATGACGCGTGGGTCCCGAAAGGTGGGTGGGGCCATGTCCGAATCTCTGTCGTTACTTCTAGGTGGGAAGGAGAAGCCATGGGATCCAGTTTTGTCGGAAACGCCTTTTGTTTAATCGAGGCTTGTCGGCTACAACCCTAGAACACGCGTTAAGGAAAACTGATTCCCCCTAAAATAGTAGTAGTATCCAACAATTGAATCTAGCTATGAACGAAAATATTCAATTGAGTTAAAGTAAAAACAATTTGAATTAGTCCGTTTACAAGTTTTATTTTATAATTTAGATTTGTAATTTTTTAAATTAATCTGAGCTCATAAAATTCAAATTGAATAAAGTTAATTTGTTCAAGATTTTGTTTAAATTTAATTGCATATATTTAAGGTAGTAATTTGTTCTAATTTATATGACTTTTTATAATGATATATTACATATATATTTCTTTATATGTAATATACATATATCGGATAAAGTTGTGAGACTCAACTCGAACTTGAGTCGAGTTTTGCTCACCCCTAATTACATGAGTTATGATTAAAGATTTGTGTAGTTCGATTTTAATCAAATTAATTTGGTTTTTAATAGATTACAAGACATTATCTGTTCATACATATCCTTAACATTTTGGGCTTTGACAATGCACACATACCTTATAAACATTGTGATTTTAACCCGAATCTCTTAAAATGAACATCATTCGCTTTTCCACTTAAATATATTCTTAATTTGGTTAATTGATTGGTCACTAAAGTTAATTCGGTCAAAGTGTGATTAAAGAATTTAAATATTTTTTATAACCGATTAATTCGGTTTGAAACTCATGTTCAATAATAAATGTCCAATACATTATATTATATACGTATATAAGCCCACTATCATATTATATATATAGTACTTTTGTGTTCCACTATTTTTATTTTTTTTAACTCAACAAGTGGTTATAGCGGACAAAATAGATGATAATCATCCTAAGAGACCCTAGTTTAATTTATAAGGTGTGCGCACTGTCAAATGATTAAGGATATGTATGGACAAATATTACATTATAATCACATTTAGACTATTCCAAAAAATACTATTTTTATTTTACACAACCCTAATTTCTAAGTTCTAAAACTATTTTTTAAATCCTAAACTCTAAAAAATAAGGAGAAATTGTTCATAAAATTAATTTTAGGGAAATGAGAGACTTTGAGTTTTATTTTGGAAACTACGGCAAACTGAACAATTAGGGTGAGGACGTCACCTGTAGGTGGCGTCATGAGTGTTTTTTTATATAATTTTTTAACCTAAAGTGTTCACGTGCATGATAGATTTGGAGAAAAATTATTAAAAAATGGAGGACGCCACTTGCAGGTGGCATCTTTCCCTTGCACTATAGAATTTGGCATAGATTCTTAAATATATTCCAATGTCCTCTATTTTCCCAAATTTAATCCTTAACACCCAACGAAGCCAAAAAAATATGAGTTATATTTTTGATACACAAGCTGTGTAAAAAAAATTACACAACCATTTATATTTAAGCTATAAAATTTAAAACCTAAAATCCCTAGCTTAACACCATAAAAGCTAAACCTAAACCTTAAACTCTAAACTCTAAATACTAACCATAAACCTTAAATTCTACACCATACAACCTGAACCACAAACTAAATCTCTAAACCCTAAAATTAAAAAGGCTTGTGTAAACTTTAGAACCTATAAACATCCATTTTTTTTCTAAAATCTCCGCCAATTGGGAGCTGATGTTTGCTGCAATTCTTTGGAACTTCTGGCTCGCTCGTAATGTTAAGGTGTTTGATGCTCCTATTGATGGGGAAGGATCGGTGATCGATCGTAGTCATCGGCTTGTACAGATGACTGTCCAAGCTCGTGAAGAGTGTAAACCGGTGTTGGCTAGTGTCTTCGTCTTGCCTCGCGGTCCACCCCATTGGGTGTTGTCACCTGCACAATGGATAAAGCTTAATATTGATGCTGCATGGTGGGAGGCCGATGATTGCGCTCGCTGTGATGGGGTAGCTAAAGATAGCTCCGGTGCATGGAAATTCGATTTTTCCAAGTTCATTGGAGTTTGCTCTGTTGTTGATGCGGAACTCTGGGGTACTTATATTGGACTCCTTTTTGCATGCAATACTGAGTTTCAACGGGTGATCCTTGAGCTGGATAGTATGGATTCTTTACGGATTCTAAGGAAGGATTACAATTGGTCACACTGGTTGGGATGTCATCTGACTGACTTGAGGAGACGTAACTGGTGTGTGCAGGTTCAACATGTTCTTAGTGGCGGAAATAAAATGACGGAAGTGTTGGCTAAATGTGCTTCGTTTGATAATATGGAACCTCTTCTTTTCATTATACCATCGGTTTCGATTTCTAGTATTTTGCATGAGGATAACTTGGTAGTTGATGTTGTCGATGGTTAATATTTGTTATTGCTTGTCAGTTCTATTAGTTTGTTGCTTTGTTATTTGATTTTCTTTGGATATTTTTATTATTACATGTACTCTTTTCCTTCAACTAAGTTTACAGGATTTTTAATTAGGCGTGTTAATATTTTTAAATCACTTCATTAGATTTTTTTAAGTGACTCAAAACATTAAACATCTAGAAATGTTTAGTATTTTTAAAAGTTATTGGATAAACAAAAAATAAGGTCACTTTTGTTTCATTCTCTTCTGGTTTAGACACTCAACTTTCAATTGTTATGTTTCAGTCATTTATGTTATTGATTAATTACAAATTGGTCACTGAGAATGAACTCCTATTACATTGATAACACGACGTGTTAACAAAGAGTTAATTTCTAATTTGACTTCGTATCAATTTAGTATGACGAAAACTCCGACAACAAATCTAATTCCCAATCTCACGTGGAGAGGAGCAGTAGGGGAGTAGAAGATGTTGAATGCACAACAAAGAGAGAATAAATGTTTGACTAATTTAACATTAATTGTAATATTTTTATTTATTTTAAATTAAATTAATTTTTTAATTTAAAATGACACATGTAACGTTTTGATCAACTAAATCAGTTTCGGTATCCATTTCAATCAAGTGGGAGTTCTAATAAATTTTTATTTTTGTAATATCTCGTGAGAATTTTGAATTTACTATTTATTATGATGTATGCAATACATATTTTTGTATTTGTCTTCTGACTTAAGAATCTTAGAATTTTATTTTATTTTTGAATCTTAAACTATGTAAATAATTTTATATGTTTTATTTTTTATAGTTACATGAATTTAAATATTTTTATTGCATAGAAATGAGACTAAATTGATATTTTATCTAAACTTCAAGAGTTAAATTAAAAATTAACCATTCTTTTATGGACGAACACAAGAGTTAAATTGATATTTATCAAAAGTTCACGAGTTAAATTAAAAATTGACTATTTTTCCAGAAACAAATACAAGATTTTATATCAGATGTGCGAAGTTTTAGAAATTTATATCAGAAATTTAGTAGTCTAAATTTGCTAAATTATAGGGATACGAAATAAAATTATCTATGAAACAAGTACGAAAAACTTAAAATATATAAAAACATAAAATTTTCAAGAATGCAACTGCACTTCAGTGTGTCTTGGAATTATCCATACCCTTCTTGTTATCGTGTTACATCATCATTATAATTAATCAATAACGTAAATGACAAAAACATTTCGAATACATACATGACACATCCACTGAAAACATTGAGAAGTTTCTTAAATTCAATACTAATTAAGGCAACGTGTACGTGACATACGATGCTCTATTGTTTTCGAATTTAATATTCATATAATTTCCATCATGGCAATCAATAAGTTGAGAAATGAAAAAAACTTATTTGTCCCATGTTTTTGCCCAACCCAACACTTATCTGACCAACAATGTTCTAATTTATTTCCCCTAATAAATGAGATATCACTTCACTCTCTTCGTTAGTCACTAAATTATTATTGTTTTTTGGCTTAAGGGTTTAATAAGCCCTTAAATTTTTGTAAAAAATTAATTAAGTCTTTAAACTTTTTTTGCACTCAATTAAGTTTTAACTCAAGAAATAAAATCAATTTGGCCCTTTGACTAACGTTGACCGTTAAATAAGCCCTTAAACTTTTGCAAAAAAATCAATTAAGCCCCTAAACTTTTTTGTACCCAATTAAGCCCTCAAACTCAAGAAAAAAAATCAATTTGGCACTTTGACCGTTAAATTTAACAGGTTTTTTTAAATCTTCTTGGCATGTGTCACAATTTATAGGAATTTTTAAACTTTATTTTTTTTAAATATATAAAAATCCAAAAAAAAATCTAAAAAATTCTGGAAAATTATTTTAAAAATATAAAAAAATAATTTTAATTCCAAAATTTATTTAAAAATAATAAATAATAAGTTTTCAAAAGATTAAAATATTTTAAAAAACTAAAAATATTAAATATTATTATATAATTATTAAAAATAAATTAAATATATATATAAAAATCTGAAAAAAATATATATTTTATATTTTTTAGATTTTTATATATTTAAAATTTTTAGATTTTTTTCCAATTTTTATATATTTTTTAAAAATTAAAGTTTAAAAATTCTTAAAAATGTCAAGTGACGTTATCTTGTTGCGACACATGCCGAGAAGATTTAAAAAACACGTTAAATTTAACGGTCAACGTTGGTCAAAGGGCCAAATTGATTTTTTTCTTGAGTTTGAGGGCTTAATTGAGTGCAAAAAATGTTTAAGCGCTTAATTGATTTTTTTGCAAAAGTTTAAGGGCTTATTAAATCCTTAAGCCTTGTTTTTTTTTTATTTTGGTCATGGAATTACTTTTTTATGCATATTTGATCACTAATGTCATTTTTTTTTCCGTCATTGGTTCTTAAGTTTCCGTTAAAATTTAGGCATAATGACAAAAAATACCCCTAACGTTTGACAGAATAATCATTTTGGCTCATATTCTTTTTTGAAGAAATTTAACCCCCAGCGTTTCATTTTGGGTCAAAATGGCCCCTCTACGGATGAAAACTATTAGTCAACTGACGATAAACAACTTAAAATTACTTGACAGAATGACACACCAAAATAAAAAAATATTTTATATTTTATATAAATTTTTAAAATTATTTTTTGACTCGTGTCATTATGTAAAGTCAGTATATTTGTCTATATGACACAACTATCGCGGTATGCACTGTCATGTAGGTTTGCCACATCATTTCAAGTCATTTATCGTAAGTTGACTAACACTTTTCATCCACAAAGGGGCAATTTTGACCCAGAATGAAACGTTGATGGTTAAATTGCTTCAAAAAAAGAATATGAGCTAAAATAACTATTCAGACAAACATTATGAGCATTTTTTGACATTATGGCTAAAATTTAACAGAAATGATAATGTACCCTAGTATACCAAAAATTTTAGTGATCATATATTTTGTCCATTTTATCAATTTGATCTTGATTCAAAATAGTTCAATAAAATTAACCCTCAATATTTTTAAATTTTATTATTTTGTTCATTCTCTATCAATGTAGTCGTCATTTTAAAAAAATATTTAACCCACATCTACAAATCATCTGCAACATCGAAAAAGGAAAAAGAAATATTAGAAAGGACGAGAAATTTTTGTAAATTCCTTCATCCTTCATCTTCCTTAGAGAACTAGTCAATTTTCCTTCGAGAATATGACTTGTAAGTAAAATTACGAGGCAACCACTTGTGAGTAAAATTCAAAAATTATGTTCAAATCTGACTCGATATGAAATATGTTTTTTTAAAATCATCTAAAGTTAATTATAATGTAGTATCTGTTTATAGATAGAAATATGTTTTTTAAATATGGCAAAGGAAAAAGAATTTTTTTAATGTAAGACGTGGTTTTCAATTGAATTAATAAAAGTATAAGGGTGCAAGAAGCCCTTGAACTTTTGGGTGGGGGAAATCAATTAAGCCCTTGAACTAAGAAATTGAATCATATAAACTAGGGATGACAATATAATTCAAATCCGGTCCGAATTTGATTTGATCTGAAGAAAAAAATCTGATCGAAAAAAGTCCGAATCCGAATATGAAAAAAATGGCCTGAGTCCTAATAGGAGGTGGATCGGATATGAACATTGCCATAATCCGATCCGAATCCGATCCGAACCCATATTCGATCTGAGTCCGATCCGTATATGAATCCAAATCCATATTTTTAGATGAAGATGTGGATCTTTAAAGTTGAAGTTGTTACTAAAATTTGTTTTATATTAGATTATAATATTTGTTGAGATTTATTTGTGCTATTAGTTTAAATATATTTGTTTGATGAAAATTATTTTTTATTTAAAGATATTTGTTTGAGATGTTACTTTAAAAAAGGAGAAAATTAATTGGATTTAGACTTTCGGATTTGGATTTAGATTTTAGATATTTTATTAGATCGGATTTGAATTTTTTTTAGGTCCGATTATTAATTGGATTGGACTTAGACTTTATAAAGTCCGATAGTTTTTTTTTATTTAGATATTACTGGTACATGATACACTATAGTTCTATCATGTTACATTTATATATTTTTTTCAAAAAATGTAACTAGAAACACTGTGATACGACACACTATACCAACGGATCCAGAAAAACTGTCAAGATTTAGTAGTTAAAATTATATTAATTATGCAAACATATTGTTTTATATTATAAACATTTTTTTCCATTATTCTCCAACTGAATTGTATAACTTACTTGGTAATTCAAATTCAATTAATTTTTTATACATACCATTAAATAACTCAACATCACATTAATAACGAAGAAATGTCATACCATGGTTAGAATTCATTAATTAAAGTGGAACTGTCTAAATCCAGAGTTAATTTTAACCTCTTAATAATACACTCACACACTATGTAAACAAGTTATTGAATTGAGTTACTTTAGGACAACAACGTTTCATTTTTTACTTGAATCACTTTATAGGTTATATAGGTTAAATATCGAGTAAGAAACTTGACATCCACTAAATTATATTTTAAATTTTGTGGTTACGAATATAACAAATAGAATATCGAGAGGGCTTTCTCAATACTCTGACATCCAATTTAAATCGATTTTAAATTTAGTTGTGATTTTTGACCGAAATTTAGATATTTATAGTTGATAGAGATGACTGATTCTTTTGTCGCGAAACATCTAAAAAAACAAACATTTCACTATAAAATATGTTTTATTATATGAATTAGAATCAAAACCTAATTTATATGATTAAAGCCGGGATAAACAATAGTTAACTGATAGCTATGGAATATTGAAATTTGTAGACAAAAAAGGGTTTCATGGTTGCTTGGTTCCAAAAGCATTGATTACAACATGTGTCCTACAACACATACGGCGGAGAGGCAGCTGACAAGTCATAACGGCGGCAGTGCCGCCTTCCCTTTCGGCAGTTTGCTTCAATCTCAAAACTCTTCAATTCTCTTTAATGCAGTCAACATGTTTTTTCTTTTCTTTTCTATTCTCTTTTATGATTATTAATTTTGAATCTAATTTATGTTTACTCTCTACATAAAATATTTTAAGAAAATGTGTTTTTTTACAGAGTCAAAGAAGATGACACTCCCAACAAAACACCGTAAATATTTTAAAAATAAAAAATGGTAAATGGTGGGAAATGTGGAAAAAAATAGAAAATGGATGGAGTCGCCACCGGCCACTTTGGTAGGCCAGATACCGTTAAATGATAACCAAAGATTCTAAAACGTTGGGTACGAGAGTCAGTTACGTGTGGGAAATGATTAACACCTCACAACGCCCAAAATTGGTACCGCGTTGATTTGGTGTTGTCGTTGCAAGAAAACAAAAATTTAAATTTTAAATTTAAAGTTTAATCCCTAAAAGAAAACAGTCTAAGAAGAACATTTCCTTATTTACGAAACCGAGAAAGACGACACCTGAATGAGTCAGGATGTTGCTTCTCAGCCGGTATCCGAAATAAAGTAAAAAATATTCCCTTAAATTGACCGAACTTTTCTTTAAAAAAACTATAGGTAAAAATGTAACTATAATAATATAATATATATATATAATATATAATACATAGAGAAAATAATAATACTAATGTACATATATTTTATAATATGCTAAAAATAAAGTAATATACATATTATGATAAATATAATATAATATATATTAAAAATAATTATATTAATATATAATAACATTTATTTATTAATAGTATACTAAACACATACTATATAAATACATCATACATAATATAGAAATAAAAAATATATATACATACTATATTATATATAATTAGAAAAAAAAATATACATTTATAAGGACACATATATAATGATAAAAATAATAATAAATATAATAGACATAATAATAATAATAATAATAATAATAAACAACTGAAAAAAGAAGAAATAAAAAAAACAGAAACTATAAATATAAAAAGAAAAAAGGACGAAATTACAAAATTTCCTAAAGTTATAGGGATCGATCGGTGATTAGACCATGAGGCAGTCCCTGTTTGAAAATAATTTTTATGTGGAGGGACTTATAATGTAATTTACCCTTTTTGAATTTAATAAATTAAAATTAGGGACGAAATTGCAATACTTTTAAAACTATTAGGGACTGAAAGTGTAATTTTACCATGCAGAAGGGTTAAAAGTGCAAGTTTCCCCTTTTAAAAATATGTGGGTCATCCACGGGGTCGGGTTGGGTATTCGGGTCGTGGCTTAAATCGACGTCGTTTTGGGCTTGAATTCAGACGCCCAAAACGGCGTCGTTTTAAAAAAGGTTTAAATACCCAGATTTAGCTAAAAAAATCATTTTGGTTCAGATTTTTGAAAAAAAATACGAAAATCCTTTAAAATGCTCTCCCCTCTTCGGTTTCGGCCAGTCGTTGCCTCCCGAGACCCGCCGTGGACCTGCTGCTGGCGGTGGCTGTCGCTGTCCCCGGCGCCGGAGACCTCAAAGGTCACGGCTTTCCAACTTTTTCCGACGTGCTGAACCCAAATCCGAGGCCGGATTTCGCCAAAAATACCCTTAGGTGAGTGGATCTGAAAGGGAAAACGAATGGTTTTGTATATTTTTTACCTTTTCGAATCTTTTTTTTTTGTTTCGAATTTGTACTCCCCTTTGTATTTTTTTTGCTGTTTATGTTTGATAGGAATATAGAAAGTTTTTTTATTTCGAAACCTCTCAAAATCCTCCCTCATTACATGCATGTGTGGGTTTTTATAACCCGAATATAATGGAAAAAAATTACAACTTGATCTGATCTTTTGCAGGTTTGTGACGGTGGCCGGCAATGGTGGGCGGTGGCCGCCGCGCGCGTCCAATGATGGCGCGCGTGGTGGCTACGCGCGCAGAGAGTAGGCAGATTAAGGGACAAGGGCGGCGGCCGAGCATTGGAAGGGCTAGGGTTTTGGGGTTATTAGGTTTAGGGTTATTTTGGGTAATCATAGTTTTTTAATTAAAAAGGGTATTTGGGACTTTAGTGTGGTATTGGGATGCTGGTTTTTTAATTTGTGTGTTGTAATCCTATTGGGCTTTTAGGCCCGGATAAAAAATGGTTATGACAATTTACTTTACTTTAATTCAATTTAATTAACTTGCTTTCAATAATGGAAATGACCTGTACTTGGCTAATCCTAGAACAGGAAGTGCGGCTCTTTAAATGTTTCCTTAAATAACACCACTAGTATATGACTGACTAGCTTTGGTATGTATTAAACAATACTAACATGTTGGTCCAAGTCGTAAGTAGTTTGATATCGGTTAAGTATGTCTTGAATTTGAGGCTTTGTATATGTAGAAATTTCTCCCTGAGAGATTGTTCACCAAAGTCATGTGTGCAACACGAGTTGATCCGGATTAATCGGGACAAAGTCCTGAAGAATCAAGAGGACAACAAAAAATAATAGGAAGGATAAAATTATTTAACTCCAAAACTAATAGGAATTTAATAAATATTTAATTTAAAATTTATGAGAAACAAAACTTAATTTGATAAATATAATAGGGACTAAAATTACTATTAGACAAAACAAATTGAGAGATACAAGCTTCTTTCGTACCCTTAATACTTCTGTAGTTGGAAGGTTTGAGTTATTTCAAAGTTACATATTTTCTTCTTAAAAACTCTTGTTTAGATGATCTAAATTTTGATAAAATAATCAAACTCAAATATATTTAATTAGTTTATATAATATTATTAAAAATAATAAATGGTAAATTTGATATACCTCATTTGAAATTAAAAATAGAAGTTCAATTGTATTTTGAAGGTGCATTTTGCTCGACACCGTTTGTTCTATTATAATCCGACTTTTTTTTGGGTTGTAATGTAAATATTACAGGATAGAACTCAAAGAGAAAATTTATTTTTTTTAAGGGTTGGTTAATAAAAATCAATAAACTGGAATAATTCCGTAAGTCAATTTTGATATAGAAATAGAAATTAAAAGACTCCGATTCAAATTATTATTATTTTTTTGAAAGTCATAACTTATTTAAAAGAAAGAAAACATTGGTATCTGTCTCATTAAAAAACAGAAAATACAAATGTTAAAAGTTAAGTAAACTGTATCAATCCGTATCGGAGAGGATAATCTGGAAATCCCTTGTTTAGCCAATTTATCAGCTTAATAACCTCACAACGTTTCTAATTTAGCATCACAAAAGAGGATTAAGTCATCTGCAAATTGGAGACTGAAAAAACCCCGAGAAACAGCTTTGGAAATGAAGGAACTGAAAGCTTCCGCAACAATTTAAATAGAAGCGTCCTAACCCACGGCTAATAGAGAAAGGAACGGTGGAGGTACCATTCACCAAAACTAATTTGTTAATTACATATATTATATATAAAAGTACGAGTTAGGAGAAAATTTTGAATCAATTAAACTATCATCATTCATATTTAACTTACTAGTCGACTAATCTAGACTGAGCATTATAGAAGTTTATTATACGAGCGACCATTTCAACTTAATTTGTTCTATTCGTAATGATGAGATTTCAATCTTGAGTATTTTTTAAAAATTCAACACATCGTCTCATTAGAGAAACAAAAAGTTAACATTGAGCATTAATACTAATATTCCTTGATTTCTAAACTAACTGATAATTAATCAGTAAGGATAATTCTACGGTAAATGTCATATACCGCATTAATGTACCACTATTCACATGTATTGCAGTGTATCATTAACTGTTTTAATTAGTTTTGAAATCTTAGGGACTGGAAGTGTTATTATCCCCTTTTTAGAATAAAATCTTAAAAAATAATTTTTATATTACATTTTCTTTTATTTTTTAATTCAAAAAATAATTAAACTTTTATTACTATAAAAATTCCTACATTCATTTTAATTTAAGGGTAAAGTTCACAAATGGTCACTAGACTTTGATCAATTATTCAATTTGGTAAGCAAACTTCCAATTGCTTCAATGTTACCATTAATGTAACACCCTGGTTTTGGGGTTGGATGTTTAAGGGGTCAGTTTAAAGGTTTGAAGAACCGATATTAGAGATTCGAACTAGTTTCGGGATTAAATTGGTTTTAATATTTTTGGAAGGGATAAAAATGTGGAAAAATAATCTAAAATCGTTAATTAATATATTAATGATGTTGTTTAAGTCAATTTTGGGAAATAAGGTTTGGAAAGTATACATTTCGGACTAGTGACCAAAATGTAAGTTTGGAAAATTTAGTGGTTGTTTTATAAAGAGTCAGAACTTTGAATCTTTAAGGAGCTATTAAACCAAAAGTCTAAAATCAAACTTTATCCTTTAATTGGTTATTTTTAAATGTGTTTTATTAAGATAAAAATGGTCGAAAATATTATTTGGATATTAAGAGTTTTAATCAAAAGATACGTAACTAACTTTCTCAAAATCTTTTTCTCTCAAAATCTCTCCAGCCAAACACCTTTCTCATCTTTCAAATCTGAAGGAAATCATATCTTCTTTGTGATTTCTTGATTTCTAAAGGATCTTTAATGGTTTCTAAATAATCTATCTCTATTGTCTCTTAGTTTTCTTAAGCAAAATCAACCAATTGAAGGTGAAAGCATCCATTAGAGGCAAGGTTCGTAATTCTCCTCTAATGAAAGGTTTTTTTACTGAAATTCCCAAGTTCTTGACTCTTTACAATGGTTTTCTAATGGGTTTTAATAGATTGATTATGGAAAATTGGTTTAATTAAGGTTTAAATGAGGAATTTATGGATTTTCGGATTGATTCTATTTTGCTGGGTTTTTTATCAGATTTAATCATGATATTGATGTTAAATAATGTTAATAACTTGGTTTAACATTATAATCTCGAAATAGGTTGGATCTCTAATGTTTGTAATTGTTAGTTGATGGTTTTGTGTTGTTAGTGGAGTTTTATCAATGTTGGAAGTTAAAAGATGATATTACAGTATTTTTGGATGAGGATTTATGAAGTATGATGATAGGTTTCGTTGTGGTTTGGCTGGGTAATGTGTGGAGAGTGTTAGATGTTGTTTTCGGTATGTTTTGGATGATTTTTGGGTGGGCAACTTGAGAGTTGCGGGGTTCTACTTTGGGGCAGTAGTTTGAATGCATAATGATGCATTTATCCTCTGGCTTTATGTGTTTAAAACAAGGGATAAGCAAGGTGACGAAGCTTGGCATTCATTTATTGCTTGCCAAGAGCTTATTTCGTGTTGGCAAGGAAAGCGAAGCGTATCAGTGAGTGGAAACTGGTTTTAAATGCTTTACAAAGGTTTGTAAAGGTTATTGGGAGTTTAGGGGTAAGCATGAAACACTTACCTAAGCTCAGAAGTAAGTTTCCCCTATTTCGCTTTTGGATATCGAATTAGATATGAGCATATTTGGTTGCATGTTTTGGTTTAAACGTGGTTTGATTTACTTGCTGTTCATGCATGGCTTGAGCACATATGCAGGGGGCTTTAAAGGTGAATGAAATGATATTGTGCATTGGTTTCATTCCCGATTGGGAATGGGTTATTGCTTGGGCAATGTGGTTTGCATATGTGGTTTGGTTAATGCATTGTAAAACAGTGAGTAAATGGTTTTGTAAATGTTATATTGGCTATGTGGTGTAATGAGAAAACATTCAGATATAGTTGGCATGCCATAGGATGAAGTGCACTATAAAATATGGTTAAAATTGATCGTGTCTATGGGTCCTTGAGGTATAGCGGATTGGCTACTCGGACTGTTAGTTTCTCACTCAAGGTTATGCGGATTGGCTAACCAACGTGAGGGCAAAGCTTGTGGATTGGCAAGGTAGAGGATATCATGCGAATTGGCATGGTATGAGAATGGTAGAGGATTGTCCAACGAGAGTTATCTGTGTATCCGATGTAGGGATGAAGGATTGTTCATCCAATGATATAAGATTGTCTATAGGTAGAGGAATGTCTACCCGGGCCACTATAAAAGCCAACATAAGTAAAAGTTCATGCGATGAACCTACTTCAAATGCTTTGGAATGTAAGCATGGTTATGTTTAATGCTTTAGAGTTTAATCATGGTTTTATGATTTAATGCTTTGGAATGTAAGCGTGGTTATGATTAATGCTTTGGAGTTTAAGCATGGTTTTATGATTTAATGCTTTGGAATGTAAGCATGGTGATGATTAATGCTTTGGAGTTTGAGCATGGTTTTATGATTTAATGCTTTAGAATGTAAGCATTGTTATGATTAATGCTTTGGAATTTAAGCATGATTTATGATTTAAATGCTTGGGTTATTAAGCATGTTTTGGAAACAAGGGTTTGGTTTTCAAATGGGTTAAATTGCATCATTGTTTTATGATCATCCTCACTAAGAAAGTTATGCTTACGCTCTCTTTTTCCTAATGATGCAGAGCACTAAGATTTGGGGCAGCAAGAGGCAAAATAACGATCCAAAGACACTTATAAGCTTGAGTATGAACTCGGTTTTCATTTCGGTTAATAAGGCAATGTGTTCGCCATGGTTTGAGGAGTTTGTAATTCTATTTTTCTATGGTTTGAGCATGATCCTTTGCTGAATTTTGGAGAGGTTATAATGTTGTTGAGCATGTTGTTATCCTTTGCTATGATTGTGGATAAATGATTGCTTAGGTATGCATCTAGAGCTATCTTGATGTTTAAGTTGATGTGGTGGTTTGAGTAAGATATATTTTTTGGGCTTGATGTTTTGACATGATACATAGGTTGAAAATGGTCTAATTGTATATTATGGTATGTTTGTCAAAGTGGATTAGGGAGTATGCCTATAGATTGACTCTTTGGATGCATGGGTTTATTTTGGATGTTTAATCTTAGTGTAAGTGAGAGTTTAAGTACTCATAAAGGGTTGAATGCATGTATGCAAGTTGATAGGACCCAAATGCATCTAGATTCGAGTGAAAACCAACTAGAAATGACATTACAGGCCCAAGCATATCGATACGCTGTGGACCGTATCGATACAACTAGGCAATTTTGGTCAAAGTGTTTCGATACGGGTGGGGGTGTTTCGATACACTTTTAAACACTAGAATTTCACTTTTTGGGATGAGCCCGTGTATCGAAACACCTATTGCCTGTATCGGTACCCGTGTATCGATAAACCGGTACGTAACAGTTGAAGGGGTTTTTTGGCATCAAGGCAACGTATCGGAACTGTAATAGGCGTATCGAAACATATTGTATCGATATGGAACATAGCGTATCGATACGGTGGCCGTTAATTCTGTTAATGTCATGGAAAAGTAGTTCTGAATGATTACATTTTAGTCCCTAAGTTTTATGAGTGCAATTGCATGAGCTTGGATGTTCATTTAGTCCTGAAATTTGACATGTAAGCTTGAAATTGGACTAATTGAGGATTCATAACTTTAATTCTTAATTTGACACTTAAATTTGTCAGATTTGCAATTTGGTCCCTAATATGTGTATGTTTCAATTGGAAGCCTATTTATGACTCGTTTCCTTTAAAAATTCATCCGCTGCTCATATGTACATCTAGGATTAATAATATGCATCTAGACAAGATAAAAAGAAAAAAATGGACCAATTTTTGTAATTTTTCCCCGGTTTTCTTCGGCAAACTTAATGTAGTTCTCTTGGTTCGGTCAAGACGTCTAAGCCAGGTCAAGGGGGTTACAATTAAACTTTTAGTTTTGTTTCAATTTGGCCACTGACCTGTTAACAACCGTTAAAAGATTGATATGGCTGTTAAAATATTTTGTATAATAACACATTTAGTCCTCCACGTTTACACATTCAAACAATTTAGTCATAATTCGAAAAAATAATAAATTTAACCCATATTATTTCAATTAGACCCTATTTTTAGTTAGAGATAATTTAATATTGTATTTTGATCCCGCAATTATAACTAATATTATCTTATCCCTCCCAAATCTCAACCATAACCAATCCATCCTTTAAAATTAATTTGTAATGTTCCCAAGCTGGAGTGGTTCATATATTACACATGTTTCTTTAAACACATGTTTAAAAAATGTGTAAATATAAAAAGGATTAGATGCTTTTATAAAAAAAATTAAATTACAAATTCAAAAATTACAAAATATAAAAAAGATTAGTTACTTCTATAAAAAGTTAAATTAAAATATATAAATAAAGAAATTTTGAATATTTTTTTATTTTTTACGGAAAGAAAGTACAAAAACCAATTTAGGAGAAAAAATGTTCATGTATCAAATTGTACGGAAGTAATAAATACAAGGTTCATTTGTGTATTCAAGCTTTTCTTATTTGATATTTAATATACAAATTTAGAGAAAAAATAATTTGGTTTTAAACAAAAACAACATTAATGATGATTTGTTAGAAATTTCCTCAACCCTCCTCTTTAAGTACCCCGTTCAGGCGTTCACCCCTCTCCCTTCACTCTCACCCCAACCTTTACCGCCTCTCTCTACTCTTAAAAAAACAGAGTTGAGTTCTTACACTTTTAGTTTTAGTCATAGCGTTGAAGAAGTTGTAGGGGAAATGACAATGGGGAGTTTATTATGCATTATTTTGGTATCTAATCCTTTGTTTCAATCCTAAATTGGATTGGGTATGGTTGGAATTGGGAGGTATAAGATAACATTAGTTATAATCGAGGGATCAAAATAAAATATTAAATAATCTCTAACAAAAAATAGGGTCAAATTAAAATAATGAGGGTTAAATTTATTATTTCTTTTGAATTAGGACTAAATTGTTTGAATGTGTAAACGTGGGGGACTAAATATGTTATTATACAAAATATTTTAGCAGCCACATCACCCTTTTAACCGTCATTAACAGGTCAGTGGCCAAATTGAAACAAAACTAGAAGTTCAATGGTAATATTGAAGCAATTAGAAGTTTAGTTACCAAATTGAATAATTGATCAAAATTTAGTGACCATTTGTGAACTTTACCCTTAAATTAAAGTGAATGTAGAAATTATTATAGAAATAAACGTTTAATTTTTTTAATTAAAAAATAAAAGAAAATCCGAAAAGAATAACAGAAAAAACATATTTTTAAGATTTTATTCTAAAAGGGGATAATAACACTTTCGGCCCTAAGATTTCAAAACTAATTAAAACAGTTAATGGTACATTGCAGTATATATGAATAGTGGTATATTGTGTTGCATGACATTTACTGTAAAATTATCTTAGTCGGTAAATGTATCAAATATCGGTAATTATTACATCAAATACTTATTTGCTTAATACAAAGTACATTGAGGGCCTAAAAGTTAGAAGGACCTAGAGAGAGAAAACAATCCAAGGCTTGTTGGTTTAGATTGGATTAATTTTAGGTTTTGGACATGAATAATCCTCATTTATCAATTAAAGATCAAGATGTGTCCATTTTGAAATTAATATTTGAAATATTTCTCGTTACAATTGAGGGTAAATTCGATTTAAATAGAATTTGAATTATTTATTGATAATGTTTAAGGATGGGCCAAATTTGACTCGATTTAAAAAAATTGAACCATTCAACTCAACTTATTGCGAAAATACTAGATTTGTAATTCCATAAGCTTAACTTGAAAAAATTTCGAATAAAGTTTGAGTTATAAAATGAAAATTCGAATAAAGTTTGAGTTATAAAATGAAAATTCGAATAACTCAAAATTTTTAGTAATTAGTGGATCGATATTCAAGTTCGAGTAGAGTCTCAATAATGCTGACATCTATATCACATATAAAAAATATGATATATATATATATATATATATATATATATATATATATATATATATATATAATAATATTGCGGTGGAAACATTTTGTTTTTACAAACGCCCTAATTTTAAGGTTAGGGATCTAGTTTAGGGTTTAGAATTTAGAGTTTGTGGTTAGAATTTAAGGTCTAGGGGTTTAGAATTTAGAGTCTATGGTTAGAATTTAGGGTTTAGGGTTAAGGTTTAGATGTTAGGTTTTAGGGTAATATGGTAGGGGTTTAGGTTTTTACCTATAACCCCTAAATTCTAACCCTAAACTTAAATTCAAACCACAATCTCTAAATTCTAAGCACATAAACCTAAACCCCTAAACCTTAAACTAAATCTCTAACCCCTAAAATTAAGCCGCTTGTGAAAATAAAATGTTTCCACCGCCAGTGCATGGTATAATTACCCTATATATATTGTATATGGTTATAGAAAACTATTTAAATTAGAAATAATTAGTACCATAACATTATAAATATTTACAATTAAATTTAAACTTGAACTCGAATCGACTAAAATTTTAAAAACCCGAACTGACTCAATTTTTTTAAAAATAAAGTTTGAGTTATAAAATAGGATGAGTCTATCATGCTCGATGAGTACTGATGAGCATCACTAACGATGAGCACCATTAATTTAATTTTAAAAGATTAAAAATCTAAAGGACTCAACATACAATTATAAATTATTTAAAATAAATTTTCAATAAAATTATTTAATTTTTTTAAATAATTTGTGAATTATTTATAAATTATCTATTTTTTAGTTTTTTTAATTTTTAAATAATTGAATATATTTTTTAATTTTTAATTTTTAAACCCAAAACCATAAACCATAAACCCTAAATTTGAAACCCTAACTTTGAACCCATAAACCCTAAACATAAAACCATAAACCCTAAGTAAACCCTAAATAAAACCTAAACAATAAACCCTAAACACTAAAACCTAAATTTGAATATTGGGTTTATGGTTTAAGGTTTTGAGTTTAGGATTTAGGGTTTATGCTTTATAGTCTAGGGTTTAAGGTTTATGGCTTATGTATTAGGGTTTAAGGTTTATAGTTTATAGTTTAGGGTTTCAGATTTAGTGTTTATAGTTTAGCGTTTCAAATTTAGAGTTTTAGGTTTAGAGTTTTGAGTTTAAAAAATAAAAAATTTAAATTAAAAAAATTATGTAATTATTTAAAAATTAAAAATAATTATTTATAAATTATTTTAAATAATTAAATAATTTAATTGAAATTTTATTTTAAATAATTTATAATTGCACATTGAGTCCTTTAGATTTTTAATCTTTATAAATTAAATTAAGCTCATCGGTGCTCATCGTTAGTGGTGCTCACCGGTGCTCGTCGAGCATGGTAGAATTTTCCTATAAAATATGACTCTTCACCTCGACTAATTTTTTGACTCGACTCGATCAAATGCCCCTATTCATGTTGGCCTAGATTTATGGGTAGGAATATTCGACTCTTATCGTATTCAAATTCAAATTAATTGTCCATGACAAGAGAATTGAATTCATCAATATTTTTTAAAGAAATTTGTATATAATTGGTATGGATTAATTTAGAGTTTGTAAAAAATCGACTCATGATCATCGAATTCTTTATTTGAGCGAACTGTCATAATTTTATCTATATATCAAATAACTTTCGCGTGTAAATAGGGGTGTTTGTTTGATTGAGTCAAGTCGAGTTAAAAAAAATTGAGTTAGTAGAGTTTCGAAGTTTTATTTTATGCCTCAAATTTTATTTAAAATTTTTTGATCCGTGTTAAATTTATGAAATTCAAGTTGAGTCTAATTTTCGAGTTTATGTATAAATTTAATTGTAATTATTTATAATGTTATAATATAAACTGATTTCAATTTAAACGGCTTTCTATATCCATATACAATACACACATGTGCGTGTATATATATATATCTTCATATCTCTCTCTCTCTCTCACATATATATAAGCAGAATTGAGGAGCTCAACTCAAATTTAAAAATCGATCCACTAGTTACTAAAAATTTCGAGTTATTCGAGTTTCCATTTTACAACTCAAATTTTATTTGAAATATTTTCAACTTAAGTCGAGTTTTTTTGTATCGAGTTTAGTTAAAGAATTTAATTATCGAGCCGAGTTTTATTCACCTCTTCGCGTAAAGGTGGCAAAATGAGTGTGCTGATTAGGGATGTAAAAATAGGTAATCAGATGGGTTTTTGGTCGGGTCCTGTTAGGTCGGGTCAAATCGAATACAGGCCATTCTAGGTCGATTTGATGTTTTGACTCGATTCGGGTCGGGTGCGGGTCAGTTTCAAGTCAGATTCATTTCATGTTGGGTTTATTTCAGATCGGGTTCATTTCAGGTCGGGTTTGTAACACCCCATTCCCGATCTGGTAGAAAATCGGGTCAAAAAGCGTTACTGGTGAACGATACAACGACTCCGGTGCAAAAACTAGATCAATAAGTCTTACGATGTGATGCAATAACAATATACGACTAAAACTAAATGGAACCAGACTTGCTAATCTGTTTTATGAACAATTTTAAACTTCTTTAACCTTTAGGGACCAAACTGTAAATTTGATGATCTAGTGGCCCTTCTTAAAAGTTAATCACACAACAGTCTAATTTATATAATAATCAATGGCTCTGTACAAATTCATGACAATCGGAGTTCATTTACTAGTTTTCAATTTAATGATACGAGATTCAGTGACCATTTTAAAACAATGCAAAACTGTGTTCAACAGCCTCTAACTAATTTAACAAACACCGTACCGAAACACCTTGGTGTCGTATCGGTACGGTTGTACATGGATTTGAACTCCAAATGAAACTGTCCAATCCTGTTTCGATACAACTTGACCAGTATCGATACGAGTTAACCAAAGTTGACTTTGACCAAAGACCTATTTAGATACACCCTGTATCCGTACCGATGCTATTTATTTCCCAGACCTTACTGCTCAAATTCGTACCGAAACGCCTTGAATTTCGTATCGATACGCTTGGGTTGACCTACATTTAAACTAACCAAATATGCAAGGCCGTGTCAAAACAGGTGAACCCGTATCGGTATGCCCAACACTTAATGACATATTTTATCTGATTTTTAATCGAATTAACCTGTTGAACGATGTCCAAATGCAATGAAATTTTACCATCAATGTTTAAACACTATAATCTACTAGCATGTCAAATTTTAAGGTTATCCGGTTCTGTTTATTGGGTTTTCACCTTTTAGTACCAATTATACAGTTTTGGCCATTTGTAAACCATACCAAAAAGTCATTTAGGGCCTCAAACACTAACATAATGCAAGCATAACTTATACACATCAAAAGAGTCATGTTTGACTAGTCTAGCTATTTTGCCACCATTCTAAGAGTTTATAGAGACAAAATACATTACTTTAGCCTCGATAGTGATTTGTCCAAAAGCTTGCAACTTCTCCGATCTTCAACAATGATGCTCTTAACCTGAAATGTATGAAATGAAATGCATTAGGCATATTTTTCCTAGTGAGGTAGTCATAAACAATGTCAATAGCAATGTAATGCATTTCAAGTCATGTAACAACAACAATAATTTCATGAATCAATATTATCAATGCAATGCTCATGTTCAATAACAATAGCATCATGATTTTTATCATTAACCCTTGGATCGATTCTCAGATAGTGGATACGCAAATTGCTACGCCTCGCCAAATCAATGAATGGTCTAGTTTCTCCGCCTCGCCAATATGACCAATATCATACCACATCCCTCCGCCTTGCAAAATCAATATGATCCGTAGCCCTAGTATCGTAGTCCACCTATACACTGAGCTCATGAATTCTATGGCATGCCAATTGTATCCATTGTCCTTTTGAATCCAAGGTTTGGTAACAATATCAATGATCAGTGTTCGGTAACAATAACAATATTCAATGTTCTTTTCAATGGACAATGAGTCATTATCAATGTTCAATAGCAATACCAATGATAATGACAAAGTCCAATAATTTCAATGACAATAACAATGATCGATGTTTCATTTACAATGTTTCGATAACAATAACTATATCCACAATAATGCTCAATGACAATGGCTATAACAATGGCAATGAATATGTTCCATGACTAATTTTCTATATTTCTATAATTCAATGACAATAACGGTAGCAAAATCAATGGCGATGTTCGATATCAATGACAATAACGATGTTGATGCTCAATAATCAATGCTATAACTTACCGATACTTACCAATGATGTCCACTAAGTGGTTTGATGCAATATCCTTTAGCAATGAAATTAGCAATACTAAAATCAATGACAATGGAATTGGGAAAGACACCTAGCCTAATCCCAAGACTCCGACTACACTCACCTCGATAATCTGATGCCCTTACGGCTCTCGGATGACAATTCCTTTATTTCTGGCTTTCGTCGGTGATGATGGATGACCCTTATCCAATTCTTGAGCTAGGTTAAACAATAGGGAAATTGTTAGAATCATCAATATGATATCGAAATCAATTAAACGATATCAAAATCAATATCAAAGCTTTAAATAGCCACTAGCTATCAAACTCTATGGATGACCAAACCCTAGCTTAATATTAAGCTCATTATATCCATAGATTTTGATGGTTGTTTGAGGATCATAGCTTACCCAATCGATAGCAATAATTCGATATCAATATCGATAAACCGAAGAAAACTCAAGCTTGAAACCAAACTTCGATGGGGGTGCTAGCTTAGGTGAAGATGATGAAGACAAGAGATGCGTGTGCTTCTTTAGGAATCAGGTAAATTTCTCCTTAGCTATCCAATTTGTTTTAATAGAAAGGTTTCATTCAAGTGAAGGAATTGTATTAGATTAACCCACATAAGTGGTGATTTTAATTAAGGAAGGGCTAATAGCAAGGTTAGTCCCTCAACTCTCGATACTCTAAACTTGTACTCTCCAAACTTTCAATTTCTATAATTTAGTCTCTAAAAGATTTTTGATAAATTCAATAAGGTCCATAATCAGTAATTTGGCTCAGTTGGAGTCCAATATCGATGCAATTGACCTTGCGGTCACAATCAATACAATATTTGGACATTCCCAATGTAGTGTTTTTGATCGCTGAAACCCAATTCTGACTAGGCCAAAATTTGGGGTGTTACAGGGTTCATTCCAAGTCGCGTCAAAACGGTTCGGGTCCGAATCAATTAATTGGCGAGTTAATTCAGGCTCGGGTTCATTTCAGGATTGGGTTCATTCGAGTTTCGAATTCGTATTAAGTTTGAGTTTGGTACAAATAATCGATAGACTTTGGGTAGGGTCATTTCGAGTGAATTATTTAACGCCTTTCACGAACACAAATCACATTTAAAATAAACATTAGGCACTATAATGAACAAAAATATTATCATATTTAAAATATTGGAGTAAATTACAAAAATTAGAAATTAATAAGGGTCAATTTCGGTGAAAAATAAAATTTTAGGGACTAACATGAACAAAATATCATCATTTAAAAACATTGGACTAAATTACAAAAAAATGAATAGGGGTCAATTTGGAATAAAAATAAAGTTTTAGGGACTATAATGAACAAAAATATCAACATATTAAAAACATTGGACTAAATAAAAAATGAATAGGGGTCAATTTGGAGTAAAAATTAAATTTTAGCTACTAGAATAAAAAAATATTATTGGACTAAATTGCCAAAAATATAAACAAATATGGGGCAATTTTGACTAAAAATTAAATTGTAGGGACTAGAATAAATAAAAATATTATTCGACTAAATTACCAAAAATAGAATATATATATGGGTCAATTTCGGCTAAAACTAAAGTTTTAGGGACTATAATGAACAAAAAATAGCATCATATTAAAAACATTGGACTATATTAGAAAATTTAAAATAAATAAGGGTCAACTCAAATCCCTAAACCCCAAACATTAACCCTAAAATCTTACAATCACTAATAATTAAAAGTGCAAACTGAATCCCTAAACTAATCTCATAACTCCAACCAAACACTCAACTTGACACATTTACCCCTAAACCCCTAAATCTTACAATCACTAATAATTAAAGTACAAGCCTAATCCTTGAATCCCCTAATCCCTAAACTAATCCTATAACCCCAAACACTCAACTTGAAACATATATTATACCCATAAACCCCAAACTTCAACCCTTAAATCTTACAATCACTAATAATTAAAGTACAAGCATAATCCCATAATCCCTAAACTAATCATATAACCTCAAACACTCAACTTGACACATTTACCCTTAATCCCCAAACCTCAACACCTAAATTTTACAATCACTAATAATTAAAGTGCAAGCCTAATCCCTAAACTAATCTCATAACCCCAAACACTCAACTTAACACATTTACACATAAACCCCAAACCTCAACCCCAAAAATATTATTAGACTAAATTACCAAAAATAGAAATTCTACTAATTCCCTCCAAAATTTTGGTGACTTTTATCCCTCCAAAATTTTTAGACTAAAAGTAAATTGATCTCAAACCTAAAAAATAGGCGTTTATTTCCCTCCAAAATTTTGTCTTTTTCCCTCTTTTTTTTACCAATTATCTTTTTCTTTTTCTACCAATTGTTTTAGTTTAATTCAATTGAGTCCCAACTTAGATTAATTTAATTGAAATTCCTCATTTAGTTTTAGAATTCTTTTAATTATTTCCTTGATTTATGCTTCTAGATTTTAGTTTAGCTCAATTAGATCCTAAGTTTAATAAGGTAATTCAATTCGGACAACATCATCATCATCGTCGTCGTCGTCGTCATCATCATCATTATTATTATTATTATAAACTTTGATTAAATATAATTATACACAAAATTTTGATATGAATGTAAACATGTAATTGTACACATGATAACATCAACATGAAAGTTAAAACTTTAATTTAGTTCAAACTTGACAAATAATTTATATTAAATGAGTTAGTAAGCATATTGAATTATTACTAAACATTGAATTACTTAACAAAATTTCAAACTTAATAGTGTCAAATGAATATCTAAATTCAATCTTTCATTTTTTTGATATTTTTAATTGATTATATATGTATATATAACAAAAAGATTATTTAATACTTTAAATTGATTTAAAAAATTAATAGTTTACATGTACCAACACTTAATAGTTTACATTTCTCAACATTTTAAATTCATCAAATCATCAAATCATAGGCTTCCTTAATTACATGTTAGGTAAATCAAACCAGGTCAATATTAGTTCAGGTCAACAACAGGTCATGTACGAAACAAGTCAGGTAAAATCGGATCTCGGGTCAATTCAGTCGGGTAATATCAGTTATCTACTAGGTTAATGTAACGACCCAGGTTTTGGGAACCCGAGCGTCGAGCTAACCCGAGGTACGGGCCTCATGTTTGGGTCTTGTTGTTGGGCCTTGAACCCTGGTGGGCTTAGCTTTGGTTTTGGGCTTGAGTTATGGGGTTTTGGAGAGGAGCTTTACGGTAATTTCTCAATTGAAGAAAAGATGAGAGTAGGGAGAGTTATGAGCTGCAGATTGTTGTAAGGTGATGAAGTCACCTTGTCCCCCAAAAGCTCTTCCACCCTCTACATCTTCTCTCTATTAGAGTTGAGGGAAAAAGCTCCACCTTTATTAGTTTTGTGTTGGAATCCCGAATTGGTGAAGAAGGGAAAGTTGTTAGGCATCCAAAGATCTACAATCAAAGGTAAGTTTTGCTTGAAATGGTGGAGAAAGGGGTTTTAGTGGGGGTTTTAGAGTGAGGACATGAATGGTGTTCTAATCCCCTTTTCTTATGGTAAAATCGTCTTTTAAGCTTCTCTTAATTTCCAAACCATGTTGTAACTTGTTTACAACAATTCCTTGTAGTTAAAAAGGTTGGAGATTGTTCAATGGCCCAAGGAAAGGAGAAAGCTTGAGGTAAAATTTGGGGCTCATCTTAGCTTGTAATCCGAGGTTAGTACACTTCTAAATTTTATGTGTTCATGTGCATCATCATTTTGGTATGTGTTGCTTGATATATGATGTTTTGATAATGTAGAGCTTGGATGATCATCAATGGTAAATCTTGTAATTGTTGATGTTTAAGGGTAAAAATGGCTAGAAATTCACCTAATGACTTCAAATAACGCGTAGGAACATTTTGGGACTTAACCATGGAGGTTTAGGGAGGGTTTGGTACAATCTCGAGCTCTAGGTTTCGAAATCGGGGCTCACGTATCGGTATGGGGTGGCTGTCTACCGGTACTCCTTTATATCTTAGGGGTCGAATTGTGAGAGGTGTACTGGTATGCCTCTCCGCGTATCGATACCTCTCGTTAGAGCATAATTCTAGTGAGGCTTTGGGGTATCGGTATGCTCAGGGCGTATCGGTACCCACTATTACATTGCCTAGAAAGGTTTTGCGTACCGGTACGTTAGAGTATGCGTATCGGTACAGGTAAGGATCGGTATGGGGCGATCTCAGTACCGATATAGGGTATCGGTACGGAACGTAGCGTATTGGTACGGGGCAAATGCCAAATTCTTTTTAATCCAAATGCTGTATCGGTACTCAGCATGAAGTATCGATACTTAGAGGGGAGTACCGATACTCACTTTAGAGTATCGATACTCGCTAGGCAATCTGCCCAAGTTTTTACGTTTTGAGTTTAGGGGTTCTATAACTTGTGACAAAGGTTCTAATGGGTCTCTTATGATATAAAATGACTGGTAAAATCGAGAATGTATGTTCCTCTTTGCTTATATGGGTTAAATGGTTGATTGAGTATGGAAATGAAAGTAAATTGCTTGGTAAACAAGTTTTAGGGATCCGTGGTGGATCATTTGTGGTCGTGCCAAGTAAGGGCACTTGTTTGGTTATGAGTCCTTGTTTGATGTGATCCGGATACCCAGTGAGTGGGTGTTGAAACACATGAAGGCCATCCGATGTGAGCTTTCGGATGATGATATTTGCTCGATGCGAGATTCCGAGCCCGTTTGATGTGAGATTCTGAGCGAAGACTCGATGTGAGATTCTGAGTATACCGCTTGATGCGAGATTTTGAGCAGCTCGATGTGAGATTTCGAGCATGAGTGGGTTTCCCAGTGTCGGGTGACATTGGGCCTCACTCATGGTTTGTTTACTTTTATGTTGTTATTGAGATGTTGTTTGTCATATCATGTGTTTAGGCAGTTATGGTAGCGCCAATGCTTTATCTTATCTTGACATCATATTCATAGCATGCTCTTAATTATGATTCATCTAAAGCATGGTCGAGTGGTCGTGTATCCCCTAAGCTTTGTTAGCTCAGCGTTCGGAATCGTTGTTTCCGTTCGCAGGTTGAGAGATAGTTTGAGTGTAGCGGAGCACCATCGAAGCAAGGATCCAGCATTGGCCTTTGGTAGAGTACAAGTACTTAGATGTAGTGGGCTATGTATTCGTATGACCCTATGTATTTGTAACTCTATTTGATTTAACCTGTATTGGTCAAATGTTTTATTATTGTATCTGAAGCCCCTTTAACTATTTTGAATGTTTTTAAGTAAGCATGGATTTTAATGTTTTGGTTATGACATGTTTGGATGTATGAGACTGATTTTACTGGTTTTTAAAAGCGTAAACTTTTATGGGAGTGGTTTGGGCTTGTGGCCCAATTACAACATCCGGGTCGAGGGTGTTACAGTTAATCTCAGGTCGTTCTCGGTCGGGTGCAAGTTGGGTTTGGGTCAGGTTCTGACTCGAGCAGGTTTCAGTTAAGTTTTCAAGTTAGGTCAGCTTTTTGCATCTCTAATGCTGATAAAAAAAAAAGTCGTGTCGTGAAAGTTTTGGATCAAAGTGAGGAAAATACGGATCGGGTTGGTTTCTCATGTGGATGGTCCAGAATGACATGTGATCCAATTCCTTTAAGGATCGAGTTGAGCCTGGCCCAACAATAATGGGTCAAATAGGTCCAACAATAATTCTCTATTTTATTTTGTAGGGATTTGATCCTAAGTTAATCCAATTAAATAACATCGTTAAACTTTAACCTTAGATCACTCACATGAAAATCAACAATTTATATATAAAGAAATGATAAAATTAACAGTTCAATAATTTATATGTATTAAATTAATGGAAATCAACCGTTCAAATTTCGTGTTTACCAAAACTGGACTAACTTTTCAACTTTCATAAAGTACGAGAATTAAATTCTGACAAATTAAATTGGAGAATAACATCTCAAATTTTGTAAAAGACTCAACTAACGGTTTATAGTGGACTAAATCTTAGTTCAATTACAATCTTTTAGAGGTATTAGATTTAATGTACTCGAACATAATTATAATTAGTCTAAATATTGTGTTTATATACACTTATGGTTAAATTGGGATGTCAACGGGATGGAGCAGATTTTTGGCCGTCCCGAACCTGCCCGTCCTACCCCGGGTATAACTATTAATTTATCCGTCCCTTACCATCTCGATATATCAACTAAAAAATTTGACCTCGGCCTGACCCGGAAATTTAAAAGTATATTAATTTTCGTCAACGATAAATGTTAGATCCGATCATATCACCATCATAGTCACAAAATATAGGTTTCAAGTGACTTTTAAACTATATATAAAATAAAATAAAACCAATTAAATTACCCCACATGAAAAATACATATTTAAAAGAATAAACTCGAACCATTGACGGTCGAATCAGATATATTAAAACTCTAACAAAATTTATGATAAAAACAACTTAAAACCCCTAAAAGTGTTTATATATAGTGGTATTTTCACAAATATAATAAAAAATAAAATTAAAAATATACTGGGACGGAAAATTTCTATCTCATACACGAACCCACCCACCCCGACTCAATGTTTTTCAATACCCGCCCCTATCCTTAAAATTTATGAAGAAAAATTCGATCAGGTTAGGACGCAACAGATCAGGTCGTGGTCGGATAATTTTTTTTATCATCTCTTAAAAACTTAAAGTTAGGGGTGAGACCAGTTCGGTTAGGGTAACGCTTTTTTATTTTTTAAAAATCGTTCATTTTAATTTGGTTCATATTAGTTTGATTCTCGGATTTCCATATTATGTTTTGGTTTTAACATTATTTTGACAAAAATGTTTTATGTATTTTTTAATGTTTAAAGTCTTTTACTAAATATTTCAAAAAAAATAATTTTCCAAATAAATGAAAACAGTTAATAATTCTAATATAATATTTGTAAGTTATTTGCGTTATTTAAAACATAGAATACTTATTTATTATAATTAAATTGGATACGGTTTGGTTCGAATAACGATAATTTTAAAGATTTCATAATCCATCCAAACATTTCAGTTCAAATTGATTTTGTATCTTTGAGTACTTGAGATATGAATTCACAAACAATACACCTTTGAGATAATTCAAAGTAAGAATCAGATAAAAATAAGGGTAAAATTTTGATACTCAGCCTATATAAGCTTGCATATTTATACTATAAAATTCAAATCCTAAATTGTTAACCTTAAACCCTAAAAACTAACACATATACTCTAAATCTTAAACACTAACATTAAATTCTAAACCCTAAAACCTAAACTCATAAACTTTAAACCAAAAACTAAACCTCTATCCGCTAAAACGAAAAGACTTATGAAAACTAAAATTTACACAATATGTGTATCAAAGTATTTTCCTAAATATAATGTACATAAAAAGGAAGTACATCCAAATTAGTATTAGATTGCTAATATAAATTCCTTGGTATGAACCCTAAAATTGACCAAAACCGTTGGCCTCTCAACAATCCCAGGCTGGATTAGTTGATTGAACAATGTCCATGAAGGTGATGGGGCAATTTTATGTGGTGGTTGGTGATGGAATTGACACAATCCTCGATTGGTGCTATATATTGTCCAATCAATCCCAATATTTTGTTCAAATTGCAAGCATTGCTTTAAAACATGCCCCCAAGAAGCACTAAACCATGTGATTAGAATGTCCAAATCAAATTTACAAATAATGAAAGTAACTACCATTTGATTGTTCCAATTTTTTCATGCTTTTTTAATATTTGTATTCATTTCAATTTGAAACCCTTACATATATTAAAAAAATATAGTTGTTCCTACTTACAATCAATTGGTCTAGTAAGATGAGGCACCAGATCTGTAAGTAAGGTCAGGGTTGTGAACGGAACAAATTAGGTTGAGAGAATAGTCTATAATGGGTTTCCCACAATTCTCTTTCGAATTAGTCAATAGTTATACAAAAACAGCAATTGTTCCTACCTTAACCAGTGGTGGTTGAGGTTCAATCCCTATCCTAGGCATAAAGCAACTTTAAAACTTGTAATCAGCTTTTACCGCTATGTAGAGCAATTTGGATTTGTTTTAGTAGATACCTCGGGAAAGAAAAAACATAGTTGTTAATAAGAATAGTAAGATTTATATAATTCATATTTATTTTGTTTTTGAAATCTAATAAATCTAATAATTATATTCCTAAAAAGTTGTGTTCTATTAATTTAATGGAATCTAATAGATGTAATTGATTATATTCCTAAAACTTAAAACTCTAAACCCAAAATCATAAATTCACAAAACACTAATCCCTAAATCTAAAACCCTAGACCCTAAATCCTTAACACTTAAAATATAAAACCATAAATCACTAAACCCTAAAATATAAAACCATAAAATCTAATTATAAATCCCTAAACCCTAAAATATAAAACCATAAATCCCTAAATCCTTACAATTTAATGTGGGTAATTATACCATGCACAGGCGGTGGAAACATTTTGTTTCCACAAGCGCCCCAAAAATTAGGGTTAGAGATTTAGTTTAGGGATTTAAGTTTATGTGCCTAGAATTTAAGGATTGTGGTTTGAATTTAGAGTTTAGGGTTAGAATTTAGGGGTTATAGGTAAAAACCTAAATCCCTACCATATTACCCTACAACCTAAACCCTAACCTCTAAACCCTATATCCTAAACCCTAAATTCTAAGCACATATTCTAAACCCCTAAACCTAAACCTCAAACTAGGTTCTTAACCCCTAGAATTAGGGCGCTTGTGGAAACATTTTGTTTGTACCGCCAGTGCATCATATATTTTCCCATTTAATGTATGGAACACAACGTTTTAGGAATGTGATCATAACATTTATACGATTCTATTAAAAAACTAAATAAGCATTAATTATAGGAATCTTATTGGTCTTATTGACATCCTTTAGGGTATTCTATAGCAAAACCCTAAAACCACCTATTCAACTAGTTGAATCATTTTTTTATTTTTTAAATAAAATTTTATTTTAAAAATTGTTGAACCATTAATTTACCCGATTGAATTGAAAATTGATGATCTGATAGGTTTAAGCACCAATTTGATTTTATAGCATTGTTGAAAACCATTTTTTTGCCCTCTTTTTTGGTAGCATTGAGTGAGATAGGAGGATTGAGACGTTTTGTCAAATCCTTCATAACAACCTTAGAAATGATTACAATTTGATAATGATTATCTAACCAAATTAGCTAAAAACTTTGTTTTTAAATAAAAGTTCAATTTCTACAACATTTGTAACTTAGATTATAAGTATTTTTTTCTTCAGTTTGGTTCATGTAGATACATCAATTGGAACCATTACTTTTGCTTGAAATTTTAGAATGTTAAAAGTGGGACATTAAACCATTCATTTTAATGAATTTTCCCTCTAATTTTGTTTTTATTTTTCAACTTTAAATCGATCAAAAGAATGAACTTTTTTAAACGATATTCGTTAAAGAGTCGGAGTGATTTGAACTTAAAAAAATGATATTAACAATTTAAATTTGAAACAATTCAAAGTAAACATAACTCGAAACAATTTAAACCTGAAACGATCTAGAATAATTCAAACCTAAAATGTTGAAAATCCAAAATGATCTAAACTCATAATGACTTGAGAACAAAAGAAAAAAATCAAACTTAAATATAGTGGCGTAGCCAATATTTTTATATAATGGGTCAGAGCAAGATATGAGTTATGAGAATTTCTATACTACTCCAATAAATATTGTTGGCCTCATATCTCACAAATTAAGTGTCGTCAATTTTAATATTTTCTTTGAAAAATATTGATATAATTCTAATATTTTTCATATAGTAGACACTTTTAAATAGGGGTCAAATGCACCTTAAATATAACCTCGATCCAAAATGATCTGAAACTAAAACTAACTCGACTCGTTCAATCGACAAATCTAATAAGAATTTCCCGGGAATCATGTCCTTTTCTAGTACAAATAACAAAATTTCAAATTCCATAACTCATGAGAATTTTGATTCTCACTACCAAATGAACTGCAAAAAGTATTCCATTAGGAAGAAATTTTTTAAAAATAAAGAAAATAAAGACTAATAATTAAATAACCTTTTTAAGGACCTACCCATACTAAACCCTACAAACTTTCCTACCCTTAAACCTTTCCATTTTCTCTCATTAAATTCCCTATTTCCCCAACCCTATACAAAAATAAAACAATGAACAAAGATATAAAAATAAGAATAACAAAATAAACTCTTGAAAAAAAAAAGAATTTAAAGAGATGGGGCTTAGGGACATTATGATAAGAGATTAATCCTAAACAATAGGGTTTCAAAACCCTCCCTTCACATGTAGCCTAGTGCTGGGTTGCTTTCATTTGGGATCATTTCTGGTGAATCAGTGGTGGTTTCACCTGCACTGCCGCTTTTGGTTCTCATCTCTAGCACTTTCTTATGAGAATTTGAGTGAATCGATGGGATAAATGTAGGACTAGCCGCGGGACGGTACTCCGGGAAGAGCCTTCCGGACTTGTACCGGACGCCACATGCATTGCAGAGGGTTTTCGGTCCCATTGGTCCCGCCCTCCATTGAGGCGTCTTTGTTATCTCGCAATGCATGCATTTTCTGAGTGCTTGTCCCGGTTGATTCCGAGCGGTGTTGTTTTCAGTAGATGGCGCCGGGAGCGTCAACCTGATCTTCTTCTTTTTCTTTTGTTCAGGGTTGAGTTGTCGAGGTAATTTGATCAGGAGTCGAGACTCGGCGTAGTTCTCGGAGTCGGCTGACACCTTGGGGACGAGCAACGGTTGAGGAACGTTGTTGCCGTTGTCATTGATGGATGAAAAAGGGGAGATGAGCTGAATGGCAGGTCGAGGGTTGAAGGTGGCCAGGCGGGGACGTTTGCTACGTGCACGTCCGCACTTTCCAATGCCAGAAGCCGGTTCGAGCATCGATTTCTCCCCGGAGTAAGAGCTGCTGCTTTCGAGAACCGAAACTGGACTCGAAGTCTGGAATTGATGATGATCATGATCCTGATTGACTGAAGAAGGCTCTTGTTTCTTAATTGACAAGCTTGCTCCACAATTGGAATCATCAACAAAGTTGGACGACCATTCCAATTGAACAATGTCTTCATACTGCAAAATAAATAAAAAATTTAACCAATACATTAATTATTTTAATCATTAAATAATTCTTCTAATTAAAAATTAATCAAATACTAATGTCTATTAAATGGACCCCACATATCATATTTTTCCTACAAAGGCATGCACAACTAATCACATGACAAATCATGTGACTTCCATGACCCCAAGCAATAATTATGCCTTTAAATAATTCAGAACTCTCCAAAAAAAATCAGAACTTTTGGTTATATTTCAAATTTTACCACCCAAAATAAAAAGAGTCAAATGCTTGTTTTAGTCCCTCTACTATACTAATAATAAAAATTTCAATCCCTTTACTTTTTTAGTTGCTTCTAATTTTTAAGGCTTTGTCCTGACTAATTCAAATCGACCCGCGTCGTACACCTATCTTTGGTAGATGAGTCAGCGGAAATTTTCTGTATACATTCAATCCCCATACTTTAATCTAGCATGGTTTACTCAAGACACTAACCGGAACAGATAGTTCGGCGGAGAGGTTGGAAGCGCTGTTGTCGGAAAAAACCGAACCCAACCCAGGAAATGATTCGGACCGAGCTGTCCAAACGCTGAAAAAAGCGGATGCGTTGACGGCGGAATCGGAGGCGGATAAGCCTGCGTCGACGTCGTCGTTAGGGAAGTCGAGGAGGTCATCGATATGGTCGAAGAAACTGCCGCAATCTATCTCGTCGATGAAGTCCGTCGGTCCAATCATTTTTTATTTATATTAAAAATTCGTGAAAAAAAAGTAAATTTATAATTAATTAGTAGTAGTAATTTTGCATGCGAGTGTCCAAAATTGGTAATTTTTAAAATTGGAATATGAAACTTTGGGTTTATTCACAAATGAAGCAAACCTTTGTTAACGGGCAAAACTTTTTCGGGGAAAGAAGAGAAAATTTTCCTGGAAAATGCAGAGGAATAGTTTCAGAAACCTGCAAGAGTGAAATTATCAGTACACAAACCACATTGGTAGCTTAATACATAGAACAAAAATAGTTTCATTTCAATTCCTCTACTTTCTCAGCTACCAAACAGAGTATTAGTGACGAAAAGAACTGGGTTTTGAACACCCATAATTCAACTTGAACTCAAAAAAGCTACAATTTTTCTTCAATTTCCCACCGAAAGAAGAAGAACCCAATGCTCAAAAACTCTCCAAAAGATTAAAAATCACAACTTTTTCAAGCAAATCAATCAAACAAGTTCCAAAATCCCAACAAAAATAGAGATGAGAAGCAAAAGCTGATACCTTTGAATAGTAGAGAGAGAGAGAGAGGGAGGAAAACGGAGAGAGAAAGAGAAATAAAAAGGGTAGGGAAGAAGAGAGGGGGAGTTATAAGGATGGTAGGTCAGCACTCAGCATCCTTTCCCTTCATTGCTAGCTGTCTTTTACTCTTCTTCCCGTCTTCGTATTCAAGTCTTCTCTCTCCCTTTTATTACCCTATTTTAGGTCTCATTCCTCTCATCTCTTTAATTTTTTTTCCAAAATTTTTACTACCCACGGTTTTTTTAACTACAGATTAATTCAAATACGATATTACAAATTTTATTTTAGGGCGACTCAATTCAATTTTCTTTATATACAATGTTAAAATTCCAACCTATAATATTATTTAAGAGATACAATGTCTCATTGCATTAAATTAACCGGTTGTTAATTACTATCTAAAGTTTTGATTTGAAATAGTAAACATAATAAATTTATTTTAAAAAAACTTAATTATGGATTTTTTTTGTTTGAAAAAACATTGAAGGAAGAAATATGAACTTTGTAGTATTTAATTATGGTGTTGGTTTTTCATAATTATTTGTATTTATCGGCCGGTTAATTCAGATCGATTATTATAGAGGTTTATTATTAAGATAATTTTTTTAATACAATTTATTTTATTTACGATATTATAATTTGAACGGGTGACCTTGTTTAAGTGTTCAAACATATCATCTCATTAAATCAATTAATAGTCGGTGGTTTTGTACATTCATAAGATTTTTTTTTTATTTTAGAATCATGGGTTTAGTTGAAAGGCGTTAATTTAAGGGGGAAATATATTTAATACATTGTTTTTATTGAATTTAAGAAAATAATTTATTATAAATATTTTATAATATAAATTAAACTAACCGATGTATTGATAATAAAATATTTTAATTTTTTTATTAATTAGAGAGAATTATATTTTTATATCGGGATTTAAACTCATATAAAATGAGATAATATAAGCATTTTGGTTACTAGACCAATTAGTGAATGTCTAAAATATTTTAATTTTATTAGCAGGCTAGAAATGTAACAAATAATTTTTCTTATAATATTAGTTTTATTTTATATTTTTTTGAATGTTTTATTATTTATATTAAAAATTATTGTTTTCCAACTATACATTTTTTATATTTCTTTTTTTCAACGATATATTTTTTATATTGTTTTTTCATTGTATTTTTAATCGTTGTTTAACATTCTCCCTTAATTATTCTTTAAATTAAAATTTTTATTTACCAACTTGTTTAACCAACATATAAATTTTAATTTATATATTTTTGTGTTATTAATTTTTTATTTCAAGATAATGTTGTATTATGTAAATTTCGGATTTTGTTACCATCAAGTCAAAAAGATAAAACGAGTAACTCGAGGTATTGGAGCGCGATTTCACGCGCGTCGAATTGTACTGACGGCATTGTTTCATTGGGACTATTGACGTGGCGTTAAGAAACTGCACGTGGCCTTTGCTCTAAACTTGGGTTTAATATTCCCGTGTGGATTAGATTTGCCACCCGTTTCCCTTTAAACTACAACTTTTATTTTCCCTTTTGTCAAATAACCCAACGCGGTTTTTATATATAAAAATAGAATTAACAATCAGTTGGTCTAATGAAATAAACCGTAAATAATATTAGAAGTTTAAATTTAAATATTATGAACAAAAAAATTAGGTTAAGAGATTTTTATAGTATTTGATCTGGATTAATTAGTTAAGAAATCAAATATTGATAGTTATATTAAAAAAATGATAGGTAAAATAAAATAATTGGGTATTGTATTTCTAGTTTTGAAGTAAGCATTTTAATAAAAATATATATATAATTATTCTTAAAATAAAACATGTTATTTCATTTATATAAAGTATAATAACATTTTAGAGTTTTTTGGTTAATTGTTGAATTTCATTTATTTAAGAAGCAGCCACACTGTTACAATGTAATATCTTTTTAGTACTCGATCTGAATTAATCAATGACTTCGTTCTGGAATGAAAAATCTTTAAAACTCGCGGCCAATGTCTATCCCAATATAAACCAACAAAGCAAAAAATAATCACTGAGCTCGCTTCAATTGATACATTGAGAAAAAATTATTTGTTCAATTTTATCATGCTAATTTTTCAATTCTTTTGGAATAAATAACCAGTTTTACTTAATAAACTTAATTTTAATGCATTTATGTTGATATTTTTGTGACACCAATTACAATAAAAAGAAAATTAATTGAGATGATGAGATAGAATTCAATATCATTAAAATTTGATTTTATTTCTATGTAATATGTATTTTGTATTGAATTGCAATGAATTATTTCATGGATATGAAATAAAAGAGAGTTTAAATAGGCTAGATGTTTTTTAAATTACTTAAAACGTGTGGCCATTACATGTGGATCCATAAATTTAGACCAATCAAGAACTTATTCACAAATTTTTGTTTATTTTTTATCATCACATATATCTCTTTCATTGGTCGAGTAATTTAGATTAAATACTATATAGACTTATTATGAGATGATTTCAACTACTTTTTCTTTTTTCCCTCGTGTTTTTATCTTTTGAAGTGAGCAATATTGATCAAGTTTTATTTTTCTCATTCGTGGTTATGAGTACGAAAATATTGACATTGTTTGGTAAATCGAGGTTTGAGTCAAAATTAAAGATTTGAGCAAATATTAGAGGTTTGACAGTCAAATATTAGAGATTTGAGTCAAATACGGAAATAGTAGAGGTTTGAGATAAGAGTTATAAAGACAATTTTGTTCTTAATAATTATATAAAAAATCTCTAAATAACCTAAATTTAGCATTTTTATTTTAATTCTTCACTCTCACGTATTTACATTGTGACATCTGTAAACTAATATTTTTTCTTTTTCTTTTTATTCTCACACATTTATATTTGTATTAAAATTTAATATTTAATCAAATTGTATTAAAAACAATTATATAAATAATAATGTAATATATAGATCCTTCAAATATGCTTAGTAATATTATATTAAAAAAATATTTTTCGTAATCAAATTAATTAAACAAGTATCAAATATAATCATGTCCTTATATGTCATTTTGCTTGTTTAAATAATCAAACAACTATCAGTTAATTTTACCAAACACTTTTATAAAATCAATAAATACAATCTACTAGTTAAATCAACTAATGTAATCTGCTATTAACTTATGTATTCCATTATCAGTTAATTACCAAACATGGCCATTGTATTTAGAATGAACATTCATTTTACGGTTATACCGATCAAGACGAAATGGTTTCCGAGCAACAAACATATTTATTCCTTGCATTCTATTAATTTATACTACATGTTATTACTTACAAAATAATTTTACACCAATACTTTTATTTATATATTATAATATTAAAGAGTTGTTTTCAAATATCCCACATTTTATTTGTTTGATATTATCATTTTTCTCCTTGACGTGGACCACTAAATTTTGGAATGTGATGGGAAAACTTATTACAATCATTGAATGTCTTCATTATAAGGTCTAAATAGTTTAGAATTTTGATAGGATTTTACATATGGTAAATTGATTTGTTGAAAGGTGAAAAAAATAGGGTTACATTTGGCATGGCTAAAACTAGATTCCATTCTTAATACTAAACATATATATATATATGGATGTGATACACTTACATGATGTAAAACTCATTTAGTTTTACACTAATCCATGACCATTTGATGAGTGAATGGATGGATGTGATTAGTAGGATATGTGAAGATTATCACTTGTGAAAGAAAAAAAGGTGTTACTCTCATCCATCCATTCCACCCAACCAATGACCATGAATTAGTGTAAAACTCTTTAAGTTTTACATGATTTTTGGATCGTTGGATGGAGGAAATGGATGGCTGAAATTAGCTCATTACTTTTTTTCCCAAGTGATAATTTTCACATATTCTACTATTAATCTCATCCATTTGTTTCAATCATCCAACGGTCCAAAAAACGTGTAAAACTCTTTAAGTTTTACACTGTATAACTGGATCTTATATATATATATATATTAAAAAGTATACGAATATGATCGCTTTGGCTAACAATCATAAAAAAAATTACAAAATAATTAATAATCATATAGTATATATGGTTTAAATTAAAATAAAACTAGACAAAACTCGCACATAATTTACACAATTTGGAGCAGATGGTTAAAGACTTCCATTGACATCCAATCCCTTCCCTTAGCTCTTAGGTTTTAGTCCTAGTAGGAACAATCCTTCCCTCTCCCTTAAGTAGAATATGTTCAAAAAATAAATAAATAAATAAAATTAGACAAAACTCGCACGGAGAAATTACCCAAATATGGTGGTTGACCTTTTTTTTCTCAAAATATAGTCCATGGTAGATTATTTCCAGAACTATGGTGATTCACTGTTCAAAATAAAAAATTGGAGGGAGAGCAATCCGACTTCATTGTTTATTCATTTTTCTGGGTTTTTTTCTAAGTTAAAATATTGAAGACGGTAGGAGAGAAGTCTGACTTCAATGTAAAATACTGCTCAAAATCGGGGGGAAAACAATCCGACTTTATTTGTTTATTAATTTATTGACAAAATACTATTCAAAGTCGGAAAAAAAGCAATCCGACTTCTGACTTGAACAGTGAATCACCATAGTTCTGAAAGTAATATACCATGGACCATATTTTGAGGGGAAAAAAAGTCAACCACCATATCTGGGTAAATTCTCCAAACTCGCACATAATTTATATAGAATAAAACTCGAACCTAAATGTTCAAATTCGCAATATCTCAATCTTCTCATTTCAACCAAAATTCATTGCCATTTATTTATTTTTATATTCTACTCTCAATTATTTTGGGCCCCTTTCCACTAACTATCAATTATTATTGTCTACCTTAAGATGCAATTTAATAGAATTTGGGGCATTCTTCAAAATTAATTTTAACTTTAACTTTTCTTCTCTCTTTTTATTCATATACACTCAATTTTTTAATATTTATTTTAAATACTTAAATTTAACGTTATTTAAGTAAATATTTCTACTAATTTCACATGTATTTTTTAGTTATAGTTTGTTTATAATTATGCTAAATCATTTCCACTTTGCCCATAATTTTTTACGTAAATAGTTGTAATTATAAGTTAAAGTGAAAATGAAAATAATTAAGATATTCATTCTTTGTTATATTCTTTCAATAAAATGAAGTTTTAGTTGACATTAGATTTTAAGTATGGTCCGAACAATTTAAACCTCATCTCGAAAAAACAAAAAATGGGACGTGTCAAATTTTTTCTGAGATTAAGGATACTAAATTAGGATTAATTTTTTAAAGAAAAATTAAAGGAAAAGCGTTGATTTTTTATTAGATATTAGAAAAAGCTTAATAAAATGGAGTGCATAATAAAATAAACATGCTGGGGGCTTTAGGCACCAGAGAAATGATGGACCTCGCTCACTCCATATCTCCTTTCACTCTCTTTTAACCAACTTGAATTCTACTCTTTGCATCAATCCCTTCTAAAATACTCACTCTTATCTCTTTTCTTTATGAGAAATATGCTAAAATATTTGGGGAAAAAACCAATTCATTTATAGTTTTATCTTTTTAAAATTATAACTTGGGTTGCACTCTTAGGATCACTTTCTTGTAAAAGACTTCTCCCCTTATTTGAAAAAACAAAATTAGGGTTGAAATCCATTTTAATTTAGTAGGAAAAGTTAGGCCCATGTGCACTATACAAATTGATAATTTTAGGTCATATAATTGTCAATTAGTTGCATTATGTTGTTGTTGACACCAGATCACGATTTTAAACTCGAACAATCATTTCTCTCGATCTCATATTAAAAAAAGAAAGAGTTTCGAGGTTAAAATTATAGATATATTATACGTGACATCATTTTAACTTTATTTGTGAAATTAAAGCATTTTATTAATAATAATAATAATAATTAACTTTTAAAGAAATAGTAGCCTAATTTCATAATTCTTTTGGTTACCAATTTGTATATGAAGGGTTTTTCCTATTAATTCACAACTTGCACAAATATGACAATTGAATGTAAATTTGTCATTAGTTTGTGTCACACATTTTAATACAATTAAATGTGAATATTGTAATCACATAAAACTATGATAAGCATACCCATTTCTTCCCTTTAAAGACAAGAGGAAGAAAGATGCTATGTCTAGCATTTTTTTATTATCCAATTAGTAAAATGTGTTGTATTTGTAACAATGTGGACCTATGGGTCCTTTTAAATTATGTATTTTTCAATAATTATAAATTTTTTACCCCTTTTTGGAATTATGCTAACACCATAAGTAAATCTAAGATTTAATTTTATTGATTATTCATGCACTTATAAAGATAATACCTGATATATAAATTTCGAATCTCAACATCAATAACTTATTGCTTTTCGAGACATAGATAACTATAAAAACTTTGTTTTCTAGGGGACAAGAATATATTGTAGAGAAGTCTTTGATTTTGAAATTTTTTAGGTGAAGGAAGTATTAGGCCGTACATAATAATAATAATAATAATAATAATAATAATAATAATAATTATTATTATTATTTTAATATATAGACTATGTAAAATAAATTTTATATGATCCAGTATATTTACACTACAAAATCCAAATATTTAATTTCTAACCCTTAAGCCTAAAAGCTAACCCTAAACTCTAAAAACTAACCTTAAATTTTAAACTCTAAAACCCGGGGATGGAGCTAGGATCAAACATTGGGAGGGACAAAGGTTTACTAAGCCTTTAAATCTAAAAATTGAAAGGACAAAAATCTTATTTTACTACTATTTAAACTAAAAAAGGCCTTAAATGCAGTTATACCAAAAAAATTTAGGAGATACATAACATGACTTCTTCTCTGCTCAAATCTAACCCCTAATATTAAAAGGCTTGTATTTAATTTATATAATTTATGTATCAATTTTTTCTTAATAATAATATTAATAACTAAAAAATCCATAATCTTATGCACTAAAAGAACCCATAACCTTTTATTGTGCCAAAAATTATAGGCAGTGCATGTAAAACCTATGGAAAAAGCACATGGCTTCGTGCCCTAAAATGGGTGCCCATGCATTTCTTAATTGATTAAATATCATTTCATAATTTTCAATTACAAGCTACTCTTTCTCTATACACACATAAAATATCTAAAATCACTACATATTAATTCCTAAACATTACCTAACACATTGGTAGCAAATCACCTTTGACATGGACCACTAAACTTTGACTCGCTAATTTGTCCACCTCAATCAGCCCGTTTAAAAACATCTAAAAAATAAAAAAACAATTAATTAATTCAATTTGGAACCCGGAAAGAAGTTGTATAAGATAATTATTGAGGTGGTTTTAATGGTAAAAGATGATGTTGTTCTTCTTAGGTGACCCGAGTTCAAGCAACATAGTTTGTAGGTGTGCGTTAGTTTATTCAAATTTAAAAACGAACTAATATATTACCTTCTAATTGAATTAGAATGCTAAAAAAAGAAATCATATACGATAATTATGCATGATGAAACTTGAAACCCGATATGTTCATGTTATTATTTTATCATACCATATTTTTTGAATTATCATTACTCTTAACCTTCTAATAACGTACACATGTGAAAACAAGTTGCTTGAACACATATCACTTAGAGATAATATACATACCATATTTCATATTGTATTCGTATCGTATAATTATATAAATGTAGATCTAAAACAAAAGCTTTGTTTAAGATAAAATAATTTTAAGAGAATGTAATAAGGAGTTTACTAAAGGAATTAGTTGTCACATACACATGGAGTTGATTTTTTTTGGGGTAAAAATACACATGGAGTTGATGAAGGATAAGACAGGATAACCTTCCTATATTTCTTTGTGACAAATATGTCCTCTCGTAATTGTGTTCGATAATTGTCAAGGCATGGGCAAATTCGTGAATTTGTTCCGACAACGACGTGGCGGTGCCCGGCGGAATAAACTGAGATCGGGTTTCGTGGTGGTGCGGTCATGTGCCTCGTGCGTGCAAGCAAGTCAAAGTTGGAAAAAAAGCCACACGGTCCACGCTGGTCGTGGGACCCGTTTCGCATGTCCGAAACTGTCTGTTCCGCACGTTGTTCTCGCTTTTTTTTTTCTTTCTTTTTTGCCAACGTGGCAAGACAGAGATTCACGGCTTTGTCTCGCGGGGCCCACAACAGCGAATCGAAGCTCGCTCGACTCTAGCTACGTTTCGGTGCAGCAGGTTTATAGTAGAAAAAAAGGGGTAAACTGCATAAATGACCACTATACTATGAGTCTGGTCTTGATTTTACCACTATACTTTTTTTTGAAGCAATTAGACCACGGAACTATTAAAATGGACTCAATGTGACAACCTGCCATTAAAACTTAACGGAGATGATGACGTGGTTGTTAAATAAAATTGATATAATTACACATTTGGTCTTCATTATTTACATATCCTATCAATTTGGTCTTAAATTGAATTAAATTTAATAAGTTTATCCTCCAAATAGTGACACGTGTATGGGGATCATTTTTCTTAATTTCACTAAAATTTATCCATCCAACCAGATGGTGACAAGTGTCACCATCCCTTTGAATGGGAAAATTTTAAATCCAACATTATCTCCGATGGGGTTGCCACAACCACTGAGACTAGAACAATTGTTTGATTTAATTTCACAACTGTATTTATTTAAAGTCATCGTCTGGGCTACACGAGTCAGTTATGTGGGTGTGGTGAATTGTTGCAGGAGATTAACCGAAATATTTTGCCCGACACGAGAACCTTTAACATACTGGTCACTGCACTCGAGAAACTGTAACACAAGTAGAGTCGAATGGAAACCTTATGCAAGACAAGCTGTAACTCAAATCTTGTGATGCCATCATAAAAGTAGAAAGATGTGTGGAGTGTTTTGTGTACAATGCAACGATTTATGCTATGGGTCATGGTTCATGAAAAAGAAGGATGAGGGCCTGGAGCCGAACGTTGTTATGAGAAAGCCATCTTGTTTGAAGGTGTGAAGAGGACATACAGCCATGAGATCGAAATGAATGAATCCTTGTTCAAGGCTGTCATAGATGCTTACAGAGCTACTAAAAAGCCAGACCTCGCTGAATTAGTTAACCCAGAGATGAAATTCGCATTTGAAGGACAAGATATTTTTCCTCTCTTTAATTATCACATACAAGATGACTTTAAATAAATAAAGTTGTGAAAATTAATTGGACAATTGCGCTAGGTTCGATTCCGGCTGGAAGTAGCGTTGGATTTAAAATTCTCCCATTCAAATTGATGGTGACATGTGTCATTATCTAGTTGGATGGAAAAAATTTAGTGACCGGAGAATAAACTTATTAAATTCAATTCAATTTAAGACCAAATTGATAGGATATGTAAATAATGAATGACCAAATGTGTAATTATACCAATTTTATTTAACATCCACGTCACCCTCTACATTAGGTTTTAACGGCAGGTGGTGTGCATTTTAATAGTTGAATGGTCTAATTGCTTTGAAGAAAAGTATAGTGGTCAAATTGAGACCAAACCCATAGTATAGTGGTCATTAGTGTAGTTTACCCAAAAGAATATAGAAAGCACGTGAGGTGGGGCCGAATGGCACGTGACTTTGCGTTCCTTTGTTTAGTTTAGTCAAATTATACAGAAGGTCCCTGTACTCTGGTCTCTTTACAGATTTATTCCCTCTTTTGTTATTTGATTGTTTTTAACGTTTTTCGGAAGCATGTATTTTTGGTTTTAGGAATATATTTTTCCGTTATATCGGAAAAAGTCTCACCAACTCTTTGATTACAGACAGTAAAAGAGAAAAATTTAATTTCTATTTATATAGAATCAATCTAAAATAAATCTACCCGCGAGGATTAATTAAAAAATGGGGTTTTGTTTATTCTTATCCAATGAACTAATGGATCAGATCGAATTACAAACTGAAAAGATTTGTACAAGTCATACCTTTCGTCGCCATTTTGTGAAAAATCATTAGATATGAATATGTTAGATACATGCAACTCGATTGGTGGTGAAGGTGAAATAGTATCTCTCCCCAAAAATATGCTGGTGTGATTATAAGGTAGTATCTACTTAATTTTTTTTAGCTTTTCAATTGTCAAATTCTATTTTCTTTACAATGTGGTAATCATTATTTTAATATGCTGGTGTGATTATAAGGTAGTATCTACTTAAAAAATGGGGTTTTGTTTATTCTTATCCAATGAACTAATGGATCAGATCGAATTACAAACTGAAAAGATTTGTACAAGTTATACCTTTCGTCGCCATTTTGTGAAAAATCATTAGATATGAATATGTTAGATACATGCAACTCGATTGGTGAAGGTGAAATAGTATCTCTCCCCAAAAAAGCATGCTTTTTTACCACTGTACAAAGAAAATATTTTGTTGCGAATGAACAAGATATTGAGGAATTGTCCACACATAAAATCATAATTATTGATACGACCTTTTTACATAAAAAGATAATCTTTTGTTATAATAGAAGCAGAAGTGATGTGGAATATTCAAGAATCGAAGTCGATTTGCTTTATAAAAAGAAAATATCAATGGACATCTATGAAATAGTTTCACGGGATTTAGCCAATTGTCAAATTCTATTTTCTTTACAATGTGGTAATCATTATTTTAATATGCTGGTGTGATTATAAGGTAGTATCTACTTAATTTTTTTAGCTTTTCAATAACGCACACACACTGTGCGCACATGGTGCTCGAACCCGGGTCACATGAATGAAATACATCATTATTTACCACTGGGACCACTCTACGAGTTCCAATGCGATAAACATTTTATATGTTTAAAAATAATAAAAAATGTATTCCAATATATCTTCTTTCTATTATGATTTGGTTATTTCTATGGTTTTTTTATAATGTTTTTAGTCTCGGTGTTAACTTTTTTTAAGTTAATTTTGGGGTAAACTATATAAATAGTCCTCCGATTATATGACTTCTTTTGTTGAGTCTTTAGACTATGAAAAGTTACAAAATGGTCATCTGACTTAAAAAAGTAACAAGTTGGTATGGTGCAATTAAAATTTTAACGGTTGATGATGTGGCATTTAACAAATTGGCATAATAACAAGTTTAATCCTCCATATTTATCCATTCAATCAATTTAGTTCCAATTTGAAAAAATACTAAATTTAGTCATCTTTATTTACTAAATCAGATTGGAGGGTGCAAGATCGGGGTTGTTGGAGTGCACGACGAGGTGAAGGGACGAGCGCCAAAGGGCGTAGGCTGGCCGTACGAGCGAGAGGAGTAGGACGAAAGAGGCACCATACATAACAGAGGCCGGACAACGAGTCTTCGAAGCAGAGAAGCGGTGTTGGAGTTGATGGTTAAATAAAAAATTAAATTAATAAAATGAGTAAATACATTTATTGTATTTTTTTCGAATTATGACTAAATTGATTGAATGTGTTAATATAGAGGGCTACATGTGTTATTATACAAAAAAAAATTATTAACTGTCACATCATCAACCGTTAAATTTTTAACGGCACCATACCAAATTTTTTTAAGTCAAATGACCTCTTTGTAATTTTTCATAGTCGGAGGATACAACCAAAAATGTTCTATAGTCAATGGACTATTTATCATATTACCTTAGTTTTTAACATAGTTTGATATAATTTATGAGAAAAAAATTTCATTCTAAGATATGTTCAATTGTACAAAATACTAATGCGTTTCTCACACATTATTTATTTAGGGGAAGTGGAAATTTGCTTTTACCGGGTCTAGAATACTAATAATGTACAGTCAATGGACTATTATACATGTGTTTCTCAGAAAATACTAATTTGTTTAGTTTAGTTTAGTTTAGTCAAATTTAGGGGAGGGGAAGGTGTCAGCTGAGAGTTTTTAACCACTTGTTCTAGAGGTTATTTTTTTTAGGTTGTTGACCATCATCATTTATTTTTGAAAAAATAAGTTACATTAAACTATTCGGCAAAATTAACAGGAAAAAGTTGATCTTAGGACTAAAAATGCACATTTCAAAAAGATAAGAAATAAAAATGATTAAATTACAGGAGTAACAGAAGAACTAAATCTGTAAAAAGATACATAGAATTTGACCATTTTCTTCTGACTACGTGGACAAGCTTTATGTGCCTCGTTGGCAATACTGACATTTACTTAGACGAAAATACCCACAACGAATTGTTTTTATTACCTTTATAGGATGTTTGGTGTTTCCTTAGATCAGGTGTTATACGGGACCCACTTTGTAGCATAGCCGTCGTCAGACAATATGTTATCTGTGTACTACGGTGCGGCCGAGTTTAAGGTATGGGTATATCTATAGTGCAATTGCTAAAATGCCCCTAATTAGGTATTTTAGGGTAAATTACTCAAAGGCCATTAAATTATTTATTCGATTCTATTTTGGCCACTGAACTAAAATTTTTTATTAATTAGGTCACATGAAAGTTATCAACCGTTAACTATTAACAAAATTGTTAATGTGACAGTTAAATAAATTTATATATAAATAAATTTGGATTTTATTACTTATACATTTTATCAATTTGATCTTAACTTTAATTTTAATTAGAAGTGGTTTAATAAATTCAATTGGAGAAATATCAGAAAAATAAGGTGGGAATAGAGGGGCTTGAAGCTAGGCCTTAGTGGGTATACGGTGTGCTTAACCACCTAGACAGGTTTAACATTTGTTTGTGATTGACAAAATTTTATACGGTAAAACTTTGATACACGGGCTTGTGTAAAATTACACAAGCATGTGTATTTACACTATAAAAACTCAATTCTTAAATTTCTAACCCTAACCCTAAAAAACTAGACCCTAAACCTTAAACCCTATACACTAAATTCTAAATACTAACCTTAAATTCTAAACCCTACAACCTAAACCCCTAAACCTTAAACTCTAGACTAAAACTCTAACCCCTAAAACTAAAATCAAAGTTTTTTTTCTTCCAATTTTATATATAGTTTAAAATGTATTTTATTGATGAAAAATAAAGAAAATAATGATGAGAGTAGGGGTGAGCGTACGATCAAGTTGAATCAAGTAAATTTTTTTTGAGTTATTCGAGTTGACGCATCATATTTTACAACTCAAACTTTATTTAATTTTTTTATTCGAGTCAAGTTTATGAAATTCGAGTCGAGTTTGAGCCGATCGAGTTTTCGAGTTCCTATACAAATTTAATTGTAATTATTTATCATGTTATAGTAAGGTTTGATTCCAATTTAAACGATTTTCTCTAATTATATAAGATATGCATATATATATATATATTTCTTTATATTTTTTTCATATGTGTCATATGTTTCTTCATATTTTTTATATAGTTATATATATATCAAGAAAAATTAAGAAACTTGACTCGAACTTAAAAATATATACACTAATTACTAAAATTTTTGAGTTATTCTAATTTCCATTTTACAACTCAAACTTTATTTGAATTTTTTAGAGTCGAGTTTATAAAACTTTATTTGAAAATTTTTCGAGTCGAGTTTATAAAATTTCGGTCGTATCAAGATGTGTCGAGTTTTTCTCACCCTTAGATGAGAGGGTCTAAAACCTAAGGCTTAAGGGAGTATGAGCGTATCTAACCTCTGAACAAAGTTCAGCATTTGGTTCATAGTTAATAACATTATATTGTAATCACCAATTTTTATCCGGTTTTTATAGTATTATTATTATTGTTATTATTATTTAGTATTATTATTGTTATTCTAAAAAAGAGATCTGATAAATAAATAATAACCCATTTAAATTAAACAAAAATCCAGTCCATTTACATTTATAATATGAAAACCCATTACATTTAAAATTGGCCCGATAGGCCCATCTGATAAAAAACCATAAAGCCTAATCTGATGATCTCTTATCTATACACAATCACGTTAGAGATGTTGGATCAAATCTGATCCAACGACCATGATCGAACAAAGAATGCCCTTTCAGTTTCTTCACGCGCGCGTGGAGAAAACGCTCGACGCTTCAGCTTTCCCACGCTCCAATGCTTCATCTCCCCATCCACGTGATGCCACCCCCGAAAATCCCGCTGCCACCGTATGGCCACCGGATTTTTCCCAACCACCATGCAAGAAAAATTATAGAAAAAGAAAGGGATATCAGTTCAAAGATCATCTATTGTGCAACCATTAAATTTTTGCTTATTCTTGTAAACAAAGCATGGGATATAAAACTATGTCTCATCTCAATGTAATCAGTTTTTACAATCAATACAGAGAATAAAAACCTTATGAGGTATTTGATCTTTTTTTTCTTCAGTTCGAATCAAAATACAAAGAAAAGGAATAGGGTCTACCTTTCTGGTTTTCAGACCATCGCCATTCGGCTGGGTCCGATGAGCCAATGATATGAGGCTCGAGTCCGCTTTGTCCTTTTTCTAAAAAAGGGAGGTCAGAGGTTTTAAAATTTTTGGGTTTTGCCACTGATTTTTGGGTTTTAAAAGGAGAAGGAAGTCATATTTTGAAAAACTGAGGTATGGTTCAGTTTTAAATAGAAGAAGCGAGGCTTTTGAAGGAACTTTCGAGAGTCATTTTTAGGGTTTGAGATTTTTTAAATTGCTTTTTAATTCAAAATCTCTATTATATTTTCCCTATTTTTTGAATTTCAATAGATGTTTACACATTTTATTTAAAACACACATATAAATTATAATGTCATCATTATTTACAAATATAATCATATGTTGTCATGTCATTAAAAGTATCATTATTTACACATACAATAAAAGCTTTACTCGCCGACGATTGGGAGCAGGGGCGTATCTACCATAGGTCAAGGTAGGTCACTTGACCTACCATAAAAATTGGATAAATTACATCATATGTCACTTAATTATTAATAAAGTTATAATAGGGCCATTCAATTATTAAAAGTTACAATTAGGTCATTAAATTAAAGTTTTAGTTATGCTCGGATCACTTCTCTGTTAAAATACAAACGAACATCTGATAAGATTTGGTATAATAACAGTTTTAATCTACAAAAGTTACATATTCTACCAATTTAATCTTAATTCAAAAAAATTCAATAAATTAAACCTTTAATACATAAAAAGACATCAATTTAGTCATTTTCTTCTCCAAATCTCATGTACACCCTCGTTAATACTAGAGTACTTCATTTAAAATCATTAATAAATCTAGTACACAAATTTATAAATGTAAATATATTCATAATTATTTTTAATGTTAGATCTATAATTAGTATCTATATTAAAATTAAATTCATTGAAATCTATTTAAAATTATTTATGAAAACCTTCGGTTTTAGTTATTGCTACCACGTAATTTTTTTACAAAAGTTAAGGTTTTCGTATTATTATATAGTTTTCTTAATAATTTCATATATTTTTGAATGACTTTATTAATTTTCTTTTATTTTAAAATAAATTAATAATTAAACTTCTTTAAGTTACTGGATTTTTATTATTTAACAAATTTCTTAAATTCTTAGCAAGTCTGTGTATTTTAATTAAAAAAGTGAAGTTGATAAAGATTTGGTGATAAATATTAGTGATCATTCATATAAAAGCGTGGAAAGTCATTTTAGATGGTTTCAGTTACATGTAATATAAAATGTTTTATGTTCAGAGCATTAGTTGTAAAAATGATGTTTTGGAATGATTTGATTATGGAGAAAATTTGTATAGACTAATGTGAATTCCTCTGTACATGTATTTTATTAAAGAGAGTAACTAAATCATAGTGGACCTCTTACATATATATATTTAGGTGTGATTAAATTGTCATTTGTCATGTCAGTTATGAATATCGTAAGTAATTTTGATGACTTATTCAATCTACTCTTATCTTATATACGATTATATTTATTACCGATGGGTGAACTACCAAGTTTAAATTCCTAGATCCGCCTCTGATTGGGAGGTACATCCTAATAAGAAGGAATCAGAATATTTTATCGGATTGAGTCGTGACAAGTCTGTTAGTGAAGTTATCTTTGACCCTTCATCGAGTATTGTAAAGAAGATGTTACAGCTCGAATGTTGGTTTGAACTTTTACTTCTGTATTAAACAAAACAAAGGATAAATTTTAAAACATTAAATTTTAAAACATTAACACCTACAAGTACTTTTCAGTAGAATTGAATGTAGGTTTTTAAATGAAAAAAATAATTTCTTTTGAAGGTGAATTAAAAAAAAAGTTCAATACTTTCAAAATTGTCAATAATTTTGTATATCCCGTGACATGCTGTCACGTAGAGGGAAATAGACAACAACGTGTAATGGTGCCACGTGGATGCATGTGTCTTATTACGACGGTGACTCGGGAATTCATGTTAAAAATGGTGACACCCCAAGGACACGAACACTAGTTTAAGGTGAAAATTCACTTTAAAAAGAATGAGATGAGGGAATCTTGTTAACTGAGACTACAATTATTAGGTGAGTTGAATTTATCTAATAATTTTTTTTAAGGGAGATAACTTCAAAGGTTTGGAGTATTTGGAGCAGGAGATATTGTATCTTTCCTATGGAATTGAAGCATACTTCCCAACACTTTTAATGGCTTTATTATTATTTTGGCTATTTCCTACCCCAAATTAAATGCCCAAACATTCAAATTTGATTGGGACTAATGTATATGTATTATATTTTCAAAAAAAGGGTAGAATGCACGGGAAGTCTAACATACAACAGGTAAAGGTACGGTTAAAAAACTATAAATTTTAAAATTTGTGAAAGACTCACTCAAGAACCTAAAATGTTAAATTTTTTTGATAACATTGTAGGTTGATTTTTGCGTGATTTTTGATAAGTTTCGAAACATAAAAAACAAGTTTTGAAAATTGTCAAAAATACGAAAAATCTAACATAAAATGTTATTAAAAAGTCTAAAATTTTAGGTTTTTAAGTGAATCTTTTACAAATTTTGAAACTTACAATTTTTTAGCCGTACCCTAAACCTGCCGCACTCCAGACTCACCCATAATGCAGAGATTATTAGAAAATCGAACTTGTAATAGGTGTGAACAAAAGGTTTGAACACAAGTCTTTTTGACACTCCACTTGTTATTTAGTCAACAAACATCAGATTCATCAAGTGATATGATCTTATTATTAATAAAGTGATTTTAATATCAAAAAACAAAATTTAATAAAAATTACATTTTATTAAGGAAAAATACTTTGACATATAAGCTTACGTAAACTTTATATATTTATCAATTATAGGGTTTGTGTGTTTAGTTTAAGGTTCACAGTTTGAGATTACAATTAAGAGTTTAGAGTTTAAACTTTCGAATTTAGTGTTTTATAGTTAGAAATTAGATTTCAGATTATATAGTTCAAATAGGAAGAAGGATTGTGTTAAACATTTCTTTGTACAACTTATAAATCAAAATGTAACTCTTTATTTTTTTGATTAAATAGAGATACATTACATTTTTATACCGAAATTTAAATCCATACAAGATAAAATAATATGAGCATTTTTAACCGCTAAACCAATTAGTAAATCTCAAAATATCTCTTTATTAAGGGCTATGAACTTTATACAATTCTAAAATATGAATTTAAATTTCATCATTTTTAAAATTCAAAGAAAAATTATTGAAAAAATATTCGCTTAAGGTCATATATAGGATCCTTAAATCCTATTATGACCAAATCACCATCATGAATTGTAATATGCCATGAGTAGAACCCTTACAGTAAACTTGCCATCCTAGCATGACGAGTTTCCAAAATCAATTCATTTTTATTCAAACTTGTTGTATCACCTAGGCGAGTTCTAAATTTTTTTTCTTCCAAAAATTATAATCATGTTTAAATCTTAAACATGAGATTAACCAAACACTAAATTGAATTCGCCATAGGGGTATGACGAGTTTCCAATGGGGTAACGAGCGTCCAACGTTTCAACCAAACGCCGTAACTTTAGAAAAAATGACCGTTGGATAACATATAGAAAATGGAACTCGTCGTGGAACCATGGCAAGTTCCCTTTTATATCCGTTATCCAATGGTCATTTTTTTCAAGTTAGAGTTTTATGTTTTGTAGTATAAAAAGGAAGTTTGGTCTAAAATGTTGAGCACCTAAATATTCTTCAACATCTTTAGTTTTGGTAAAATTATTTGTTAAGCCGTGTGATTTTCGTAGAGCCACGGAAAAATTAAGCATGCAAAAAATTTCGAAAGATTCAAGGTAACAATTTATTGATTTTTTATTTTGTGGTGTTTCCGAGTTTATTTTTAGTAAAAATATTTGTTATTCGATTGTGTTGTTACGGTTTAACATTTTTTGCCGGTGAATTATTAGAATAAAAATGGCGTTAAGACGAGAAGAGAATCATATCACGAACAACATGGAGTTATTGGTAATAATTGATTAATTGTTTTTTATTTTAATTTGTAGTTTCTAAAAGGTATGATAGTAGTTTAATTTAAAAATCTTGTGTTTCTAGAGGGAGGACAACAAATTTCGGCCCTGGATTCTATGGAACGAGCCGCCATGCCCAGAAATTTGTGGATTTCTAGAGACAGTCAGATTTAATTATGCGGTGAAGATTCGTGATTTTGACATCGTCTCACAGGTGATTAATGCGTTGTTGGAGCGTTGGAGACCGGAGACGTACACCTTCCACATGCCATGCAAGGAGTGCACAATCACCATCCAAGATGTTGTTATACATCTTGACGTCCCAATTTCGGGATATCCATTCATTGCGTGCAACAACTATATTCTAGAATCCCTTTGTGTGGAACATTTGAGGAAGGCACCAATGGGGACAGAAATAGGTGGCAAACGGGTGAGGATGATGTGGCTCAAGAATGCGTTTCAAGTAAATAGAAATTCTACAGCGCCTGAAATTGCAAATTCTGCTCGGGCGTATATATTGTGCCTTCTCATTGGGATTCTAATGCCAGACAATTCGACTTCCCACGTGCACACGCAGTACCTCCGGTTCTTGAATACCGCACACGAAGCAAGAAGATTCAGTTGGGGATTTGCAATATTAGCTTTTCTCTACCGAGAGTTGTGCAAGGCAGCGACAAAGACATTCGTCAACGAGAGATTCATGCATGCCGATATTGGTGGGTGTTTGGTGCTGCTTCAGTCATGGGCTTGGTTTAGGCTTCCATTTTTGGCTCCAATTTTCAAACCTCTGTATGAATTCCCACCCGCAACAAGGTAATAATATTTATTCCCATAATTATTTTTAATATTTTTTAAGGAAACCATGATGTATGTATGTATTTGTATTATGCATATGGAGACAAAACAACAAAAAGGATGTGTACCATACAAAATTAATCCTCGAAGTGAGAGTGAATCTACTGCCAAGATCAGGTAATGCCAATTTGTAATTTGAAATTTGTATCGAATATTTGGTTTTCGTTGGTAGTAGCAAAATTATGTTAATTTATATGCGAATGATTTTCTTTAAAGGACGAATTGTTACAGTTCATATGATTGCTATATTTGGATGTTAACTATGAAATAGTGATTCCGGCCATTGCGTACGATGATGCCGACAATTGGTTTTCTGTAATGCTGTTGCGCTATATTTTGTGATTGTTGAGAAGTTTTACGATAATCGGGTCCTTAGGCAGTTCGGATTCCACTAACCAGTGTCAGTTGATCTGCGCATCTTGGATGAATTGGAAGACTTAGACGGACGTGGCAAGAGTGGAAAAGACTGGTCAACCAAACATTTAACGCGCATCAGAGAGTGGTATGGAAGGGCAAACACATTGCCTCATGTCGAATCCATTCAAGTGGATGATTTCAATTTCTCTACTTCTGAGTGCTATTAGTGGTTTACCGCGAACAACTGTTGTCACTCGATTTTTACTCGAGTATTTTATTTTAAATATTTTCTATTTCTTTTCTTTTATTTGTTTATTTATTCATTTTATTTTATTATGCGATCTTTAAATAAAAACCTATTTTTAAAATAAAACCCACCCAAAATATAAGTAGTCTATTTTAATTTATTAGAAGCCAAAAAAACCTAATTTGAGCCCAACTAATCTTTTTCCCCCCATGTGCAGGATTGATTGGAGCCGTCGGATTTAGGGCTTTGAGATCAACGAATCAGATTTAACCAAAAAAAGGAGGGAGGGGGACCACCCGCGCCTAGCGCGTGCGCTGCACGCGCGCGGGTTAGCTCCTCCCCAACCCCCTTGTTCGCAAACGCCAGCAGCAGCCACTGCCTCCCCCGCCTTGCCTGCACCAGGACAGCCATCGCCGGTGGTGCCATGCGGTCAACCAGCCCACGCCGAAGTCGCCCATCACCGTCGCCGGTCACCTGCAAATCGGGAAGAAAAAGGATCAAACCCTAGCTCGATATTAGGAGTAAATTCATCCCCAAATCTAAGCCAAATCGGATTGATTTCTGGAATTCAACCGAAAATCAAGTCCTTTGTCTGATTTTGGCTCGAATTTAGGGATAAGAAACCGATTTATGCCTTGTAATTCAAGCCCTAGAATCCTATAAAACCCCCCTTCACCATTGTTGTACTCACCAAGAAATAAAGAGAAAAGAGCATAGAAATTTTGGAAAAGCAAGTGTGATTAGCAACGTTTTTGGTTTGAATCTTTGGAACAAGAAGCAAGCAATCCGTCACTTGTTCGGTGTTTTTTTCTTCTTTTTTTATATTTAGAATTTATTGGTTTAATTGTCTAATCTCTTTGCTTTGTTTGTTTAAAAGAAATGATAACTTAAAACCCGTTTTTCTCATTCTAATAAAGGTTTTTAGGGGTTTTTTTGGACCTTGTTTTCAAAAAAAATAAAAGAAAAATTACACCACCGCCGACAAGCCGTGGTCGGCGCTGGTGGCAGGCGGCCGACACAGTGGTTACTCACCGATGTTCTTCATTCTTCAAGAACACCAAGAACAATGATGGGTTATGTTTTTTTAAGTTTTTGATCCATTTGGATCTAAAATGTAAAAAGAAGAGTGTTTATAAAATGTTGGGCTTTTATACCCAAAAGTTTTTGGGTAATTTTCATTCATTAAAACCCTCCTCATCCCCATTACTTTATTTCGAAAATAAAACTTTTAATTTTTATAAATCAGTCACCCCTTTTTACGAAATAAATTAGAGCCTTGAATTTTGGTTTTATTCATTTTGGCTTTTTATGTAAAATTCTTCTTTTATCAAAATAAAAAATAGTAATAAAAGTATCTTTTTAAAATAATTAAATATTCCTTTTTTAAAACAAAAATGCAATATAAAACCTTCATTTAAATAGAAAAGAAGAAAATCAAAAATTTATTTTTACTAATAAGAAGGCATTGAATCAATTTTGAGAAAGATTTGAACCTTTTAAATTTAAATTAACTTTCAAATCATTTTTTAAGATTTAATATTCGCGGTTCAAAATATTCTTCAAACTCTTAATTTGCTTTGCCTCTTTCTTTTTCCTTATTTGAATAGTTTAGGAGACATAGGATTAGGATCTAAAAGTCCTAGTCAGAGACTTTCTCCTTGAATAAAACTTTCTTTTACGAAAATCATAAAATACACTTAATTTAACTTTAACGCCTAAATAGGTTAAAAAAATACTTAGAACTTTTTAGGCTAATAAACATTGACTTAGAAATAATAAAACTTCAACAAACTAATTATTTCTCTGTTTGTTTGTTAAAAAAGTTAAATTTAATTAATGCGGTGTCTTACTAAACGGGAATGACGGGTTAGCGCTAGAAGTGATGGCGGTGATTGGAGTTCATTTTCAAATAGTAAGGCCGTTAAAATGGAATTAAATTTATAAATGGACAATAATTTAAAGCTCTATGTGAATTTACAAAATCTGACTTTTAAAACTTTTTGTAATCGACAAGGTACCATTTTTGGGCGTCGTGGGGGTGCTAACCCTTCCCTACGCGTAACCAACTCCCGAACCCGGTTTTATGTTTTCGCAGACCAAAAATGTTGTTTTGATAAAATGAAATGATTTTATTAAAATAAACCACTTTAGGTGATCCAATCACGCCTTTTTAAAGATTAGTGGCGACTCCGTTGATTTAGTGTTTTCAAAATGTCAAAACACCTCTGAAAAAAGGGTTGCGACAGCTTGGCAACTCTGATGGGGATAACTTTTGTTTTTTTTTTACAAAAAAGAGAGTCAGGCCATAAGTAAATTACTCCTTGTTTTATTTTCTGTTTACGAATTCAATTTCATTTTACGCATTTAAGATTTGGTTGCAAGCTCTAGACCCGAGCTTTGTCCCGTTCGTTTAAGTGGGGGAAAATGCTATTGCTCTTGTGGGAATACTGATTCTTCGTATGGGCCTAGTAAGTACCTCTGGGGCTCACGCCCTATGTCTTCGTGTAGATATTGATCTTCTGTATGGGCATAGGAGTGGGTCCCCCTGAATTGAACATGTTTCGTTTGAAGCCTATAATGAGAGAGAATTAGGGGCCTTGCTACCTTTAGTAGGGGACAACGAGGACAATTCGGGAACCCTTTTAAAATTAAACATTTTTTGAGAATCTAGAAGCCCACCCCTTTAGAGCCATACAAAAAACCTAGGTGTTGAAGTTCGGTGAAAATTATTTCGTAGGAGTGTCTGTAGAGACATGTCCAGAAGTGTTGGAATGCGCTGCCCAGTTACTATTCATACAATGAAATTATTTTGAACTTTTTGTGTCTTTTCCTGCTCTTTTAAAGTCCGTTAATCCTTTCCTTGCTCTGTTGTTTTGCATGTTGTGCATTGCCATTTCATATTAAGAAGGGGTTGATTCTTACGGCACTTGTTCAGTTAAAAAACAGTTTTTTGATCATGGATGGAAGACTTCTTCAGAAAGAGAAAGACAATGCTGATGTGTTTCACTGATCCAAAATCAACTAGTAGGTGTATGGGGATAGTCTGATAGGTGACCATGTGACAGAAACTTCAGAGTACACTCACGTCAGCGTCAAATAGAACAATGTACAAGAGCTACGTGATATTTGGGAACATTTCGACTACCTGACCGAGCAACTGTTCTTTGATACCTATAGAGACATAACATATTTGTTACATGTGGAAGTAGATGAGCCGTTTCTCAAAGCACTGATCCAATTCTGGAATCTCGGGTACTGTTGTTTCACATTTAATGGTGAAGATATGATGCCCACATTTGAAGAGTATTCTTCGCTTTTCAACTTGCGCAAAGTAAAGAAGGACCGGGTCTATGCTAAACCACCCAAGAACAAGAATGCACACTTGAGGCTTAAAGCTTTTGCTGGAATAAGAGATAGATGGGTTAAAGGGCTGATACAGGAAAGAGGATGCAGCTTTTCGTTCCCATGGTGGAGCATCCGGAACATAATTTCTACTCACCCTGATAGAAAAAGGAGGGTAGATCTATTGGCCATAGTGATCTATGGTGTGGTTATTTTTTCAAGAGTACTAGGCAACATCGACGTGGCTATGTTAGATCTCTTTGAACAGTTGAAAAAGGAGACCAACCCGGTGCCAGTAGTGCTTGCCGAAACCTTTATTTCCTTGAATGCTTATAAAAAGTTGGAGGGCGTGCGTTTCATAAGATGTGCTCAATTGCTTCAGGTTTGGGCCCTTAGCTATTTATGAAAATGTCCGACATTAGTCTTACCCAACACACTCTCCCCGAACTTTTCTCCACTCCATGAGTTTCTAGAAAAAAAGTGGCCGGTGCTGAAGAGGAAAAGTGGATCGACATCTTCAGGGATCGCCGTGATCAGGACATTGTCTAGAGGGTTCCATGGTTAGGCCACACTAAGATCTTATATAAGTGTGGAGATTATAACCATCTGATGTTGCTAGGCATATGGGGCGAAATTGACTGTGCTCTATTGTTGGTATCGCGACATTATGGCTCTCAACAGTTTGTTCCTTTCACTACAGGACTGGGTTCGTCAAAATTCGAGTTTTGGGGAAATTCAAAGAGTAGGTCCTTACTATCAGTGACTCATGGAAACATTGCTACCGTGTGAATGTAGAGCATGATAGTAGGTGTATGTTTACCCCTCATTACGATGAATGGAGGCGGATGAGGTTGAATGATAAGATTCTACTACCTATTGACCAAGTCAAGCCCATAGAAGAGCATCTAAAAGTGATCCAATCTGAGGCTGATATTTTGAGGACTGAACTCAAAAAGACCAAGGCCAAAATGGAATCCTTAGGGGAGCAACACGCGAGAGAATTGTATGAGGTAAGTCTGGATACAGAAAAGTACAAGAGAGAGACAAAATGGGTTACGAAGATGTACAAAGACTTAGAGAAGAAGTTTGAAATATAGAGGGTCAATTTTTTAAGTTCCAAGCTACGGTCCAGAATGCTGATTTGAGGAAGAGCCGAGAATAGTGGAGGCAAGAGATGGAATAGGCCGTGAACAGAGAGAAAGAACATGGCAAACGGGAGATTGAGAAATACAGACGGGCACTTACTAAGGAAAGAAAGAAGGGTAAACAAGCAGATGAAAATAAGAATGGTAAGCGGGTCCTACAGAAGGAAAAAGAAAGTGTGGCTGCGTGGAAGAGAAAGGCCCATGACAACAAGACTCGCTTGTTAGAGTCACAGGTAGCATATGATGAGACCAATAAGAAGCTGAAACAAAGCCAAACTTTTATTACTGAGTTACAAGCGAAGGTAGCTAACTTGAACCATTATCTATGCGAGCTTCAAAATGATCATACCTACATGAAGCTCCAGGCCAGCTTGAATGAGATTGACTCTTTGAAGGAACAAGTATAAAAAATGGATGGTGTCATTCAAGAGTACATAACGAAGATTCTAGTCCTTGATGATGCAATTGATAGAGGTAACGACTACTGGTTCACCCATCTTAGAGATAACGCCAGAAGGTTCCAAGAACGAGATGAGTTTGATAGGACTGTCATGGCTCAAGTCCAAGATGTAGCCAAACATGTGATGATGCTAGCTACAGAAGCTACAACACTATGCCAGTACGTCAGACCAGTCAGAGAAGTGGGGCCAAGACTCATCTGGTTGATAGAGGAAATAAAAGAGGTGGGTGTTAGGGTAAAGAAATATTTGTAGATATGTCGAAACTTTTGTAATAAGGATTTTTATTCAATAAAAGGCTAGTTTTATGAGCAGTTATTTATGGAATCAATGACCCTTCATTTGCATTCATGGATTTTTCCTTTTTATGCATTTTATTTGTATACATTTTTGTTCATGTCTTATATATGCATACGTAAGAATTTAATCGAAATAATTTACTCAACAGAAATTTAAAATAGCAAAGCCAACTCACAAATACGGTATTCTGTCTAAAACCAAAGCCATGTTTACGGAAGACCGATTGACATCACTTGAAGCTAACTGTAATAATACCCAAGATAAGCTGGATAAGATTGAGCTGAAGCAGGAAATGGAGCTGATACATAGAAAAACAATTAGTCAGATCGCAACAATGTTTGGGTTCAAGAACCCAGATGAAAATGAAGATGTGGATGCCCTACTGTAGTTTCCTAGGATTGCTTACGCTCACCCTGGAATTCAGAAAGGACCCGATTCATCCAAATCCAAGTTCTCTCATTATTTCATAGAATTTTTTTTACCCAGGTACCAGTTAGACCCGTGATCAATCATGGGGAGACTTAGAACTATGAGGTCCCAGACCTTGATGAAATAGTCGACATGGCCAATATGAACAAGAAATTGGAAGATTGCTGCGATAGGTTGGAGGAAATGATGGGAGCCTTCCGAGAGGGGAGTATCCGCGGTGGTGCAGACGCCAAAAACCTAAGTCTGGTAACTAATCTAACAATTACTCCAAAGTTCAAAACCCCTAATTTCAATAAGTACGATGGAACAACATGTCTAAAAGCTTATCTGACCATGTATTGTAGGAGGTTGTCAATGTACTTATACAATGAAAAGCTCTTAATTCACTGTTTCTAGGACAACATGGTTGGGTCTGCATCCTGCTGGTATACCCAGCTGAGTCGTGAAAATATCCAAACATGGAAAGATTTATCCAGAGCGTTTAGCGAACAGTAAAAGCACATCACTGACATGGTCCCGAACAGGCTTATCCTACAAGGGATAGAACAGAAACATAACGAGACTTTTCATCAATACGCCCAGAGATAGAGAGACGTGGCTACTCAGGTCCAACCACCACTGCTGGAGAACGAGATTACACCAATGTTTGTGAAGACCCTCAAAGCTGCATTCTATGATCGTATGATCAATCACGCGACCAAGAGTTTCGCGGACATGTTGATGAATGGGGAACTGATTATGGCAGCCATCAAGAGCGGGAAGCTTGATGGAAGAGATACCAAGTAGCCCTGCAAGAAGAAGGACAATGACATTAACATGACAAGTGCTTACAACCCCAATTACACAAAAAGGGTAGTCTTGAACAAGCCTGCTGTTCACAATACCAACCAAGTGGCCTCAAACCCGCAAAAGAATGAGCGAAAATATCAAAGGAATAAGAAGCCCTATTTTTCTCCCATTCCCATGACATCGCTAAATTATTCTCTGAGCTAGTTGAAGCGTGGATGGTGCTGCCGATACATGTTCTACCATTCTCTCCTCCATACCCACCATGGTATGAAGAGAAAGCAAAATACGAGTACCACGCTGGAAACAATGGGCATACTATTGAGAACTGTATGGCTTTCAAAAGAGTGGTAGAAGATCTACGGAAGTTGGTATACTATCTTTCGATACGTTTGACGAGAAAAATAATCCTCTGCCCAACCACCAAAAGACTGGGTAAATGCAGTAACTGAGGAGGAGGATAAACAAGTGAAGAGACATGTTGCAGAAATCAAAGCACCCATAGCGTGGGTATGGGCCCAAATGGTTGAGGCCGAGATAATAGAAGGACAAACTTTGAAGTCGAAGGATGGTGATGAGTTCTACTGTGAGTATCATCAAGAAAAAGGGCATGAGATTCAGTACTGTGATAATTTTAGACAGCTGGTCCAGGCTAAAATGGACAGTGGAGAACTGAAATTCTCCAAGGAAAGCAATGAAGACCATACACTGTATGTATGTACTTCTGATGAAACTCATGCTAGAAGGAATTACGCATGAATGAAGCCTTTGGTGATTAAAACCAAAACGAAGGTTGTAGAACCATAGAAGAGCACAACTCCCCAAATAATTATAAAGGCACCTGCCTCCTTTCAATACAAGGACAACAAAAAAGTGCTCTGGAATTGCGCCTGCTTGGTGACAACCCCGGAGAGTACATCAGCAGAAGAAGGATCAAAGGAAGAACCCATTAATCAGGTGGGAAATTTCACGAGGAGTGAGAGATGTTACTCACCTACAAAACTAGAGTATAGAGATGCTGCTCAGAGGAAGACATCAACTGAAGAAACAGAAAGAGAAAAGGATTTCTTTCTAGAGAAGCCTAAAATGCATCTTGAGCCAGTAAAGGAGTTAGAGGCTCGGGAATTTTTAAAAATACTCAAGCACAGCGAGTGTGGTGGAGCAACTTTATAAGCTCCCACCAAGAATCTCGATGCTATCACTACTGCTGAGTTCTGAGGGTCACTGAGATGCCCTCTTAAAAATTTTGAACCAAACATTTGTGCCGAAAGAGATAACGACTGACAAGATGGATAGGTTGGTCGGTAATATTGCCGTAAACAACTTCATCACATTCAATGATGAAGAAATTTTAGCTGTTGGGAGAGGATAATACAAAGCTCTCTATATCTCTACACGTTGCAGGGGGCACATGCTTGTCACCTCTCAAAAAGTACTATTTTAATGCCAATCTTACAATGCTTTTGCTTGTTTTTAAGTACATTTAGTTGCATTAGGATGTTAAAACCATACATTTACATAAGGAGTTTAGAATTTTGTCTATGCCAATGTGAAAGGTTGTTTTGTTGGCAGTTTTGCAGTTTTGGCATATGATTTGGCTCAAAAAAGCAACACAAGGAGGAATGCCAGAGAAAATGCCGGGCGCTGTTCGCACAGATGGACCAAAAATGCCAAGCACCGGTTGGTAGAGAAGTGAACTTGATGCCATTCCAAGAAGCTATTGGACCCCAAAAAATTAGGAAATGATCAGGCTCCGAAAAGATAGCAATTGGATTAATCTCTGAAAAAATAGCAGATAAGACGGTGCCAAGACTTGTTGGTAGATTCATGTTAAGCTTGGATGCCAGGGCAGCGTTGGCAGTATGACGTCAGCCCTAGCCTAATCAGCTCTCATTCAAATTTGGATAAGAAGATAATCCCTTATCTCTTAGGTAGTTGAAATTCAAAATTTGAAGAGCTAATCTTATCCCTTCCTCGCACGCCTATTTAAACACCAACCAAGTTAGCATTTGGAGGGAATATTAGATCGTAAGGAGTTGGTGTACGGCGATTGACAACCAGCTGCACCTAGGAAGCGTGGTCCGACCAGCTTGGCCGGGAAGCTTGGATCTTGAGGGATGCATCGAGAGACTCATTCTAGCCCATTTTCTCTTTCAAGTTATTTTATTTTAATGATGATGTATTTCGAAAATGTTTGTGGGTTGTTGGTTAAATCCCTCACCATGAACTAATTTAATAGTTGGTGGGGGATGTTGCGTTGAACGCTAGTTTATGTTTTAGCTTTTAATAATAAATCTGCCATTGGCAATGTTTTATCTATTCGGCATGCTTTAATATTTCCTAAATACTATTCCAAGCGAGAGTTGGCACTCTTGGCCTATTACTCCTCAATATCTTAACAGACTTGGGGTGGCAACGATTAAGTTGTTGAATACTGAGGAGAGAAGCTTCGAGAGAAGTCATTCAAGTAGATGAACTTACTTCGAGAGTGAAATCTACCCCTTAGGAGTATAGGTTGGATCTTAATCAAATTGGTTTATTTAAAAACATGCACTATAGAGATATAGGGGTTTTTACATGATCAATTTAGGGCAATGGCCATCGAGAGAGGGTTTATTAATTTTGAATATGCTCGGCAAACAATGCCAAGACAGGTTATTATTAAAGGCTGGCACGATATGAATAACGTAAAAACCAGGCATTCCCTTCTAACGCTCATCATTCATTAAAACACTTTCCTTGCGAACGTCTTACTTTACTTTCATTTATTTTATTTTGTTTCAAATATTTTCAACACCAAACTCAAAACAAACAATTGTTTCTTAAAGGCAAGTAACAATCAAAACAATTGTATTCCAAGTCAATCTCTGTGGGATCGATGCTCAGCTTACCAGCTGTATTACTTGTAGACCGTGTATACTTGCTCGCAAAAGACTCATCTTGGCACTATTTTGTATTTTTCCAACACATATCTTTTGCCCATTTTGTCAGCATTCACTTAGAGAGTCTACAAGTTTTTGGCACCGTTGCCAGAGATTGCAACGAAATTAATTGTTTTCAAATTTTTACTTGTCTTTCTTTTACTTTTATTTTTGTTTTTACCTTTTGTTTTTATCGGTGTATGACCAGAAGCCATCCTGTGGTGGACGAGTGGCCATACGATCCGGAAATTGAGAAAACCTTGCGGAGGTTAAAAAGAAGATTTCGAGAGATACAAAACCAAGGTAATTGAGGGAATGGTGTGGTGAACAATAGAGGAAACCCACTTAATAATGAGATACCACCACCGCCTGTTGTCCCAATTGTTAATGAGAGACCTATTAGAGAACATTCGGCACCAATGGCACAAAGGTAAACGCTGTCAATTTTAAACTTAAGACGGTAATGATTCAAACTATTTTGAATGTAGGTCAGTTTGATGAAGCACTTACTGGAGATTCGAGGCAACATCTGAAGCAATTCATGGAGATTTGCCAATTATTTCAACAAAATAGAGTACCTAAAGATACTGTGAAACTGAAGTTATTCACCTTTTCCTTGAGAGATAAAGCTAAGGCTTGGCTCAATTCCTTGCTACCTAGCTCAGTCACTTCATGGGCAGACCTATGCCAAAAGTTCTTGACAAGATTCCAGCCGCTAACACTCACTGCCAAATTGTGAGGCGAGATCATTACATTCAAGCAAGCTGAGGATGAGACCTTATATGATGACTGGGAAATATTTAAAGATCTGCTGAAAAGGTGTCATATGCATGGATTCCCGAATTAGACTCAAATACAAACCTTTTACAATGGATTAAATGCACAAACAAGGACTGTTGTGGATGTTTCAGCATCTGGTTCGTTGCTTGACAAGATGTTTACCGAGGCTATTGACATTCTCGAAAATATTACAATTAATGATTTCGAATATCCTGTTGCTAGGCTTGGGACCGGAACTAAAACCAATGGGAAATTTTAGGTTGATGAACTAACGTCCATCCATGCCGAGATTTCCAACCTTACTAGCATGCTAAGAACGTTGCAAAAGAACAATAAGGTCTAAGAAGTCAAAGCATTAAACCCGTTTTGCACAATTTTTAGAGAGAATCATCATGTGGATGAATGCCCTGTCAACCTTGAATTGGTACATTTTGTTGGCAATGTTAATCGTTACTATAATCCTAACTCCAACACTTATAATGTAGGTTGGAGACAGTACCCTAGTTTAGCATGGGGAAATCAAGGAGGTAACCAGCACAATGCCCAGCGCCAGAATACCTAGAGGCAGAATAACAATGCTATGCCAACTTTCAACAACAATGGCATGCCAGCATTCTATCATAATGCCACGCCGCAGAAAGTCAAAACAATTTCCAGCAAGGGCAGAGATTCAACCAAGGGGGCACTCTCACAGAGTACATGGAGAGAAATGATGCCACAGTCTAGAGTTTGGCAGCGTCAATGAGAAATTTGGAAGTCCAATTTGGGCAGAATTCCAATGCACTCAACAATCGACCCCAAGGAACATTGCCAAGTGACACAGAAGATGCTTGGCACAAAGAAAATGAGTAATGTAAAGCCATAACTCTTCGGAGTGGTAAGCAATGTGAGGTGGAGAAGGCTACCAAGTATCCAGTTAATTGCCAAATCGAGAAGCCAGTGCCAGCAGATAATCCCAAGGAAGCAGAGAAAGAGCAACCAAAAGGAGATGATGCCATCACCGATGCCAGACAGCATATTGATGCCAGCACTGTTGCCAAACAGACTGATGTCAACACTGCCCTAGCAAAGCCAGCAGTGCCAGCATATGTTTATCCACCACCACCATTTCTAGCAAGACTTCAAAAGCATAAGCAAGATTAGCAGTTCAATCGCTTCTTGGAGGTTCTTAAGCAATTGCAAATCAACATTCCATTGGTAGAAACCCTTGAGAAAATGCCCAACTATGTCAAATTCATGAAGGACATCCCGTCTAAGAAGAGAAAGTTGGGAGATTTTGAAACTGTTGCTTTGACCGAAGGGTGCAGTGCCATGATCTTAAACCAATTACCGCCCAAGCTGAAAGATCCGAGAAATTTTACTATTCCATACACCATTGGCAACAAATTCATAGGCAAGGCACTGTGTGACCTAGGGGCCAGTATCAACTTGATGCCAATGACAGTCTTTCGGAAGCTTGGCATAGAAGCAAGACCTATCACGGTGACACTTCAGCTGGCAGATCGATTCTATGCACATCCCAAGGGTAAGATTGAGGATGTGTTGGTAAAGGTAGACAAATTTATTTTTCTAGCTGATTTTATCATTTTGGACTATGCGACTGATATTAACGTCCCAATTATTTTGGGTAGACCTTTTCTTGCCATGGGTAGGGCCTTGATTGATGTTCATAAAGGGGAGCTAACAATGCGCATGAATGACCAACATGCTACATTTAATGTGTTTCAAGCTTTGAAATGTGCAGATGAACCTGATGAGTGCCAAGCAGAGGAGATAATGGAGTCCATTTACACTTTGGATACGGCACAGTTATGCCAGGATACATAATTTGATGCCAACAATTTAGATGACATAGCTCATCTGTTTGAGGAACCAGAAGAACCAGTCTTGGAGGCTAAAGAGGCAAGTTATTTTGAGCCACTACAGTTGGTCGGCAGAGAAATTATGGCACCTAGACCATCAATTGAGGAGCCACTAGCGTTGGAACTAAAACCACTACCAGATCACTTGAAGTATGCTTATTTAGGTGAATACTCAACTCTACCGGTGATCATTGCTACTGGTCTCACTAATGATCAAGAGGAAAGATTGTTGGCAATATTACGTGATCATAAGCAAGCATTAGGATGGACTTTGGCAGCCATCAGAGGTATTAGCCCAACCATTTGCATGCACAAGATTATCTTAGAGGAGTACCATGACAAGACCATTGAAGGCCAAAGAAGGCTAAACCCAAGCATGAAAGAGGTAATGAAAAAAAAGATCATAAAATAGCTTGATGCCGGGATTCTATATCCTATCTCCGATAGCTCTTGGGTTAGCCCAGTGCAATGTGTGCCAAAGGTGGCATGACCGTGGTACAAAACAGTAAAGCTGAATTGATTTCATCTAGAACTATCACATGATGGAGAGTGTGCATGGACTATAGGAGGCTGAACAATGCCACGATGAAGGACCACTTCCCATTTCCATTCATTGACCAGATGCTAGACAGGTTGACAGGTAAAGCTTTCTATTATTTTTTGGATGATTATTCAGGTTATAGTCATATTGCCATTGCCCCTGATGATCAAGAGAAGACTACGTTCACGTGCCCTTATGGGACGTTTGCATTTAGAATGATGACATTCGGCCTATGTAATGCAATGACAACGTTTTAACGTTGCAAGATGTCCATTTTTTCCGATATGATCGAGCACAACATGGAAGTGTTCATGGATGATTTCTCAGTGTTTGGAAAAACATTTGAGGAATGTCTTCTGAGTTTGGAGCAAGTCTTGAAGAAATGCATAGAGACAAACCTAGTGTTGAACTGGGAAAAATGCCACTTCATGGTGAATGAGGGTATTGTCTCGGGCACAAGGTAACTGAGAGAGGGTTAGAAGTGGATCAAGCAAAAGTTGAGGTAATTAAGCAGCTATCGCCTCCAACGAGTGTTAAAGGTATAATGAGTTTTTTAGGACATGCCAGTTTTTATCCGCGTTTTATTAAAGACTTCTCAAAATTGCTAAACCTTTATGCTTATTGTTAGAACATAATGCCACTTTTGCATTTGACGATTCTTGTTTGAGGGCATTTCAAGAGCTTAAAGAGAAGTTGATCAATGCTCCTAGTTGTGGCACCGAACAGAGGCGTGGCAAGGTTTTCCATGCCATCTATTATGCCAGCCGAACCTTGAATGAAGCACAACTGAATTACTCTACGACCGCAAAAGAATTTCTTGCGGTTGTATTTGTTTTTGAAAAATTTAGGTCTTATTTAATTGGTAACAAAGTTGTGGTTTTTACAGATCATTTGGCATTGAAGTATCTCTTGGAAAAGAAGAATGCCAAGCCAGACTAATTCGATGGACGCTCCTACTTCAAGAATTTAATCTTGAGATCCAAGACAAAAAGGGTAGTGAAAATTTAGTAGCTGTCCATCTCTCACGTTTAGAACACCATCTTGACGATGGTAAGACCAGTTTTATAAAAGATAAGTTTCCTGACGAGTATTTGCTTGCAGTTAATGCCATGCCATGGTATGCCAATATCGTCAACTACTTGGTAAGTAACATTCTGCCAACAGACTTGGCATACAATGCCAAGAAGAGGTTCTTGAGAGAAGTTAGGCAATACTATTGGGAAGAGCCAATTTTGTTCAAACAGTGTGCCAACCAAGTAATCCATCGGTGTGTACCCAAGGAAAAGCAGCACAACATATTGCATTTGTGCCATGCCGCACCATATGAAGGTCACTTTGCTGGGGTAAAGACTGCTACCAAGGTGCTGAAGTGAGGATTCTTTTAGCCCACACTCTATAAGGATGCCCACGAGTATGCCAAGGTATGTGATCGATGCAAACGGACAGGGAACATCTCTGACAGACACTAACTACCACTCCAAAACATTATGCCTGTGGACTTATTTGATGTATGTGGGATAGACTTTATGGGTCATTTTCCACCCTCATTTGGTAATGTATACATTCTTGTGGCTGTTGACTACGTATCTAAGTGGGTAAAAGCTGTTGCTCTGCCAACAAATGATGCTAAGGCCGTTGCCAAGTTCTTGCACAACCATATTTTACTAGATTTGGCGCCCCTAGGGTGATTATTCATGATGAGGGCACCCATTTTAAATGTAATCTAATATCTAAAGCTTTGTGTAGGTATGGTATACAACAGAGAATTGCCACGACATATCATCCACAAACAAACGGGCAAGCTGAGATTTCAAATAAGGAGAGTAAAAACATCATAGAGAAGACTGTTAATCCATCAAGGAAGGACTGGTCATTAAGACTAGATGAGTCCTTGTAGGCTTACATGACCACTTTTAAAACTCATTTGGGTACGTCACCATTTCGACTTGTTTTCGAAAAACCATGCCATTTGTCAGTGGAGCTTGAGCATAAAGCCTACTGGGCCATCAGAATACTTGGCATGACATGTAGAGCTGCTGGAGAAAATAGGTTAGTAAACCTAAATGAGTTGGAGGAATTCAGAATACAAGCCTATGAGAATGCTAGGATCTATAAGGAAAAGGCAAAACGTTGGCATGACAGCAGGATAATGCCAAGACAGTTTGAGGTAGGCCAACGTGTTTTGTTATTCAACTCACAGCTTAAGTTGTTTCCAGGGAAATTCAGATCAAGATGGACGAGCCCTTATGAAGTTGTGAAGCCCTATGCTCATGGAGCTGTGAACATTAAGAACTTGAAGATGAGTGAAATCTTTAAGGTGAATGGCCAACGTTTAAAGCACTACATGAAGGTGATCAGAACAATGCCAAAGAGGTGATCCACTTGGTAGAGGTAACATGAAAACACCATCAGGTTTGAACTTTTGTAAATATTAGGATATATGTTTTCTTTGTTTTTAGGTTTCAAGGTTTTTTTAGTAGTTTTTCTTTCTTTTAAATTTTTGTTCCTTTACTGTGTTGAAAGGTTTCCTTGAGTTGCGCAGATTCATTATGTAACACCCTTAACGTATACACATAAACCGAATATACGCTAAAGATGTTACTGGATTATCAAGAAAACTTGCCTTAATTTTTTACCAAACTTTATCCTGTTGTTTAACCCTTTCTGTGTTTAATTTGAAAACTACATCGATCTATAGCAGCTAGTCTCAACCCTGAAATACTTTATATGATTTATAAATATGTTTTTGAAATAAAAATACTATTCAAAGTGAAAACTAGGTACCCTACCTAGACCCTTTCTCAATTTTAAAATTTTTTACATGATTAAGGTTAAACAATATTTAATTGTGTCATAATTTATAACCATTTATAATACACCATAAACTAAGTCCATACATTTGTAATAATACATAAACATATGATAAACTTAAGTTTACAAAATAGTTATATTTCCAAACTTACACACATACGTGTACATGCCCACTAGACATCAAAATTATAACTTAAAATGTACATATCGTAAGCTACTATTATAACTTGATTTTTAAAAACTCTGCTCCTTCTTGCTACTCTACTTCGGAAAACCTACGTGTGAAATAAACACACGCTAAGTATGAACTTAGTGAGGCATAATTTCATTTAACCAATATAAAGTAAAATAATAATACTTATCTCAAGTTATCTTACCAAGTCCTCTACGTAAAGTATGATAGTACTATCAAGGTTCCAAAACTCTATCATCATAAAGTAAGTCATATATATATATATATGATATAATTCACATAAGTAACATCATTCACATATATAACATGATTCCTATATATAGCATAATTCATATTCATGGCATGATCTATTTATATAACATATTTCTTATACATGGCATATTTTACTTGCATGACATGATTCTCAAACGTAACAAATTTCACATATGTGATATCATACGTATACATAACATGATTCTGTTACATAACATATTTCTTATACATAACATGATTTATTTATCATTGCCCAAAGTACACTATATGAGACCGAGGTACGCGAGTCATCTTTAAATGATACCGTAGTGTCAAACATAACGTAAAGATGAGTACGTACTCGGGGACGCTCTTTGCTCCCTATAAACATAAAGCACCACGACAGTGCACTCGGCACAATAGGCGTAGATCCCCAGGGTGCACACCAAGGGCTTAGGCCCCCAAGGTGTATGTGACACAATCATTTTGTCACAATATCTGTTTGATAACATAAACATAAGGATGCAGCTGCTAAAGACTCTATGGCATGCCAACTATACTATGGACCCACATAAATAATACTTGGGTATTTTCTTTATCAGTCCATTATCATGATCAATCATATAGACAATCATTCGTATCACATGCTTTATCATGTATATATAAATTTATGGCAACATAGATTAACATACGTATATATATCATGCAATATCATTTATAGTTAAGGTTGACTAATCGCTAGTCTTCCTATTTATAAATTAAACATGTAAGTGCACTCACCTGTTTTTGTGCAGTACAGCCTCACTAAGCTTTACTCATGAATCTTATCCTTCTTTTTATCGCTTGAGTCTTTTTCGTTTTCTTTTAAAACTGTATAACCAATTAACAATACATTACCATACTTGTGTTTAATTTAAATCTAATATTGCTAATTTAATTTTTAAGCATAACTATTCGAATATAATTTTTTTTTGAAAATTTTCTCAATACTTGGCAGAATTGCCGAATTAGTCCCTAGGTCTTTAGTGACTATTTTAGACATTAGACAATTGTTCAAACCCATTTTTGAACAATTTCCACTAATTTCTTATTTTGGACTATTTCCTTTTTAGTCCCCAAATCTTATAAAAGTGACATTTTGGTCACTATATTGCCTTTTGTACATTAAATTAATGTACAATTTAACCTTTCACTTAATTCTTACACCCTTATACATTTTTCCTTTAACTTCCAAACTTATTCACTTTAGTCCCTAACCAACTTTCTTTTCGAATTAGCCCCCTTATTCTTTCTTTCTTGACATTTCAATCCTTCAACTTTCATAACATGCTTAAATCTTCAATTCTATCAATTTCCCACAATTTCAAGACCAATCCCTAACTTTACTAAATTGCCGAATTGGTCCTTGAATTTCCAAAAATTTTCATTTTGGTCCCTAATCACCAATTCAAGCCACTTTCATCATAATTCAATGATTCCAATGCTAAAATAATTTTTACAATAATTTCCCCTAATTTTTCCAAAATTTTGAAATGGTCCTTAAATTTACAAAGTGGGAAATTATTCAACATATCATCAAAATAAGTCTCCTAACATCATAATTCAATCAATCCCATCCTTAAAGTAACTTCCTAACGAAAACCCCCAAATTTTAAGGTTAGGGTTTATGTCTTCCAACATGAAATTTATCCAAAATCAACCTTAATTCCATATCAAAATCATCATTTCTACAATCTACCATTATAATTTCATCATAAATTTCAACTTCCATCATCAATCTTCATTCAAGACACAACTTATATTAAAATTTTCCATGCAAAAATACTATCAAAATGAATAGCTTGAAGTGTATAATAATTTACCTAATTGAAACTTGCTTGAAACTAGCCTTGATTTTCTTCAAAATTGGCTTGAAAGTTTGAAAATTTCTTTCTTCTCTCTTCTTGCTGAGTTTCGAACAGCCTTGAAAATGGGTGGGATGATTTTTTATCATCTTTTCATATATTTAATCCATGTGTAGTATTAAATGAATTTAAAATTTATTTAAATAGTGAAATTACCTTTTTGCCCTTTTATTATAATGGCCATGATTTAATCTCATAGAATCAATGCCTATGATTATTCCATGTATAAATATTCATCCCAAAATTGCCCTCAAAGTTTCAAAATATTTCAAAAATGCCATCCATGGCAAATGTCCAATTAGCCCTCCAACTAGACTTTATTTACAACTAGTCTTGAAAATTGCCATTCCATCACCATCTAACTAAATATAGTTAGAATCCAACCAAAAGTAATAAAATACTCATAAAATAATATTTTAAGAGTTTCCCATAATTTCTTGGAGCTGTCTTTAAAATTTTAGTTCGATCTGATATACCGATAATTACCGGGAAATTTTACCGGATGTCTTTCCTCTTAGAAATCTTATCTCCACAATCCATCTCAAACATTATTAACTTAAAATAAATCATTTTTATCAATCAAAATATTAAATATGGGACCTTCCCATATGGTCACCCATCCTTGTAATACTCTGATTTGAGCACGCTTAACAATTTTCATTCGATCAAAAAATACTAATAATAAAGCATCGTACAAAAAATCCGAGTAACACGAAAATGCCACTCTTGGGGGTGAACTATTCATTTACGGGGTTAACTTACATAACTTTTGGAAATTACACATTAGTCCCTAAACTTTTCCAAGTTCACACTTTTACCCCCTAAACTTTCAAAAATTTCAATTTGGTCACTAGTCCAAAAATTGGGATATTACAATTCCTCCCCCTTAAGAAAATTTGTCCCCGGATTTTCAATATATACTCTTTTTATACAAGTTTGGATACTGCTTCTTCATTCTTTCTTTGGTTTCCCAAGTGGTTTCCTCAGCTTTTTGGTTCTTCCAAATAACTTTAACCAATGAAATTTTCTTATTTCTTAATTCCTTAACTCCATGTGATAGGATTTCCACTGGTTATTCTTCATAAGTTAGATCCGGTTGTAGCTCGATCTTCTTAGAAGAAATCACATGTGAAGGATCTGATCGATACCTCCGTAGCATGGACACATGAAACACATCATGTATCTTACTCATATCTGGAGGCAATGCCAATTGATAAGCCAACCTCAATATTTTCTTCCAAGGAGAAACCTTCAGGAATACTTTGTCTCCCACTTCATACTCAATATCTTTTCTTTTCTTATCCGCATAAGCTTTCTGCCGATCCGCTGCAGCCTGGAGATTATGCTGAATAATCTTTACCTTATCTTCCATGTCTTATGTTAAGTCAACTCCTCCAATATTTGAGTCATTATGTACATTTCGATCTTGCAACTCGAACCAATTAAGAGGAGTTTGGCACTTTCTTCCATATAATGCTTCAAAAGGTGCCATCTTAATACTTGCTTGATAATTATTGTTGTAAGAAAATTTAGCCAAAGGCAAGTATTTTTCCCATGATCTTGCAAACTCGATCACACAAGCCCGTAACATATCTTCCAAAATCTGTATGACTCTTTCAGATTGTCCATCTTTTTGCGAATGAAAAGCTGTACTAAAATTTAATTTAGTACCCAATGCTTCATGTAATGCACCCCAAAATCTCAAAGTGAACCTTGGGTCTCTGTTTGATACTATTGATACTGGAATACCATGTAATCTTACTATCTCTCGAACATAAAGTTCTGCATATTTATCCAAAGAATAATCCATTTGAACTAGGATAAAATGACCAGACTTTGTTAAGCGATCAACAATGACCCAAATCAAATCCTTTTTACTTGGTGTAGCCGGTAATCCAGATATGAAATCCATCGTTACTCGTTCCCATTTCCACTGAGGAATAGAAATGGGTTAGAGCAATCCAGATGGTACTTGCTGCTCAGCTTGTACTTGTTGACACGTTAAGCACTTTGCCCTTGAATTCTGAGATTGCTCTTTTCATACCTGGCCACCAGTATCGAGTTTTCAAATCTTGATACATCTTATTACTTCATGAGTGCATAGCCGATGGACTATAATGGGCCTCCGTTAATATCTCTTTCTTCAGGTTGTCATTGTCAGGAATATATACTTTACCTTTGTAATTTAGACAACCATTAGGCTTGATCTCATAATCTTGCACTTCTCATGCTTTAGCTTGTCTTCTCTTTTCAAGACATTCTTCGTCTGTAAACTGCAAATATTTGATTCGATCCAATAAAGTAGGCTTTAATTGAAATTCTACTGTCAAAGAACCATCTTGTCCCAAATAACTGTGCATTCATCATGCGCAGAGCAGAAAATGTCTTTCGACTTAGAGCATCTGTGACTACATTAGCCTTTCTAGGGTGATAATCAATAACCACATCATAGTCCTTTAAGAATTCAACCCACCTTCGTTGTCGCAGATTCAAATCCTTTTGCGTCATCAGGTACTTTAAACTCTTATGATCCGTGTAACTGTGACACTTCTCACCATACAAATAATGTCGCCAGATTTTCAAAGCAAAAATCACAGCTGCAATTTCCAAATCATGCGTTGGATAGTTCTTTTCATGATTTTTGAGCTGCCTTGATGCATAGGCTACCACACGACCTTCTTGCATCAGCACGCAACCCAATCTACAATAAGATGCATCATTGTACAAAGTATATTCTTTTCCTAGTTTTGGCTGGATTAAAACTAGTGCTTCCGTTAAAACTTTCTTTAATTTTTCAAAACTTTCCTAGCACCTTTCTGTCCATACAAATGGAATACCCTTTCGTAGCAGCTGGGTAAGAGGCATAGCAATGATGGAAAAATTCTGCACAAAGCGTCTGTAATATCCAGCTAATCCTAAGAAACTCCGAACTTCTGAGACATTTTTCGGTGCCTCTCATTCAAGAATAGCTTGTATTTTCTTGGGATCCACTCTTATTCCTTCTGATGATACTACGTGTCCAAGAAAAGTTGTTTCCGACAACCAGAACTCACATTTGAAAAACTTGGCATAAAGTTGCTTATCCCTTAAAGTTTGCAACACCACTCAAAAATGATGATCATGCTCAGCTTCTGTCTTCGAGTATACCAGAATGTCATCTATGAAAACCACGACAAACTGATCCAGATAAGGTTGGAATACCCTAATCATTAGATCCATGAATGCAACAGGAGCATTTGTAAGTCTAAACGGCATTACCAGAAACTCGTAAAGTCCATAACGAGTTCTGAATGCTGTGTTTCGTGCATCTTCTTCAATAACTTTAAGCTGATAATATCCCAATTGAAGATATATTTTCAAAAACATCGCTACACCTCTAAGCTGGAAAAATAGATCTTCAATCCTTGGTAGTGGATACTTATTTTTAATAGTTACCTTATTTAACTACCGGTAATCTATACATAATCGCAGGGAACCATCATTCTTCTTCACAAATAATACCGGAGCATCCCATGGCGATACACTCGGTCGAATGTAACCCCGGTCTAGCAATTCTTACAATTGAGCTTTTAGTTCCCTTAACTTCGTAGGCACCATTCTATATGGTGCCATTGATACCGACTCAGTTCCGGGATAAACATCAATCCCAAACTATATTTCTCTGTCTGAAGGTAACCCTGGTAACTCATCCGGAAATACATCAGGAAATTCCCTCACGGTTGGGATATCTTCAATCTTCCTAGGTGACTTTTGTGTATCCACCGCATAAACCAAACATGCTTCACATCCATTACATAATAGTCTTTGAGTTGTTGTTGCAGAAATTACCGACTCTAAATAATCAGTTCTTTCTCCCACAAAGATTACTTCAGAACCATTAGGTCCCTGAAGTATCAACGTTTTCTTCTTACATTTTACATCTGCGTCATACGCAGATAACCAATCCATTCCAAGAATGACTTCAAATTCATGGAATGGAAGTTCTATTAAGTCTGCCGGAAACTTAATCCCTCGAATTTCTAAAGGGCAGTTCATACATATTCTAGTCACTCACGCACTATGTCCAAGACGATTTTTAGCAATCACATCACTAAATATTTTCTTCATAAGAATCTTTCTTTGTTCTACTATTTTAGTGCTAATGTATGAATGAGTCGAACCTGGATTAATTAAAGTAAATACTGGTTTATCCAAGAGTCGGAGCATACCTGCAATAATGTTCGGGTGATTCTTTTCTTCATCCGTACAAATGTTGTACACTCGAGCTGGGGTCCTGAATTCTCTGTTTGATGCAACTTCAGAGGCTCCCTGAGTTGATGTCCTATGTTGACCACCACCTCGACCTCGGGGATAAGCAGCTATGGATCTTTCAGACTGATTTTATTCTTTACCGGCTCATCTGGACAATCTCTATTAAAGTGATCGATGCCACCACATCTAAAACAACCTCCTGAACTCACACGAAAAACTCCCAAATGCTATTTTCTACAAGTTTCGCACTCTGGAAACAAAGGCCTGCTCGACCCGACAGCTGAAGTCTGAGCACCTTTCCATTTCTTTGATGAAGGATTCTTTTGAGTGAATCCTGACTCATTTCTGCCCTGAGATTGATTACCTTTACCTCGTTTAGACTGTGTCTAGGTAAAAGTCTCACCAGACCTCTTAGAAGCTCGAGAAGGCTGAGCTTTAACTCGTTCCATATAGGCTCTTTCCATAGCCTTCACAATATTCACAGCTTCTTGGAAGTTTGAAAGATTCATACCCAATAAAATCTCCTTGGGCCTTGGGTGCAGTTTTTCTATAAACCTCTGACATTGGGACTTTTTGGTCAGTATTAACTCAGCTACATACTGACGCAAACTATTGAAATCTAAATCGTACTCATAGACAGTACGAGTATCTTGTTTAAGATCCATGAACTGTTGCAGCATTTCTCTTTTAAACTATTCCCCAATATACTTAGCTTCGAAAGCCTCGTGAAAAAATGTCCAATTTACGTCAGCAGTTAATAAAGAAACGACTCCTTCCAACTTCTCTGCGTTGGTGCACCCAAGCCCTTCCATAAAAATCTTAACATCATTCAACCACAAATCGACATTTTTCGACCCACCTTTTCTGTGAAATTCTGGGGCTCCAAGCTTTTTAAGTTCCTTAGCTGTTGATGCCTTTTCTGGCACAGGTGCCGGAGCCGGTACTGGTGCTGGTGGTTGAAGTCTGTTTACCATAGCTTCAAGAGCTTGCACTAATGCCCCATATTCTTGTGCCGAAGCTCTTTGTTGCACCGGTGGGTCAGCTGGAGCAGGAGCGGATGGTGGAGCCTGCTGAACATCTTTGCTCCCACTTTGTACCTCCTCTTGTTCCCCGTGCTCTCTAGCTTGACGCGGCCCAGCAGTACTCGACATTACCGCATACTACGATAACCTATTCATATATACAAGGAGCAAAATAAAGTTACACTAATAGTACATCAATAATATTGACATCCTAGGGGCATGTACTTAATAATAAATCACTTTTGGCTCGGTTTAACCTCCAGAATCGGCTAAACCTATATCTATGATACCAATAAATGTAACACCCTTAATGTATACACGTAGACCGAATATACACTAAAGATGTTACTGGATTATCAAGAAAACTTGACTTATTTTTTTTACCAAACTTTATCCTGTTGTTTAACCCTTTCTGTGTTTAATTTGAAAACTACATCGATCTATAGCAGCTAGTCTCAACCCTGAAATACTTTATATGATTTATAAATATGTTTTAGAAATAAAAATACTATTCAGAGTGAAAACTAGGTACCCTGCCTAGACCCTTTCTCGATTTTAAAATTTATTACGTGATTAGGGTTAAACAATATTTAATTGTGTCATAATTTATAACCATTTATAATAAACCATAAACTAAGTGCATACATTCGTAATAATACATAAACATATGATAAACGTAAGTTTACAAAACAATTATATTTCCAAACTTACACACATACGTGTACATGCCCACTAGACATCAAAATTATAACTTAAAATGTACATACAACGAGCTACTATTATAACTTAATTTTTAAAAACTCTGCTCCTTCTTTCTACTCTACTTCGGAGAAACTACGTGTGAAATAAACACACGCTAAGTACAAACTTAGAGAGGCATAATTTCATTTAACCAATATAAAGTAAAATAATAATACTTATCTCAAGTTATCTTACCAAGTCCTCTACCTAAAGTAGGATAGTACTATCAAGGTTCCAAAACTCTATCATCATAAAGTAAGTCATATATATATGATATAATTCACATAAGTAACATGATTCACATATATAACATGATTCCTATATATAGCATAATTCATATTCATGGCATGATCTATTTATACAACATATTTCTTATACATGGCATATTTTACTTGGATGACAAGATTCTCAAGCGTAACAAATTTCACATATGTGATATCATATGTATACATAACATGATTCCGTTACATAACATATTTCTTATACATAACATGATTTATTTATCATTGCCCAAAGTACACTATATGAGACTGAGGTACGCAAGTCATCTTTAAACGACACCGTAGTGTCAAACACAACGTAAAGATGAGTACGTACTCGGGGACGCTCTTTGCTCCCCATAAACATAAAGCACCACGACAGTGCACTCGGCACAATGGGCGTAGATCCCCAGGGTGCACACTAAGGGGTTAGGTCCCCAAGGTGTATGTGACACAATCATTTTGTCACAATATTTGTTTGATAACATGAACATAAAAATGCAGTTGCTAAAGACTATATGGCATGCCAACTATACCATGGACCCACATAAATAATACTTGGGCATTTTCTTTATCAGTCCATTATCATGATCAATCATATAGACAATCATTCGTATCACATGCTTTATATGTATATATAAATTTATGGCAACATAGATTAGAATACATATATATATATATCATGCAATATCATTTATAGTTAAGGTTGACTAATTGCTAGTCTTCCTATTTATAAATTAAACATGTAAATACACTCACATGTTTTAGTGCAGTACAGCCTCACTAAGCTTTACTCACGAATCTTATCCTTCTTTTTATCACTTGGGTCTCCTTCGTTTTCTTTTAAAACCGTATAACCAATTAACAATACATTACCATACTTGTGTTTAATTTAAATCTAATACTGCTAATTTAATTTTTAAGCATAACTATTCGAATATAAAAATTTTCTAAAAATTTTCTCAATACTTGGAAGAATTGCCGAATTAGTCCCTAGGTCTTTAGTGACTAATTTAGTCATTATACAATTGTTCAAACCCATTTTTGAACAATTTCCATAATTAATTTCTTATTTTGGTCTATTTCCTTTTTAGTTATAAAAGTGACATTTTGGTCACTATATTGCCTTTGTACATTAAATTAATGTACAATTTAACCTTTCACTTAATTCTAACACCCTTATACATTTTCCTTTAACTTCCAAACTTATTCACTTTAGTCCCTAACCAACTTTCTTTTCGAATTACCCCCTTATTCTTTCTTTCTTGAAATTTCAATCCTTCAAATTTCATAACATGCTTAAATATTCAATTATATCAATTTTCCACAATTTCAAGACCAATCCCAAACTTTTACTAAATTGCCAAATTGGTCCTTGAATTTCTAAAAATTTTCATTTTGGTCCCTAATCACCAATTCAAGCCACTTTCACCATAATTCAATGATTTCAATGCTAAAATAATTTTTACAATAATTTCCCCTAATTTTCCCAAAATTTTGAAATGGTCCTTAAGTTTACAAAGTGGGAAATTATTCAACATATCATCAAAATAAGTCTCCTAACATCATAATTCCGTCAATTCCATCCTCAAATTAACTTCCTAACCAAAACCCCAAAAATTTGGTGTTAGGGTTTATGTCTTCCAGCATGAAATTTATCCAAAATCAACCTTAATTCCATATCAAAATCATCACTTCTACTATCTACCATTCAAATTTCATCATAAATTTCAACTTCCATCATCAATCTTCATTCAAGACACAACTTATATTAAAATTTTCCATGCAAAAATACTATCAAAATGAAGAGCTTGAAGTGTAGAATAATTTACCTAATTGAAACTTGCTTGAAACTAGCCTTGATTTTCTTCAAAATTGGCTTGAAAGTTTGAAAATTTCTTTCTTCTCTCTTCTTGATGAGTTTCGAACAACCTTGAAAATGGGTGGGATGATTTTTTATCACCTTTTCATATTTTTAATCCATGAGTAATATTAAATGAATTTAAAATTCATTTAAATAGTGAAATTACCTTTTTACCCTTTTATTATAATGGCCATGATTTAATCTCATAGAATCAATGGCTATGATTATTCCATGTATAAATATTCATCCCAAAATTTCCCTCAAAGTTTCAAAATATTTCAAAAATGCCATCCATGACAAATGTCCATTTTGCCCTCCAACTAGACTTTATTTACAACTAGTCTTGAAAATTGCCATTCCATCAGCATCTAACTAAATATAGTTAGAATCCAACCAAAAGTAATAAAATACTCATAAATTAATATTTTATGAGTTTCCCATAATTTCTTGGAATTGTCTTTAAAATTTCAGTTCGATCCGATATACCGATAATCACCAGGAAATTTTATCGGATGCCTTTCCTCTTAGAAATCTTATCTCCAAAATCTATCTCGAACATTATTAACTTAAAATAAATCCTTTTTATCAATCAAAATATTAAATATGGGACCTTCCCATATGGTCACCCATCTTTGTATTACTCTGGTTTGAGCACGCTTAACATTTTTTATTCGATCCAAAAATACTAATAATACAAGCCTCGTACAAAAAATTCGAGTAGCACGGAAATGCCACTCTTGGGGTGAACTATTCATTTACGTGTTAACTTATATAACTTTTAAAAATTACATATTAGTCCCTAAACTTTTCCAAGTTCACATTTTTACCCCCTAAACTTTCAAAATTTTCAATTTGGTCACTAGTCCAAAAATTGGGATATTACACATTACGCCATGAACCATGCTAGAAAGCATTCCAGGAACAATACCTGGATTATTTGGCAAGAGCTGATGTCCCAATAGAGAAGTCTGCCAGACATAGTGCCAGAACAGCTTGGCATGCGGCGGTGTTAAATTTGGAAGAATGAGAAAAACCCTAGCTTGACCGGCCCATTCAATAGGGGAGAGAGTATTTTTCTTTTAACCTTAAACCCTAGCTGCCCAAAATTTGGGTTAAAATTTAAAATTTAACCCAAACACCTTATCACTCCAATCTTTACCCTATCCTATCACCTATCGTCTTATCACTTTATCCTTATCACGTCACCTCTTTTAAATTAATTCTTTTTAATTTTCCATCATTATCCCTAATTACTACTTCCATTAAAACACTCAACCGACCCAACTTTTCATTTTCTTACCCTAGTAGGTTAGAATAACCAAAACTCTCTCTCTCACTTTTTACTTTCTTTCTCAAGAAGCAAGTACCAAAACCCAATCCGTCTCTTCTTCTTCATTTTTGTTCAAAACCGTTCAAGATCTTCAATGATTTCAATGGCTTCCTCTTCGACTTCTTTCAAGCGATTCTTCAACGAGGAGATTTAGAAAAAGTTTGAAACCAATTTTGCCTCAAGAAGTTTTTGCTATGAGAAGCACTTCGACCTCAAAACAGAGGCGAACAATGGCTTCCCACCAGAAGTCATGTCTACGATTAACTTGCACAAATGGACTCAATTCTGCCAGCAAAAAGGGGAGATTTATGCCACCATCGTCCAAGAATTCTATGCGCACCTTGTGACCAAGGATTCGCCCTTCTTGATGATTAGAGGTAAATGTGTTCATTTTGATGAATGGTATATTAACAATATGTTCGAGTTAGATGGTACAGAGGATGAGTATTTCAAGTACGCTGAATCAATGAGCGCTGCCAAGAGAAAGGGGCTGCTGGCAGATCTGTGCGAGCTTAGCACGACATGGACAGTGTCATCCAAGGGTCACCATACGGTGAAGAGGCTGGCATTAAAACCCCAATGGAGAGGATGAAATCACTTTCTCAAGGCTAATCTGATGCCCACATCCCATAATGAGACTGTGTCGAAAGAGAGGATGATCATGTTGCATTCTATTGTTATGGGGCGCAAAATCAATGTTGGCAAGCTTATTGTTGAGGAAACTGACAAGTGCGCAACGAAAGGTACTGGCAGCTTGTTTTTTCCTTTGTTGATTTCTAACGTTTGCATGCTCCATGATGTGCCAAGGCTTGATACGGATAAAGGGCAAACGATCAAAGGAATAACAATTACTGCTGCTATATGGAGGAATCTCGTTGCTGCCGAGCCCAAGTACAAGGGCAAGGAAAAGGCAAAGGCACCCACACCAAAGCCCAAGGAGTCAAAGGCCGCACCGACAACCATGCCAAAAACCGTGCCAGACAGTTCGCTGGCAATGCTGTCACAAATTCATCAATGCCAGGAGATTATTCTCCAAAAGCTAGAAAAAGCCGATGACCCCAATGTCAAGATGTGACACTACATCCAGGCCAAGGATGTTGTGATCAGAGAGGCTCTTACAAAATTATCAACTGATTTTGTGCCAGAGTTTCCAGACTTCCCTGTCGAGCTCTCTGTCAGTGACAGTGCCATACCAGCTAGTCCAGTTCATACCTCATCCGATGCCACAGTCCCTCTGTATCCAGTTCAAGCTGAGTCTACCAGTTCTGATTCGTCATCTGAATCGAAGAAAACCAAAGCCAAGTCGCCAGTGACACCTGCTGTCCACATGCCATCTGATGCCACCGATGCATCTGTCGCATCGGAGCCTGCCAAGGAAAAGGAGAAAGTTAGAGCCTTCACTGCCGCTTCAAAACTGAGCCTAAAAAAAGCACATGGCCCCTGATCGTGGGCCATTTGTGAGAAGAAAAACCCGTGTTGCACGGTAAATAGTCTCGAATGGGAGTCCTCTTCTTCCTAAACTCCTTTACATTTCATCACATTACATGATCATGCATTTTATTTTACTATTTTTGTTTATATGTGTTGTTTCATGCATTAAGGACAATGCACATCTTGGGTTTGGGGGTGTGCATTTCTTCGTATTTATGTCATGCATTTCATGTTTAATTTCTGTTACCATGCCATCAAGGTCATTTAGAATACATGCATACCAAACCACTAAAAAAAGAAAAATTTTCCTCGGTTTAATTTTGAAAAATGGTAGCATTTGTTAGGCAAGTTTAATTTGATCTAGGTGTCTGTCCAATGAAGAAATTTTAATCTGTAGTTGTCATGCCATGCCAGCAGAGTAGTATGCCAGGTTAGCTAGGCAATTGATCTCTAGTTTAGGGAATTGAATTTACACTTAACACGTAGTATGTATCTAGTAATTTAGCAAACTTTGACTTTTTGAAACTATGCTCAGATTTTTTTTGTAAAAATAAAGAAAAAATGATGATGCCAGGGAAAAAGAAACTAATAAGGCAGCAATGTTCTGCCAAGGTAATGAAAAAAATGAACTCTCTTCTACCTATGGATAATAAGTTACTTGGGGCTTCGTTGTTTGCTCCCTCTTAGTTCTCAAGTCCAAAACCTTAGAGTATGAGTTGAAGAGAAAGCCTAGTGATGTCTAGATTAAGGTGGGGATTCGTGGTATGCTCCCTCTTATCTCTCACGCTAAATAGTATCACGAAGCAAGCTTAAATTAATGCCAACAGAAACCCTTGGCAAGGGAAAAATTGATAAAAATCTGAGTTAAGGTAGTCAAATTGGCTAAGGGAGTGAAAGGACACTCGATGCATATTGCCTACACATCATGCACTCTTTATGAACTTAGACTAGAGTTATATTGCTGCCCTTGAATTACTACCTGCTTGGCATCATTGCACTGAGATACCGAGGACAGAAATAGAGCTAAATTCTGCTTGCTAGCACGTGTTGGCATTCAACCAAAATTTTGTCAAGGTAACATTTTCATAGTTTTTTGTTTTGTTTTTAGTTTGATTGCATTACTTGAGGATAAGCAATGAGTTAGGTTTGGGGGTGTGTTACCTCTCCAAAAGTATTGTTTTAATGTCAATCTTACAATGCTTTTGCTTGTTTTTAAGTACATTTAGTTGCATTAGGATGTTAAAACCATGCATTTGCATAAGGAGTTTAGAATTTTGTCTATGCCAGTGTGAAGGGTTAGTTTTGTTGGCAGTTTTGCAGGTTTGGCATAGGATTTGGCTCTGAAAAGTAATACAGGGAGGAATGCCAGAGAAAATGTCGGGCGTTGTTGGCACAGATGGACCAGACAATGCCAAGCACCGATTGGCAGAGAAGTGAACTTGATGTCTTTCCAAGAAGTTGTTGGACCCCGAAAAAATAGGAAATGACCAGGCTCCAAAAAGATAGCAATTGGATCAATCTCTGAAAAAATAGCGGATAAGATGGTGCCAAGACTTGTTGGCAGATTTATGCCAAGCTTGGATGCCAGGGCAGCGTCGGCAGTATGACGTCAGCCCTAACCTGATCAGCTCTCATTCAAATTTGGATAAGAAGATAATCCCTTATCCCTTGTGCAGTTGAAATTCAAAATTTGAAGAGCTAATCCTATCCCTTCCTCGCACGCCTATTTAAACACCAACCAAGCTAGCATTTGGAGGGGAGATTGGATCGTGCGGAGTTGGTGTGCGACGATTGACAACTGACTGCACCTAGGAAGGGTGGTCCGACTAGCTTGGCCGGGAATCTTGGATCTTGAAGGGTTGCATCGAGAGACCCCTTCTAGCCCATTTTCTCTTTCAAGTTATTTTATTTTAATGATGATGTATTTCGAAAACGTTTGTGGGTTGTTGGTTAAATCCCTCATCACGAACTAATTTAATAGTTGGTAGAGGATGTTACGTTGAACGCTAGTTTATGTTTTAGCTTTTAATAATAAATATGCCCTTGGCAATGATTTATCTATTCGGCATACTTTAATATTTCCTAAATACTACGCCAAGCGAGAGCTGGCACTGTTGGCATATTGCTCCTCAATATCTTAATAGACTTGGGGTGGCAACGATTAAGTTGTTGAATACTGAGGAGAGAAGCTTTGAGAGAAGTCGTTCAAGTAGATGAACTTACTTCGTGAGTGAAATCTACCCCTTAAGAGTATAGGTTGGATCTTAATCAAATTGGTTTATTTAAAAACATGCACTATAGAGATATAGGGTTTTTACATGATCAATTTAGGGCAATAACCATCGAGAGATGCTTTGCTAATTTTGAATATGCTCGGCAAACAATGCCAAGACAGGTTATTATTAAAGGTTGGCACGACATGAATAGCGTGAAAACCAGGCATTCCCTGCCAACTCTCATCATTCATTAAAACACCTTCCTTGCCAACGTCTTACTTTACTTTCATTTATTTTATTTTGTTTCAAATATTTTCAAAACCAAACTCAAAACAAACAACTGTTTCTTAAAGGCAAGTAACAATCAAAATAATTGAATTCCATGTCAATCTCTGTGGGATCGGTACTTAGCTTACCAGCTGTATTACTTGCAAACCGTGTATACTTGCACACAAAAGACTCATCTTTGCACTATTTTATATTTTCCAACACATATCTTTTGCCCCTTTTGCCAGCATTCACTTAGAGAGTCTACAATGCTGCCAAAAGTTCTTATAAATAATGGGCCAGCTTTAAACGTCTTGCCCCAAGCCACACTAAAGAAACTACCAATTGATAGCTCTCACATGACTTCTTACCAGAACACAGTAAGAGTATTTGACGGAACCTAGAGGGACGTTCTGGGCAAAATAGAAGTACCCCTGTAAATTGGGCCGTCGACCTTTGAAGTGGATTTTATAGTGATGGACATTAAGCCCACTTACATCTGCCTGCTAGGACACCCATGGATCAACACTGTAGGAGTTGTCCCTTCCACTATACACCAAAAATTGAAATTCATAGTTGATGGCCAACTGGTGGTCGTTAGAGCTGAAGAGGAGATCATAGCCTCAGTATCAGCAGATGCTCCTTACATTCAGGTGGATGAAGACGCGATTGAATGTCACTTCAGAATGCTCGAGTTAGTCAATGCTACTTTCATATCTGAAGGAAACAAGGTTCCCGAACCAGAATTATCCAATAACGTCAAGATGCAAGTCAAGCAGACCCTGGGAAAAGGGGCAAAGGCAAGCAAAGGCCTAGGCAAGCAGCTTCAGGGAAGGTCATACCCTGTGATGATCCCTGATAAGAGAGATATTTGGGCTGGGTTATAAACCCAACACTATGCAAAGGAGAGTTGCAATTAGAGAAAGACAAGAAAGAAGGAATGCGAGATTAAATGGAGAAGAAGTAAAGTGAGAACTAATGACTTTCCCACCACTAATTTACAATTTCGTATTAGGAGGCATCATGAACCTTGATACTTCAAGCAATGAGGAGGAGAAAGGAAAGAATAATCTCAAGAAGCTTTTTGAGGAGCTAAGCATCAATGCCATATCAGAGGAGGATGAGGGAAACAAGTACCTCTCCATGATTTGCCCTTGCTCAGAGCTGAACAACTGGACTGTGGAAGAAATTCTTGTAACTTTTAGGTCATCCACAGAGTAATGCTCGAAACCAACCCTTTTGCCTCTGGCCCGCAGACAATTAGGGATCTCTTATTAAGGGCCTATGTTTAAACCATTATGGTTCATATCTATCAATAAAATTATGTTTTCCTCTATTAAACCTTGTATGGCAAGCATTCTTTCGCAAATACTTAAAACACTAAAATCAAACCCAACAGCAAAATAAAAACTCAAAAAATAAACACAAAATCCGAAATAAAAAAAGCATCATTTTTTTCATTCTATTTTTTTTCATTTTCTTTGTACATATATTATATCCTTTTTTCTTTCAGGTATTCAGATATCAATGGTACAAATAATTCTGAATCTGACTTGGAAATTGACTTCGAACTGCCCATGCGTTTAGAAGAGGTTGGAAACTGCGAAGACGAGAAAGAATATGATCTACCTAACGACATGCTCAGGTTGATAGAGAATGAGGAGAAACAAATTCTGCCTCACAAGAAAGAGTTAGAAACTTTGAATCTCGGGACTGAAGAGGAAAAACACGAAGTAAAGATCGGTATTTCTATTACGCTGAAACCCGACATAGTTTGATCAAACTTCTGCAAGAGTATAAAGACATATTTGCCTGGTCGTATCAAGACATGCCTGGACTAGACACTGACATTGTTATGCACCGACTCCCCATTAGGCCAGAATGCAAGCTTGTGCAACAGAAGTTAAGAAGAATGAAACCTGAAATTCTTCTGAAGATTAGAGACGAGGTAAAAAACAATACGATGTCGGGTTTCTCGAAGTGGTGAAATACTCAGAATGGGTAGCTAATATCGTCTCGGTCCCAAAGAAAGGTGGAAAAGTACGTATGTGTGTTGATTATCGAGATCTCAATAGAGCAAGTCCTAAGGATTATTTCCTGTTGCCACACATTGACACTTTTAGTGGATAGCACAACATGACATTCTCTCTTCTCCTTTATGGACGGTTTCTCGGGGTATAACCAGATCGGGATGTGCCTAGAGGATATGGATAAAACCACGTTTATAACCTTGTAGGGAACCTTCTGCTATAAAGTCATGCCTTTCGGTCTAAAGAATGCAGGAGCAATTTATCAGCTGGCTATGGTGACTCTATTTCATGATATGATACACAAAGAGATAGAAGTATATGTTGATGACATGATTGCTAAATCCCGTTTAGAAGAGGAACACATGGCAAACTTAGAAAAACTCTTCAAAAGGTTGAGGAAATGTCAGTTGAAGCTCAACCCGACTAAGTGCTCCTTTGGAGTACGATCGGGAAAATTATTAGGTTTTGTCGTGAGCGAAAAGGAAATTGAGATCGATCCAGACAAAGTTGAGGCCATCCAAGAACTTCCTCTACCTCAAATGCAAAAAGAGGTTCGAGGATTCCTTAGAAGGTTAAATTACATCGCCCGATTCATTTCCCAGTTAACAAAGAAGTGCAGCCCCGTATTTAGGGCACTTTCGGAAGAATAACCCAGGAACATGGAATGCCAAATAGCATTAGATGAGATTAAAAAGTAGTTGACGAATCATCTCATCCTAGTGCCGCCTGTTCCAAAGAAACCTCTGATCCTATATTTAGCCGTCAATGAAAACTCGATGGGATGTGTATTGAGACAACATGATGAAACGAGAAGAAAAGAAAAAACGATTTACTACTTGAGCAAGAAATTCACAGATTATGAAACTAGATATTTCCATATTGAAAAACTGTGTTGCGCTTTAGTATGAGCGGCAAAGAGGCTAAGGCAGTATATGTTGTACCATACTACATGGCTGTTATCAAAGTTGGATCCTCTGAAGTTCATGATGGAGGCACTAGCCCTATCAGAAAAAATAGCCTACTGGCAAATGTTACTATCAGAATTTGACATACAATATGTAAGCCAGAAAGCCATAAAGGGGAGTGCTATAGCAGACTTTCTGGCAAGTCGTGCTCGTGAAGACTATGAAGCTTTGAATTTTAATTTCTCAGATGAAGACTTAATGTGTATCTCAACTGAGGAAAATGATGGCCCAGAGGAATCTTGGGTAATGAACTTTGATGGTGCTGTTGACGCTTTAGGACGAGGTATTGGGGCAATCCTAGTTTCACCAGAAAGGAATTATTATCCTTTCACAAGTCGATTGGAATTCTTTTGCACCAATAATATGGCTGAATACGAGGCCTGCGTACTTGGTTTACAAGCGGTCATCAAAAAGAGAATCAAGAATTTAAGAGTCTTTGGAGATTCAGCACTAGTCATTTATCAAATTCGAGGAGTATGGGACACAAAAGACGTGAAATTGGTGAAGTATCATAAATTGGTCCTCGAACTAATCAAATAGTTTGGGGGAAATCACCTTCAAAAACCTTCCGAGAGAAGATAACCAAATGGCTGATGCCCTCGCTACTCCAGCTGCCATGTTCAAGGCAAGTGAAGGTACTGAGATGATGCCAATTAAGATGCAATTGTTTGACTCTTCAGCTTACTGTTGTGATATAGAAGAAGAGGCAGATGGTCTCCCATGGTACCATGACATCTTGTGGTATATAAAAACCCAAGAATACCCTCCATAGGTAAGTCAAAACAATAAGAAAACGCTCAGAAAGTTGGCTCCAGAATACGTTCTCGATGGCAAAATCCTATATAAAAAGAGTCGAGATCAAGTGCTATTAAGATGCGTGGATGACAAAGAAGCTCGAACAATTCTGGAAGGGGTTCGTGAAGGGATTTCAAACACCTTATCTTTCATTTCAAGTAACATTTATTTCCATAAAATGTGTGTTAAACATGACCCTTTTTCCAGCATACATCGGTTCACACTCCTAACCTACATATCAATCCATTCTCACACAATGCACCCACATATAACTATATGAATCGAATCATTTAGCATACATTTTACATGGATAGAAAAGAAAACAAGTTAGTTACCTTGTCAAGATTACATGCACATAATATCTACCAAATTAGGCTAATCCAATATGAAATTGAGCTCTATCTCTCTCTCTAACCTTCAAGCTTCTAGGTTTTTGCCATAGGGAGGAAGAAGATGAAATTTTTGGGTATTGTTTTCCCCATTCCAAATCCGGTTTCATCATCCCTCCATCACACATATCAACAACAATTCAAGACATGTGTTTATGCCCCTCAGGAATCAAAACTTTTGCATGCAAACCCAAAATTCACACTTCAATAAATTTTAGTCCTTTTTGATATAGCCATTGTATTCTTTTTTTCTTCAATTTTAGTCCTAAACCATTTAATTACCAAATGTTAAAGACTTCCCTACTCCAATTGAATTATAGTCAATATTACACATTCTTCTAAGTTGTATTTCGGGGTATTAGTCACATAAATTCTGGAACGTGTTCTTGGTAACAACTTTAATTTCAGTTTTATTTTGAACCGGGCTGAGGGTGTTACACCCACATTACGAGTCTAGTTGTTTATCACAATCAAATAGACGGTTGAGTTAGGAATGCAATTTAACAACCAGTCTAGCACTAGTCTGAAGAATATCTCCATCACTCCTCCACTGTCACCCTCAACCTCCACCAAACGAAATCTAACCACAACTTACCATCACGGTTCAAAAAACCATCATCCATTGACCCAACTCCTCATCACTCAACTGGAACCCTTCACCTAAACCACCAATCATAAAAGGACCCTAAATCGAGCCTCGCCCTTACTGCTATTCATCCAAACCCCTATATCAACCCCCAGTCACTACATATCAAAAAGAAAAGAAAGGAGAATTGCATACAAATTTTTCTAAGAAACTTGTCATAACATCATCAGATAGAAGTACTGCATCAAGAATGCACACTCCCAAATGTAGCGAGTAAAGAAATTTGGGCTCATTTGGAAAACCCGTTTTTAATTAAAAAAATTACAAATAACGATTATATGAGGAGGATTTTTGAAAAGCTCATATTTTTAAAATAAAACTGATAGTCACCATCGGTCACTTGGATAAGGTAGACCGAACACTGAGAAAACTAAAACCAGAGATTAAAATTAGGTTCAAGAGTCGGTTACGAGTGGGGAAGGGTTCACACCCCCACCACGCCCAGAAATCGGTAACTAAAGGGGTCGTATCGTATTTTCTAAGAAAATATTAAAATTTGATCTAATCTAATTTCTAATCCCTAAAAATACAAGAATGCATGAGCATACAATTCAAATATAAAAAAATCTCACAATTTACAGTACCAAAAGGAGATGACGCCCGAAGACCTAAGACGACACTCGTAATAAAATACCAAAATCTTGAGACCTAAATATAATGCCAAATAACTACGATGTAAATTTTATGCACGTACGAGTATTAAATATAGTTAGTATAATACATTACGATGTAAAAACATACAAGTATATTTATAAACTACTTATAATTAAAACCATATATATATTAATCAAAAATATAAATTTACTTTTATATTACACTTTACGACTATCTCTTACTTATATATACCTACTATTTTAAAAAAAATACTATGCACAAATAAAATGTAATATAAAATTATATCTACATGAACTAATTACAACATGGTAATAAAAATAATAAATTGTAACAATAATATAAGAACTATGGTACATAATTTTATCCCTACGATGCAGAATTTAGTCTCTAAACGTGTGGCGAATGATCCTTTATGCCAAAGATGTAAGAGTGCTATAGAAGATGTTTTACACGTAACTAGGGATTGTTTTTATGCTCAAGCAGTATGGTCTACCTTGGGTTTTTCGGCCTCCATGTGGTCATTACAGAGCAATATTGGCGATTGGCTCTATGATTTGCTAATCAGGATTCATCATAACATACATAGTTTAGTTATTATTACTATGTGGGCTTTGTGGTATTCCATGAACAAATTTATGTATGAAAATGTACTTCAGCGAATTGAGGATGTATCTACCTTTATTAAAGGGTATTGTGGCGAGCTTGGGCAATACTCCTTGACTTTCCAGCATCTCTACCGACATGACCAGGACCATTGGACTGCCCCTCCGCCTTTGACCTACAAAGTTAATGTTGATGCAAGTTACAAAAGCTCTAGGAAGGAATCATGTTCGAGTCTTATAGCTAGAGATAACGAGGGACAAATAATTGGGGTTGGTTATCGATTCAATACGAATGTTACCTCTGTGTTTGAGGCTGAGGCTCTTGCCGTTTATCAGGGTCTTTCTTTCGCTTTCGATTTGGGTCTCCGATGTCTGATAGAGGGCGACAACAAATCGGTGATATTGAAGCTAAATTCCCTAACCCTGTACCTCTCTGTCATTGGCCCTCTGATTCGTGATTAAAAAATGTTGGGAAGAACTTTTAACATGTGCCGATTCACCTGTATATGCCGAAATAGCAATAGCCATGCCCATGCATTGGTAGCTGAAGGCTCGCGGCTCTCCGACGGTTGTTCTTGGGTTGAAGATGCGCCCGATCTGGTCCGAAATCTACATGAACTAATTACAACATGGTAATAAAAATAATAAATTATAACAATAATATAAGAACCATGGTAACATACTCATAGACTAAGTCAATAATTTGATTAATTATGAGGGCATATATTACGTAAAATAGTTTAGGGAAAGTGAGTACCCAAGTCCAAATATTTGGACTTAACAGCTAGATGGGCCACATGCTAGAGAGAGGCCCGCTTCCCCTTCTTCTCCTCTGCTGGGCCGGGTCCAGAAACGGGTTGAACCCGGATTTATTGCTCACGTGGGTCACTAGATAAGGACTCATTCTTCATTTCTTTTCCTTTTATGTTTTAGATGAACCCTAACCTAAAAGAACCATTTCTCTCAAAATCAACCCCAAACTGCCGCCGTCTTTAAACCGCTGGTCGTTCTGATCAGTTAAGAACACGAACCGACTCCCCTCGTCTTCCTCTTCCTCTCTATCGGCCTGGTTTTTCAAGGAAGAGCCTTTAAGCTCTTGAAAACAAGCCTTAACTCGCAAAATAATTTCGCACCTGATCTTGAATCTTGTATATTGACTATCGAAATAGGGTTTATTCTTGAAATAGGGTTTGTTCTTGACTATCGATATAGGGTTTATTCTTGAAATAGGGTTTGTTCTTAACTATCGAAATGGTTTTATTCTTGACTATCGAAATAGGGTTTGTTCTTGAGAAAATGAGGACCCGAGGTGTTGCTATGAGGGAGAATGTTCAAGCTCAAGGGATACGTCTCAAGCTCAAGGGGATGCACCTCGTCAACCTGAAACCGGGGGCCCAAGCAACCCTCAACCTCAAGCTAACGCCATTGTAAGGGCTGCTGCAAATGAGGCAAGTAGTGTTGTATTTAAAGCTATTGAGAAGTGCAGTTATTGGCTGAATCTTGAAGGTTATCGGCTTTGCTGATTACTTTCTTTGGCCGGTATACAACATTGTAAGCTGAGAAGAGTATTTCGGACGCCTGTGCTGAAATTGCGTCAAAGTGGATTGCATGGAACTTGTTGGTACAGTAAAATTGTTAAGACAGAGGTAGGTTAAATTTACCGCTACAGTAGAAGATTTGAACAATGAACCCTTAGATATAAAGGGAAGATCGCCAGCAAGTAGAGGAGATATAGGGATTCTTCCTACTCGTAAGAATTGAAATTGACAATTCATAGACATGAATTGTAATTATGCCTCAATGAACATTACAATCATACCTTAATGCCTACTATTTTAGAAAAAAACTGTGGACATATTTTGCTAGGAGTTTCAATTGTATGTCTTGTTGTGATTTTGGATACTTACCATCCATGTTGTGTTCATAATTCTTTTACATTTATCCATTATTTTTAGTGCCCAAACGAACATTTGTTGATAGATAACATTAAAATAGATAAAATAAAAATAATTTTCCATAAAGAAAATACTCATTATATATGAAGATTTTGAGATTTGTAGGATTAGCCATCATATTTGATTGTAAAAGAATTATGAACACAACATGGATGGTTAATTGAGGCATGGTTGTAATATTCATTGAGGCATGGTTGCAATGTTCATGTCTATGAATTGTCAATTTCAGTTCTCAGCGATATGAGGAATCCCTATCATCTCCTTGGCGTCTCTCCCTTATGTCTAAAGCTTCCATTGTTCAAATCTTCCACTGTAGCGGTAAATTCACCGTCCCTCTGTCTTAACATTGTACCGCGTCTATTGTTCAAATCTTTCACTGTAGCGGTAAATTCACCGTCCTTCTGTCTTAACACTGTACCAACAAGTTTCGCCTCGAGTTCCGCAATCCGCTTCGATGCAGTTTCAGTACGGGCGTCCGAAGTATTCTTCTCAGCTTGCAGTGTTGTATATCAGTCAAAGAGAGTTCGACAACCTTCGAGATTCAGCCAACGGCTGCATTGGCTTCTTTAAAATCTAAGTATAGGGCATTGCTTGCAGAAAAGACTGGTGCAGAAAGGGTAGAGAAGCGAGTTAAGGAACTCGAGGGATCGTTAAAATTGAAGGATGCTGAACTTGCTGATGCTGTGGAAATGATGAACAAGGGATGCGAAGAGATGAGGGCAAGATGCCTGGAAGCGGAGCAGATTACAGCTGCCTTGAACTTAAGGAATTAATACACCTTCTTCAATGAGCAAAATGCTTATAAAATATTTATGATGTTTGTTTCGTTAATTTGAGCTACCAAGGACAAAGTATTTGCGTTCTCAAGTCGGGCATTTCTATTATCATTGTTGCTTGGCTGTTGGATTTCACTCTCATCACCGCATCTAGAACAATTAGGAAGCCCCACCTACTGACATCAACCAGATATACAAAGATATATCGGAATCATGAACACCAGCATAAGCAATTTTATTCTGCAAGCCCCACCCCTTGTCTCACTTATTTCAGCAATAAGCAGATCTCCTATTGTGGCAGTAATGGAGTAGGGGATGTAAAATGGACCAAATAAGCTTTGCTTTCATTGCAACACTAGATGAGCCCTCAATATTGTCCTTCAGCTTGTTGGATTTTGTTATCTGTTTCAGCTGAAACAACAAATGAACCCCTATTATTTTATCTAATTCATCAGCAAATGAATAATACCCCGATTCGATGGAATCCTTGTTGATGATCTGCAAAAACGCATAAAGCGACCGGAAGAGGATATAAGTTACTAAGAAAGGAGAGTCATGCATGGGAACAACATTTTTCATTTCCATGACCACCACAGTCCATCCTACAACATCAAGATAAGAATATTTGGTCTGCATGATTAAATTGGAACACATCTCAGTCAACACAGAATACATAGGCCAAGCCTTTATGTTGCGGGAATAACTACCTCAAGATGATTCTCCACAGAGAAGGGAACCACAGCGGAAGGGTCTTGTGACCCAAACCTGAAATATAACATATTAGTTCCGGTTGTGTACGTTCCACCATTTCGGACAAAAGGATTAAAGCAACAACTATAGAACAATTTGATTCGAATAATATGAATCCAAGATCATTATACTAAACATACTTTGACAGTTAACTTGTCAACCACTGCCTCAAGAAGGGGACAACAGAAGGTAAAGTTAGGTAACGCCTGTTATCAGATGACTCAAAAAGAAAATCTTGTAATGGTAGCCCATAACCTATAACAAAAGTTGCTTTCCAACCACCAATTAAAGGACAACGTGGTTCAATTTCCAGTTCCGACTGTAAAACGATAAATTTAGCATATGAAAAAGCATAAATAAAACCTGTTATATTATGCTAACCTATGCCTCAAACGAAATGATGGCAAAGACTGCACTAAGATGTAGATACATAATCATAAAACTGGGAAACGATGTTGTAAAACACAAGGTACTCTAAATGCATGCTACATTCTATGATGAACGAATGTGGGAATGGATTAAGACCCATCTTTTCAGAATATGATGTTCCTGACTTATTTCAATAGAAAATAATGTAAAACACAAAGGACTCAACCATTTAAACGTTAGAAACAACTTTTTCCAGCAAGAGAGAAAACGTAAGAAAAACTCATTTGGATACCTTCTGAGAATCTGTACGTAGATGTGATGATGAGATGTTTCCTATTTCGTCCCGATAGTAGACAGAATGAACCCTAGGTGGTAGTCTTGCCAGAAGATGTCTGAATGAAGATAGACCAACTGAGGACCGCCTGGGTTGGTAATCAACCCTGAAAATAGTACACAGCAGAAATTGAATAATCAAATCAACCTTATAAAAGGTGCCTTTTTCTCGATGAACTTTTCAGCTGAGATAGCAGGCGGTAGCTTCTCCTCCTTGAAAATACACATTTGTGCCGGGCACCTGCATGAACTAAGGTGTACTGGTCTGTGACCTGAATGTTGCCCCAATGTGATATTTAAACTTCCCGAACAAGCTCCTCAACAACAGAAAATGGGCTATTGTTCTCGAAGTGTACATGAATTCGAGAAATAGAGTATGGAGGACGGTCCTTGTACGGCCCATACTTTATCTCAGTGCCTGCATGCTTTGCCGATTCGACCCTTGTGAATGATTCCTGTAATCACTCATTTTTGTCCGAATTTTTAGTATTTTTAGTATTGTTGTAATAATATTATTAATCTTAAAAAAACTAAAAAATAATAAGAAAAAAAGTAAAAAAATAATAATAAAAAAAGGGGAGGGGAGTGGAGCACAAGGCTCCACTTCACCCACCTCACCCCTATAAATAGGCAATTGGAAATTGAAGGAGGAAGAATCGGCCATGGCTTGCCAAATAAGGGGCATTAGCTCCCGGCTAGCCAAGGACCGGGGTAGTGCCCTCGGTCCTAGTCGGTTCGATCGGGGTCCTATTTTGGATCCGATCTAGTTAATTTTTTGGAGAGGTCGTGGTAGATCTCGGTGGGGTTCAGTCGGGGTTCGTCATTCGAACTCCTAGTTAGGTATATTTTCTTTCTTTTTTTTATTTATGTTGTAATTTTTATGATTTAATGAAGTAGTAGTTAATTTAAAATTGTGTTTTTAATTTGTATGTTCATGTTTTAGATTAGTATGTTTTAAATTTATGTTTTATATTAATATTTTATTTATGTTAGATTTATTTTTATTTATGAGTTAGATTAATATTTATGTATGTATGTTTTAGATTAATATTTTATTTAGGTTAGATTTGTTTTTATTTATGTGTTAAAATTAATAGTTATGTATGTATGCTTTAGATTAATATTTTATTTATGTTATATTAATATTTTATTATATTAGTATTTATTTATATTTTTATTGCAATGTATTTATTTATATTTGCCATGTTTTTTTAAGTTTTCATAACGAACATATATTTTGTCAATGCGGTGCCCTTTTATTCGAGCGTAAACGGGGCCAGTATCAGGCGTAGTGATAGTGGTGGGGCGTTTACTCTCGAATAACGGGGCCTTTAAAATCTACTCGCATTTATAACCGAATTTCAATCTAATCGTCACTTTAATCCGGAAAGTTTAATATTAATAAAGCGGTAATTATTAAAGTACCAATTTTGGGCGGTGTGAGGGTGCTAATCCTTCCCTATCCGTAACCGACTCCCGAACCCGATATTTCAAAATCTCTGGTTTTCTACGGTGTCCGGTCCACCTTGAGTGGCTGGTGGCGACTCCATTTTTAAATAAAATACGGGTTTTATAAAAATCCCACGGAAGTATTTTCCAAACAAATAAAAAAAACCCCTCATTTTTAGCGCGAAAAAAACATCGCTACATATGGCGACTCCGCTGGGGACATTTTTGTTTTTCAAAAACAAATGATAGTCGAGCTTTTTCAAATAATTATCGCTCTATTAATATTGGAAATTTCGGATTAAAGTGACTATTAAACTAACATTCGGTTATAATGGCGCGTTTGTTTTAACGCATTTAAAATATGGCATATAAACCCGTTTTTTTAAGTGGGGGGGAAATGCTAATGCTTTCGTGGAGATATCGTTCTCCCGTATGGGCCTAGCAAGTACCTTCGGGGCTCGAGTACCTTATACTTTCGTAAGGATATCGTTCCTTCGTATAGGTATAAGCGAATGGGTCCCCCTGAATTGAACCCGGTTGAAAGGAGCCTATAATGGGTGATGATCGGGGGCCTTGCTACTCTTAGTAGAGGACAGCAAGGACAATTTGGGTACCTCTTAGCACCAAAACTGCATGTAGAAAACATATAGAAACCCACCCTTTTAGAGCCATGCGGATAACCTAGGTGTTTTAGACGGGATGTAAATAAGGTTGTTTTGTTTGTTTTATCTAAATTGTTCTTCTATTTATGTGTTATTGATCTTATCTGGTACTGACTCGTTCTCTTTTTTGTTTTACCCTTTTTTGCATACATCATTGCATTTTGCATGACACAAAGGTGTTGGTTCAAGCAATTTGCCCAATCAGAAATCTTTCATTTTACCTTATCTACTTTAATTTATTCATTTAATTATTTTAATTTCAATCTGCTCATTCACTGTATGACATATTATAACATTTTTCGTTTCTGCATTTTACCATCATGAAATGCTGATTTGCGACTGGTTCTCAATTTGAAAAAATTATCATCGGGAGAAAATCTAGCACTCTAGATATCAGGCAATATTCAAAGTTGCAAATAAATCCCGTGAGTTCAGAAGTTGAGCCACGAGAACCATTTTTGAATCAGTACTTTCACATCTAAGACATGCATTTTGCATTTACATGCATACATTTTGATATTTCAAAATTAGTTGCCCCATTAAATACAACAAAGTTGGTCGATCTAGCACCTTACAGAGCCTCTTACAAGAGCCTGATCTTGGGGCATGTCCAAAAGCAGCCATCCACATCTTTTACAAACATTATGCCTCTAACAAGGCTTCAGTCCGGGGGCATTATTTGCCAAGGTCCAGCCTTTATTGTCGAGTCAAACTCTTGCATCTTTGACCACAGTCTGCAAAAATGCACTTAATCCAAAATAATAATAGTAACGAGCTGCCATGAACCAACACAATTTATAAACCCAACCTAGGGGGCAACAGAATCCACACTCAAAGTGTCAAATTCAAGAGCAATTTCAGACGATGGCATAGGAATTAATAAAATGTTGGGGCATGCACCCAGATGACTGATCGAACCTAAGTTGAGGTTGAGGCACCGTCACATACAAAAAACCAAGATCCTGACGAGACCAGTGAGGAATCAGAGGCATCCTTTTGAGGATAAAAAAATCATGTCATATTCATGCATGTAGTTGCATTCATCTTGCATTAAACCATTTTTGCAAACGTCATACATCTATGTTCAGTGCATACACCGAAGTCACCATGCATTTAGGCATAAATTTCATGCATTTTTGCTTACAAAAAGGTTCAAAAAGAGACCGAACATCCTCAGCCGTGGGGGCAACAACACGATAGCTAACCTTAGGCTTAGAGGATGCTGAAACATCAATAAAAGGTAACAGTGACAAATTTTATGAACAATTTACTAAAAATATTTTTTCTCCTTTTCAGGACTTCGTTCTTCCAACGATAGTGTGATGGAAGTCAACATTTCCAAATTTTGCTTTACCGCTGATGATACAATAGTATAGACATCCTGAAGATCTCGTTTCTCTGTTTATGATGCAACAGATCTGAACCTTTCCCTAAGCAGATCAAATTTCTATTCAAGCTTGTTTCTCTGCTGACGGTGCAACCAGGCCTATTTTTCCTCAAGTCTTACTTCTTTGTATAGTTCAAGAAAAAAGAAAAGTTACCAAAAAAAAGGAGAATTGAAAAATTTTGAAAAAAAAAAGATAAAAAAATCAAAAAAATCAAAGAAAAAATCAAAAATCAAAAATCAAAAATTGAAAAAATCAAAAATGAGAAAAATCAAAAGAAAATTTATCAACTTTCATTATCCGATTCAGTCCTCCGCTGATGGAGTGGCCAGGTACAAGCTCCCGTCGTCCTTAGATCCTGCTCTCCACTGATGGTGTAACCGGTTCCAGGTCGTCATTATCCAAACCAGTCCTCTACTAATGGAGTGGCCGGGTCCAAGCTGTCGTCGTCCTCAGATCCTGCTCTCCGCTGATGGTGTAGCCGGTTCCAGGTCGTCATATTATCCAATCCAACCCTCCGCTGATGGAGTGGTCGGGTCCAAGCTCCCGTCGTCCTTAAATCCTGCTATCTGATGATGGTGTAGCCGGTTCCAGGTCCTCATTGTCCAATCCAGTCCTCCGCTGATGGAGTGGCCGGGTCCAAGCTGTCGTCGTCCTCAGATCCTGCTCTCCGCTGATGGTGTAGCTGGTTCCAGGTCGTCATATTATCCAATCCAACCCTCCGCTGATGGAGTGGTCGGGTCCAAGCTCCCGTCGTCCTCAGATCCTGCTCTCCGCTGATGGTGTAGCCGGTTCCAGGTCCTCATTGTCCAATCCAGTCCTCCACTGATGGAGTGGCCGGGTCCAAGCTCCTGTCGTCCTCATATCCTGCTCTCTGCTGATGGTGTAGCCGGTTCCAGGTCGTTATTATCTGATCCAGTCCTCCGCTGATGGAGTGGCTAGGTCCCAGTTGCTGCTGTCCTACTTATCCGCTGATGGTGTAGTAGGGTTCCAGATAATATTTCTGTTTCTCCGTTGATAGATCCAACTTTACTGATTTTCAAGTTTTCTTTATTAATGTTGTAGCTAAAAAACAAATCAAAAAAAGAAAAGGAGAAGAAAAAATCAAAGAAAAATAGAAAGAAAAGAAAAGAAAAGAAAAAAGAAAATGAAAATGAAAAAAAACAAAAACAAAAAATGAAAAAATGAGCTTTCAACCAAATTCTGATCATGTCTCTTCGTCAGAGTCGTAGCTTGATCACAAAAAAAGAACAACTATCCGATCCTGGCTTTTCGTCAGAGTTGTAACTGGATCAAATCCCCGGACCTTGCCTCTTCGTCGGTGTTGTAGCAAAACCTAATTCACTAACTTCCGGTCTTGCCTCTTCGTCGGTGTTGTAGCTAGACCAAATTCACTAACTCTTGATCCTGCCTCTTCGTCGGTGTTGTAGCTGGATCAATATTACTAACTTTAGACCATGCCTCTTCGTCGGTGTTGTAGCTTGGTCAAAATTCACCAACTTTCAAGTTTTATCAATGTTCTAAGAAAAAATCAAAAAAAAGAGAAAAAAGAGAAAATATGAAAAAAAATATGAACAAAAACAAAAGTAGAGAAAAAAAACAAAAAAAAGAGAGAGAAAAAAAGAGAAAATTTGTCAGTTTTCTGATCTTGCCTCTTCGTCAGAGTTGTAGCTGGATCAGACATCATAACTTCCATCCATCGGTCTTGCCTCCTCGTCAGTGTTGTAGCTGGATCGAATTTTGTAGACCCTGCCTCTTCGTCGGTGTTGCAGCCAGGTCAAACTCTCTTTAGGTATTAGCTTATTATCAATAATGTAGCAAGTGGGACTCGGTTTGGCTTCCCCAACAAACAACCCCAAATTTTGAAGGTTTTGCTTCCCCAAGAGTGACAAAGTAGATCCGTCAAGATAAGAAATAAGACCTACATCAAAAAGGAAGAAGATCTACAAAAGAACGAAGACGCGTCAAAAGGAGAGAAGTTCGGCCAGATAAGACAAAAATGAGTGCTTTTGATCTTTGCTTTGTTCTCGTTTCACAAGAACAAGCAAAGAGGGGCAACTGTAATCACTCATTTTTGTCCGGGTTTTTAGTATTGTTGTAATAATATTATTAATCATAAAAAAACTAAAAAATAATAATAAAAAAGAAAAAAAGTAAAAAAAAATAATAATAATAAAAAAATGGGGAGGGGAGTGGAGCACAAGGCTCCACGTCACCCACCTCACCCCTATAAATAGGCAATTGGAATTGGAAATTTAAGGAGGAAAAATCGGCCATGGCTTGCCAAATAAGGGGCATTAGCTCCCGGCTAGCCAAGGACCGGGGTAGTGCCCTCGATCCTAGTCGGTTCGATCGAGGTCCTATTTTGGATCCGATCTAGTTAATTTTTTGGAAAGGTCGTGGTAGGTCTCGGTGGGGTTCAGTCGGGGTTCGTCATTCGAACTCCTAGTTAGGTATATTTTCTTTCCTTTTTTATTTATGTTGTAATTTTTATGATTTAATGAAGTAGTAGTTAATTTAAAATTGTGTTTTTAATTTGTATGCTCATGTTTTAGATTAGTATGTTTTAAATTTATGTTTTATATTAATATTTTATTTATGTTAGATTTATTTTTATTTATGAGTTAGATTAATATTTATGTATGTATGTTTTAGATTAATATTTTATTTAGGTTAGATTTGTTTTTATTTATGTGTTAAAATTAATAGTTATGTATGTATGCTTTAGATTAGTATTTTATTTATGTTATATTAGTATTTTATTATGTTAGTATTTATTTATATTTTTATCGCAGTGTATTTATTTATATTTGCCATGTTTTTTTTAAGTTTGCATAACGAACATATATTTTGTCAATGTGGTGCCCTTTTATTCGAGCGTAAACGGGGCCAGTATCAGGCGTAGTGATAGTGGTGGGGCGTTTACTCTCGAATAACGGGGCCTTTAAAATCTACTCGTATTTATAACCGAATTTCAATCTAATCGTCACTTTAATCCGGAAAGTTTAATATTAATAAAGCGGTAATTATTAAAGTACCAATTTTGGGCGGTGTGGGGTGCTAATCATTTCCCATCCGTAACCGACTCCCGAACCCGATATTTTAAAATCTCTGATTTTCTACGGTGTCCGGTCCACCTTGAGTGGCCGGTGGCGACTCTATTTTTAAATAAAACACGGGTTTTCTAAAACTCCACGCGGAATACAACATTTTCCAAACAAACCACAAACACATTTTTTTTAGCGAGAAAAAACATGGCTACAATTCCACCTTGGTACTTGGTGTCTTGATAAAAGTCGTTTGTTGCTTAATTTGATAGGGCACAATATTAATGCACTATCATGATAAAATACTAACTGAGATTCTGATTGCCCTATCTCTGTTGGAAAAGGCTCCAGGGAGTGTGTCGTGCTTTTTCCCGAATTTAATGGATTACCCAAATAAACAGTGAAATATTTAGTGTCATTAGGTGCATCAGACAGTTCTGTCTGAGTTACTTCGAGAGGAGCCAGAGTAGTTGTCTTCTGCTTTCTTTTAGTTGCGAATGCATCAACTGTTGCTAGATGGTCAAATTGAGTAGGGGTGAAAGCATGAGCAACTTCCGCGGGGATTCTCGACCTAAAAGAGACCCGTACGTTAACATAACTAATAGATGCAAATAACAGAAATCTAGAGATTCATTAATTCAATTAGCCATATTATCATGCAAATGCTTGAATGATATGTTTGGGACGAAACTAAGACCCCACTTTCCAATCTTGGATATAAACCACATCCTCTCTTGTGTTATTTCTTTTTCTTTCAATCATTCAAACAATAATTCATTCATGTAAAGATAAGTATAAACTCATTAAGAAATCAACAGATTTTCAGCATTAAAGAAAGAATTACCTTCAAAGTCAAGTAAACTTTAACAAGTCAATCTGCATTAAACCAAAAACCTTTTCAAATAATCAAACAAATAAGAAGCAAAAACAATTGAAAAAAAATCCAAATATATCAGCTAAGAAGAAGCCTAAGTTTAACAAGCATCAATTTTAAAATATTTTTACGATTGGATAAAATGCAAATCCATACATACTCTCACTCAAATTATCTAGATTCGTAAATCATAATTTCAAAATTTTCGAATAAACAGATTAAGAGTAGAAATGAAAAGAGCGGTTATAAAGTACTACTGTTACAGTTTTTTTTTCCCCCGCCGCAACTGTTGCATTTACAGTATAAACCAAAAGAACAAAAGCTTAGATAATTTAGAGGATTCCGAATAAAAAGCGAGAGAGCTGTAATCAAGCGTTAACATTACATTTTTTTGTTGTAATCGGAGCATTTACAGTATAAATTCATACAAACTCTCAGTCAAATTCATTTCCTTAAGTTTTTATGCGAAGTTATCAAAATTATGATTTAAAAGGAAATCAAATCCAGCATGAGTTTATTATTATTTTTTGGCAACTGGAGCTTTTACAATACGAATTCATATACACTCAGTCTCAAAATCATTTCCTTAACCAAGAAAGCAAAATTCTAGAATCGTATATTATAATTTCGAATAAAATTAAGATTAAAAAAAAGGAAAGAGAAGTTGCGGCGGTTGCTTACTCTATGCTCGGCGTCGTTGATTAGAAGGTGATGCGGAGGAGAGGATCCGGTGAGGGCGAACAGAAGAGCAAAGAGCGTGAGAGCTAAGGTTTTTCTACCTCTGATTGGAGCCTCCATTGATGTTGAGGAAGGCGCCCCGTTCACCACTGCTTACTAAAAACATTTTTGGAGCCAAAAAGCATTATTAGAGCTATAAGCAATATTAACGATAACTTTTTTTAAAAATTTTACTTTTGAAAAATATTTTTCTAATTCAAACAGACAAAATTGAAATTTTTAGTTTTTTATGATTGGAAAAGTACTTTTGTGAATCAAGTTATAATTTTAACCTTCTTTACTATTACTATTATGTATATTTATAATTTATAAACTTATAATTTTTTTACGAAAACATTATTATATGATTATTAATTATTTTTTAATTTAAAAAAATTATATATATTTTTATGAAACACGTACAATTGTTAAAAGATATTTATTTATTAATAAAAATAGTTTTAGTATTTTTATGAAGTTGATATATTTCATGTATTATAACATTAAAGAATTTAGATATTATTTAAATATATATATTTTAACTTACAACATAATGTCTAAAATAGTTATTTATCTTATTAAAAACTCTTTTTAACACTAATACTAAACACTTAAATCTTAAACTCAAAAATCCAAAAACACTTCTCCACCGCACTTTTCAAAAGTAATACTAAACTAGACGAAGGTTTTGTTCATTGGCTCAACATACGGGCTTTATATATGGGTTAAATACTCATTTGGTACGTGAATTATATCCAATTTTTTAATGTCATATATTTAATTTTTCATTCTCAATGTAATACATAATTTTTTTTCGCTGTAGAAATAAGGAACTATGACATATATGTTTGGAATAGATTCCGTTTTGAGAGAGTTGAAAAAACACTATCTCGTTGAAAGGTTCTATACATCCACCCTTTCTCAGTGCGTTTCTTTAGACAAAGACTCCGTTTTTTTCGCTATCCATATGGTAAATATTTCTCAAAACATGTAGTATAAATCAAATCCATGTTTGAATTGAAATTGAGATACTGATGCAAGTTCTTCTCTTCTGAATCAAATGGATTCATATCTAAAAGAGGTTGACAATAAGTTCTTTTAAAATTGACTATTTGCCCTTTGTTAGAGGTGTTCCAGAAATGTCTGCAATCGAGTAAATAGCTCTATGAACTAATGGATCGGATCGAATTGCAAATTGGAAAGATTTGTACTAGTTATAATATGAAATGAGACCTGCGACTCGATTGGTGAAGGTGAAATAATATCTCTCCCTAAAAAGCATTTTTTTTTACCACCGCACAAAGAAAATATTTTGTTGCGAATGAACAAGATATTGAGGAATTGTCCATACATAAAATCATAATTATTGATACGGGCCTTTTCCACATAAAAAGAGAATCTTTTGTTACAATAGAAGCAAAAGTGATCTGGATTATTCAAGAATCGAAGTCGGTTTGTTTTATAAAAAGAAGGTATCAATGAACTTCTATGAAATAGTTTCACGGGATTCAGCCAATTGTCTTAATCGTGGGATATCATTGAGAAATAAGAATCCATGTTATCAAAAGAGTGTTTGCGATTATTTCTAATATGAAATGAGTCAATCATCTACTTTGGTATCTTATTGACCAAAAATGGTGATATTGTTCATTCATTGATCAAGAATTTCATTTTTTGAGAAGTATTATGATCATCTAATAAGAAAGGTTTCAATTTTTTCAAATGAACGATTTGAAGACCTATAAATTCTAACAACTGATTTCAAAATCAATCATTCGGATCTTCTAATTCATAGATCTGGATCTCAGACCTATGAATTGGGATATTTTTGAAACTCGCAAAGGAAAAAGAAAGTGGGTTGGACAAAAAGAGAAACAATTTGGACAAAAAGAGAAATAATTTGAACCAAAAACGGAAGACATTAGTCTTTTGGATCCGTTAGTAATTGACACGTGGACTTTTTTTAAAAATGGAATACCCATTTACTTAAAGAAGGGACATTAATAAAATTAGTCTTTAATGTTTCAATTAATGTTTAATTTCGTCCTTAATCTTTAAAATTAGATAAAAGAAACAAATATTTATCTTTAAAAAGTATAAAAAAATACTCTACATGGCATAATATTAATTAAAAAATAATTTAATTTCTCCCCTTAATTCAATATATATATATATATGAGATAAGATCAAGTTACATAATGTAAAATTCTTTATGTTTTACATGTTTTTTGGATCGCTGGATGACTAAAACAAATGACTCAGATTAACTCCTTACTTTTCTTTCCCAAGTGATAATCTTCACATAACCGACTGTTAATCTGATCCATTCCTTTCGGTCATCCAACGATCCAAAAAAAGTGTAAAACTTAAAGAGTTTTCCGTTGTGTATCTTGATCCTATCCATATATATATAATCATCTTATACTATGTAAAATTTAAAAATTTACATTTTTTGGACCGTTGGATGAATGTAAATGGATGTATGAGATTAACAGTAGAAAATGTGAAGATTATCAATTGAAAAAAAATAAGGAAATAATCTTAAAGAGTTTCGGGCCATCGCATCCTCGGGTCAAACCAGGTTCTAACTCAAGCAGGTTTCAATCGAGTTTTCGGATCAGGTCAGCTTTTTGCATTCCTACTTTAGTCTTAAGTACATATGGAAATGTAATGATTATCTTGGGAACCTTGTAATGAAATGAAAGACGGGTGGATTTAATGCATCTAAATGTGCAACTCATGCTCTAATTTTTTTATGCTTCCCGAAAATATTAAGCAGGCTAGGGGACTTGAGGTTCGGCGAAAATGTCACAGCTGATTTACTGGAGAGAGTATTTTACCCACATTGTGCTGCTGGAGTAAAGTGGTTTGCCTAAGATCCTGAAAATAGGCTTTGTATCAAGACAGCCTATAATGTCCAGATCAATTTATAGCAGTATCTATTACAGTGGTTAGATAATCTAAATATTGCCTCTAGGAAAAATTTCAGAAAGGAAAAACAACATTAGGAGTAGTTCTCCACCTTATTCAAATTGAATATTATCAACAAATAGAAAAGATGGAACTATATGTACCAAAAAAGAAAAGAAAAGAAAAGATGGAAATATGCTTTTCCAAATTTATTGCTTTTTGTAGAAGAAAATGTCATTAGACCAGCTACATTTGCCTTCTGAGGACTGAATGTAACATTATTCATGGATGGGATAAAGCTGAAGCTATATTAATGTTTTCTCAATAAAGGCACGTGACCTTGTGATAAACGATCTTGGCGGGTGCATGTACGAGCTAGCATGTAGCACATTCTCAGCATATATATGTACCAAGATCTAAAAAAGCTCAAGATTGAGAAAACAAAGTTGTTAAACTAAAAAGCGGGTAGAGGTTGAAGATGAAAGTACCTCTGAGGATATTGATGAAATGGATTTCTGATCGGCATTCCTTACGATTGGGGTCATTAAACCATGCAACGCAAATAATATAATAAGTCGGTTGGTCCATAGAACCTGAGACCAGCATGTTATACAAAATTAAAACGGTTTCCAGAATGATTTTGTCAAGCTAAGATAAAAACCATTTATAGACCAGCAACTACAAACTAGTTGTTGAACTACTTACTGATATGTGACAAACAAAAGGAAAAACAAAATATGTTTCAGACACGAATCAACAATAAAAACATGCATAAAGGTAGAAAAGTAAAAACAAAATATTCTCTTGTGCAAAAACACTGAAAAATACATTTTGTGACATGCATCAGTTTAAAAATGAGTCTCTCCCAATGTTTACATCTGTAAAACAGATATAGTCTAAGAGAGAAATATCACTCAACATCTCTACGAATATTAACATCTTACAATAGATCATGCTCTTATTAGTTGCAATTTACAACAATACAAAATAGTCAACTCAAAAGCACATATGACAACTTACTGTTATTTCAATAGGTTGTCCCACAGCCACATCCTTTGAACCTTCAGGAGCCAGTATCTTTGCAAGGTAGCTGCACCCCACAATTTCAACTCGCAATGGTAAGTTTATCATTAACATAAATTACTCGCAGAAATGAAAACCATGTCAATTTCACATCTAAGAAAACCTTTCCTTTGCTATTAAACCATAGAAAAAACCCTTGCATGCTTCTTAACTGAACGGTGATCAACCTGCTTTTGCGGTCAATTTCATAGGATTTGACTCATCTAAACACATAAATACAGTTCAGTTTTTTCAAAAAACAGTGTTTTCTCAATTTGGCATCTTATGAGTATTTTTACCCTGTTAGTCTTATTAATATGACATCTACATATGTGATCTATGGAAAACTCATGCTTATGTGGCACAGCGATGTTGTGCCCCATGATTTGGGGTATAAAAATAACTGCCCAGGTTTAGATGACGGCCAAGTGTAAAATGCGTATATGAGCATGCTCATATTCTCTTGTATAAAAATAGTAATAGTTAATACCCAAAGGTGCTTATAAAAAGCTATTCAGCGTATAATATGAACAAAATTTATTGATAGTCAAAAGTTACATTTCCAAAGATGTTGACACTTTTTAAGAATCTTATGAACATAAGTCCTATTTATATCGTTGTTATTCCTTAACCATTATCGAACCTTAAGGAGCATAAAAAGAAGTGTTGAACTTGCAGAAATGGGTAAAAAGTGCATTAGATCAGAAAGAAGTGTAGAAGAGCATGATACGAAAGATAAAAAAATCCACAAGCACCAAGCTAGTTCGTTTTCTTCAAGAAAAACTCAAATTGAATCAGATTTATAAATTTATTTATAGTATGCCACTAAAGGATTGACAAAAGAATAAATACCATTACTGCAATTGGTTGCCCCACAGGCTCATCTTTTGAACCATCAGGTACTAGAATCTTGGCCAGAAACCTGCAGATAAGCACTCCAACCATAAGTAAAGGGAAAAGAAATTAAGAATGGTTATGAAATTTAATAATTCAAGTGTACCCTTCGGTCAATATATACAAGATGAAACGCCACAAGAAAATCGTATAAAAGGTTCACATGAACAAATAGAAAGTTGTAAAAGTTAACTGAAAATCCCATAGGCAGAGCAAATTTAGTGGCATTACCAGCATGCCACTCTAAGGAATAAACTAGGCCATAAATCAGACACCGTGGAAGTTGAAAATTTTAAAGCAGTAAGAAGAAAGGGTATAGTTTACCCTTCTTCAAGACATTCAAACTCAAGTGTGGGCTTTATCTGTCTCTATTTCACACAGTACATCACCCGGTTCAATCTGTTAGATAAGCATGAATGGTGAAAAAATATCACAATGAAAGAATTAAATCAATTAATTCTCTGCAGTCTGCACCTTACACAAGATTTTTTTATCCTTTTTAACAATCTTTAATTTACAATTCAGATATAAAGACCATAGTCCATACAACCTACACCTTCCAGTAATTACTTCTATAACTCACCTTATCTCCTTTCTTCTTCCATTTTGCAATGTTACCTTGGGTCTGCACAGAAGCAACAAGTATCACAAGCTTGGAGACAAAGCAGGCATCCCCAGCACTGTATGCTCAGGAAGGTTTGTGATAAACATAATGATAAGCAAGGATACTAATCATTGATAGTTATCACTTATCACAATGAAAGGACACACACAAAACCTAGTTACCAGAAAAATAGAGGAAATATGTACCATTTTGATAAGTAGACATGAACCTAGAACCTACTCTAACCTGTCTCCATACCTTTAAAGCTAGGCTAAGGCCCAACAGCCCACCAATGCACCAGAAAGTGATACATTCCAATTTGAAACATCGAGATAATTTACATATAAGCTGAAGAATATAAGTAAAAGATTTTCAAACAAATCTTGCACAAAGACAATTTACTGATTCAGCATTAGTCTAACCAGCAGCATTTGTCCTTAGATGGCAGAGAGGCAAACATGACATCCAAACAATAAACTGAGAGTAGAACTGCCAATTCTTCGACCACATATGACATATATCACCCAGGCTAGGAAGTTAAGTATTATTCGGCCAAGAAGATTTATAACTACTGAGAAATCTAAAATAATGAACCATAGTATCATACATAATCCTTGTATCACTAATACCAAATAATCTAGTTGAATTAGCTTTTAGAATTTTCACCACCCATCATGCACAATTGTTTCTGATTAATACAACATAGATTATTCTTACGTCAACATATACGAAAATTTTATGGAAGTTTACCAGTAAATAGTTCTTCGCGTAGATACATATCCATGACTAGCATTAAGACATAAAACCAGGGCCCAGCATTTGCCAAGTGCTAGGTTATGACTCTACTACAAGAAATTCATGCAACAGCCAATAAGTTCTACAAGTAGACCACGCCAATAAGTACATTTTGAAATAGAGACAGAGATTAAACAGTCAAGCTATTCTAGTTGGAAAATTTTTATGACCCAGATACCGATCATAAGATCATATCTACTTTGAAGTTATTTGAAATGGGGGAAAATGCATAGTAAACTACTTACAGGAACTCTGTTAAGACTTTGGAAACTGCAATCTGCAGAAGAGAAATGTTTAAGTAAAGATAACATATATGCAGAAGAGAAAAGCCGAATTCCAATCTGCAACTGCAAAACATATTGCATCAGAAAACAACCTCACTGTAGAACAATGCAAGTAATAATTAAATAACAACCTTGAGCTTTGATGAATTACTGCATACTCCAACCATGCTGGACAAAGCATTGGGCCTGCCATGAGAGGAAGAAGCGATAAGATTCAGAAAGTATGCAATCCAGCGACTTATGTTCAAAGAAAGGCATAATAAATCAAATTGAGTCAACTTCAACATATTTTCGTTATTTACACAAGAATGTATTGGTTTTGTGTAGGAAAATCAAGAAGGGTAAACATCGGCCAACACAAACCCCGGTGAAAAGTTATTCCCTAAATTCTGTTTGGTTTAAAATTGTGTTACTCAAGCAAAAAGGTTACCGTTACAAATACAGATAAAATTGGTATACGTCTTAAAGTAGATACACCAATGATGACAAAAGTAAAACCAGTGCATAAGTGAGTAATAAATCATGTAAAGCCATAGTATCAAAATTTAATCTTGATAATAGAAAGTACATAGATGCAAACCTTAAGCAAGATCCATTCCAGTCCTTGAAAGGCCTTTCCATATTTGAAGTGCTGCAGCAGCAAATCAATAAGAAGGACATAAGCAAATGAACTGAAACTCATGTGAAGGTGTTAAACGAACTAAAGGACATATCATATGATATAAGTGGAAAAAAAAAGTCATAATTAAGAATCAGATTCCTACCTCATAACTGATAAGAGTGAACTTAAAATGCCAAACTGCTATTTTCCACTTGGAACAAAAGGATATATTTATTGGATATATAAATGAAAGCATTACTTAGATAGCAAGAACATTATGCAGAATGTAACATAAAAAATAAGATCAATAACCATACATACATACATACATACATACATACATACAGAGAGAAAGAAAGATAATCCAATAACATTTTTCTCCACATTTGTATATCAATTGTAAAGTTCAAAATTACATAGTTTTATTTCAAGCATCATTGCAAGAAAATTCTCCCGTAACATTTTTCTCCACATTTGTATATCAATTGTAAAGTTCAAAATTACATAGTTTTATTTCAAGCATCATTGCAAGAAAATTCTCTATCTAATTTCAAAACAGAAATTCTCACAAACCCAACTCTCAAAATCACTGCTTTCTCCAATTAATAAAAGAAGAACATTAAAATGCAATTCTCCATTCGATTTCAAAAACTGAAAATCTCACAGCAAATAAAAAAAGAAAAAGAAAATTCTCAACATCATTACTTCCTATCCAAAAAGATTCCAATCAGATGCATAAGACGATTATCATTGCAAGTATCCCAATACCGTTCATAAATAGAAAGGAAGAGGAAAACACCGAGAAAGTGGCCTGGGTGAGGCGTAGGAAGACAGAAAACGTGCTCTAAAGAGAGATGGGACGGCTCTCGAGAGAACTGGGTTCCTAAGCCGTGAAATTGCCATTGAAAATTGCTTTGAGGATCAAAGTGTGAGAATTAAAAGCTTGGGTTCTAATTTAAATTACAGCTTCATAGAGGAAGAAGGGAGAATGAAGTGCGATTTATTCGGTGTTTGTGAGTTTATTATGTTATGGCTGATGGATCGAAAGGAGGAAGAAGGAGAAAGTTTGGTTCTTTTCTTCTTTATTTCGAAAATGGCTGCGCCAAAACGCATACGATATGACTTTACCATTATTTATTATTAAGGATTAATTCACGAATTAGCGCTCCAAGTATAATTGTTCTCCTACTTTTTATCATTTTTTTTTTCATTTTAACTCTTAAAGTATATATCAGTGTTTTTTTTTAATTTTTCACCTCGGAACAATTTTGATCAATCAACTCGTGTCATGTGATTTCTAAGTTTCGATTTTGTTCTTGTTATATGTCATATGACATGTTTTCATTTAGGGGTACACAAAACTCGACTCAACTTGAAAAAATTAAAATTTTCAACTCGAAAAAACTCGACTCATTTTGACTCGACTCGAGACCTTCAATTCTGCATGCTATATATATATATATATACCACATATGAAAAAATATATGTATATGTGTATTGTATATGGATATAAAAAGTCATTTAAATTTAAAATCTCTATTATAACATTGTAAATAATTACAATTAAATTTGTACATGAACTCAGAAATTCGACTCGATTCGACTTGAAATTTCATAAGCTAGACTCAATTCGACTTGAATTTCATAAACTTGACTCGAATCAAAAAATTTAAACAAAATAAGACTTGTAAACTCGACCAACTCAAATTTTTTTAACTCAACTCAATTGAGCAATGACCCCTATTCTCTTTGGTCCAAATTATTTCACTATGCAAAATGAGAATCCAAGTGTACTTTTAAGTTTTAAGGGCCAAAATAGGACAAAAAAAGTTTAGGTTATAAAGTGGGATAGGGATGTACTAGGAGGGCCAATTTGTGAAATTAATAAGTAATGTATTGAAATTAGGAAAAAATATTAAATGGTTAATATACCATCTGATACGTGAGTTGGTTTCAATGTTTAATTTGGTGCTTGGATTTTTGTTTCAATTTAGTATCTTTGCTTGGTTTCTATTAGACAATTTGGTACTCAGATCAAATGGTGTCAACTTGTAAATGTGGAGTGATCAATATTTGACACATGAGCTCTAATAAAAATAAGGGTAAAGTTCATAAATGATCACTGAACTTTATTAAAAAAACAAAACGGTAATCAAACTTTCAAATGTTACAAAATGACCATTAAACTTTGTGTTTTGTAACAAAATGGTAACTTGAACGATAAACCCCGTTAACTCTTAACGACAAACTTTTAAAATAGCCTCAATTTTTACATATTATTATAATTTAGTCGTAATTTTAAAAAATTAACCTTTGATATTTCGAAATTACTTCAATTTAGTCCTTCACCATCATCCTCCTGGATCTTCTTCCTCGGATTCCAAATCTTCTGTCATGTAATCCCCCTTCTAACACCCCATTCAGTTCCAAATCTTCAAACAACGATGGATTGCTGATATGCTTAAAAGGTAACAATGCCATATTTCCGAATTTGTTGGTATGCATTCGTATGTAAGGAAAATGACTTACTTTCTACACAGTGGAGTGCTGCAACAGTATCAGTGGTGAAGAACAGATTACCAGTTCCAGCTGCAAAAATTACTACCCTCCCTTTCTCCAAATGCCTCACTGCCCTTCTACGTATATATGGTTCTGCAACCTCTGACATACGAAATGCAATCCGGCCACGTGTTGGGGTGTCGATAGTCTCCATTGTTGCTATGAGAAATATGCATTCATTACAGTTGCTAACATTCTAGAGGGGGAAAGCATAAAAAGATAAACATAAGAGAAGATTTCTATAACATAGCTAGGTTTAATTATCTTCTGCAAAAATTATAATTGGTCTTTTAAAGAAACACAAATTTTGTGCAAAACCAGATCACACAAAATTACAATCAAATAAAATATTTACCTGATGTAATCAACAGATGAACGGCCAAATCCACTACATCCAGTCCTAGAGGATCCATGAAACTATTACCCCCACCGACCACAATTGCAACCTGTAACAAGCACCTAAAATGAAATCACAGTGGAGTTTCTAATCTCTTTCAGACAGCAACTCATCCAGACAACCAACCACTCTTTTAGCAATCCATCACTAGAACTGAATGGGGTGTTAGAAGGGGATTACATGATAGAAGATTCGGAATCAGAGGAGGAAGATTCAAGAGGATGATGGTGAATGACTAAATTCAAGTAATTTCAAAATATCAAGAGTTAATTTTTTAAAAATAGGACTAAATTATAACAATGTGTAAAAATTGAGGCTACTTTGAAAGTTTGTCATTAAAAGTTAACGGGGTTTAACGTTTCAGTTACCATTTTGGTACAAATACACAAAGTTTAATTGCTATTTTGTAACATTTGAAAGTTCGGTTATCATTTTGTTTTTTTAACAAAGTTTAGTGACACTTGTGAACTTTACCCTAAAAATAATATAGGTACTTAAACGGAAAAAAAGCATAGTGTCACAACCCAAATATTTTGGTCCGTGACAGTTGCACGAGCACCCGACGAAGAGGTTCCATTCGGGACATCGGGCTTGCCAAGACCACCAGACTTGGCCCATCACTTAGATAATGCTAGAGAGCCCGATCACACTAGCTTTTCAGAAATGGTAAGAGACAACAAGTCAAAAGAGATTGTGGGGGAATCTTACCATATCGAGCGTGATCAACTATTCGATGAAAGAAACCTACTAATCGATGTAATTAGATAGGATTTGATTATTTTTTCCTTAGATTAGGAGATCTTATACTAATTGGGCTAATCCTGGCCATCCATGTAAATCGATCTGGATCATTAATTGAGTGTGAGCTCAACTATAAATAGAGAGCTTCCTCACTTATTTGTAATCACTTCATTCCATTCACTCTCTCTTGAGAAGAATAATACAACTCTTGGTATTTACTCTTGTTTCTCTTTTGTCCCTTTCAGTTGTTCTTACTCGTCCCTTTCAGTTATTCTTGATCTTTGTTTTAATTGCCTCTCGAGTGGCTAAGAGTAGCCACTTTGGTGCTTAAAACTTTTGCATCCATCGAAATCTTAAGGGTTTGAACGAGCCGTTGCGAGCAGGAGTACTTGCAAGGTGTGGTTAAAGTTTATTTTGGTGCAAAAATCGATCGATTAACGTCAGGAGGCGTCTAAGGCCGCACGGTGAGCTAGGTTTTGCTAGGCCAAAATCCTACCCACGCGACAATAAGCACAAAACCAGAATTTTATAGCTGATTTTTTTGGCGCTTTACATAACTGAGCCGTGTGGAATCCTGCCGCTGCACCCCAGAATTTCAACTCTAAAGAAAAGAAAGAAGATGCGCACATCGGTTGGGAAAGTGAGTGAGATGAACAAATATTGAATAAATAGGGGTTGTACGCTTCAATAATTAAGAAGAACACACGCGCACACATCTTTCCACCGTAAGTTCTCTAAGTTTTTACTTATTTTTATTGTTAGTATTTTAGTTAATATTTTTTTCTGTAACTGTTAGCATCTCTGATATTTTAATTGTTAATAATTAGGTAATTATTTAATTAGTATTTTAGTTCTTTAATTGATGCATATGGGAGATTGAACCTCTTTGCTTACTGTCCTTACTTTAATTGTTAATAATTAGTTAAATATTTAATTAGTATTTTAGTTCTTTAATTGATGCATATAGGAGATTGAACCTCTTTGCTTACTGTCCTAGTGTGACCGAGGTGATGAACCCTGACCTGAACTTGGACCTGCACCTGAACCAGGCCCAGAATCCGAGACGCCAAATATTTCAGAGTATGATGAATTCTGTGAAGTCTGGCACACTTGGATGCCGCAATTTATCTCAACTGATTGCTGCCTTGACTGTTGAGGTGATTAAGCTGCGAGAAGAAAAGTCTAATTTGGATGCAATAATCGCTGCTAAAGAGCAGGAGTTCGTAGAACTTATCACGCAACTTGCCCAATAAGAGAGCCATGCTCTCGGCTGCCAAGGACCGGGGCAATGCCCTCGGTTCTAACCGATTTAATCGGAGTCTTATTTTGAATTTGATCTAGTTAATTTTTAGAGAGATCGTGGTAGATCTCGTTGGGGTTTAGTCGGGGTTCGTCATTCGAGCTTTTAATTAGGTATATATATTTTTTATTTTTATTTATGTCATAATTTTTTATGATTTAATAAAGTATTAGTTAATTTAAAATTGTGTTCTTTTTTAGTTTGTATATTTATTTATGTATGTTTTAGATTAATATTTTATTTATGTTAGATTTATTTTTATTTATGTATTAGATTAATATTTATGAATGTTTTAGATTAATATTTTATTTATGTTAGATTAATATTTATGTTAGTATTTATTCATTTATGTTTTAATTTTTATCACCTTGTATTTAAATTATTTTGTTTTTTAAGGTTGCATAATAGAATATAAATTGTTAATGTGGTATCCTTTTATCCGAGCGTAAATGGGGCCAGTATCAGGCGTAGTGATGGTGGTTGGGCGTTTACTCTCGGATAACGGGGCTTTTAAAATTTACTTGCACATATAACTAAATGTTAATTAAATCGTCACTTTAGTCCGGAAAGTTTAATATTAATAAAGCGGTAATTATTAAACTACCAATTTTTGGGCGGTGTAGGGTGTTAATCCTTCCACATCCGTAACCGACTCCCGAACCCAGTATTTTTAAAATCTCTGGTTTTATGGTGTCCGGCCTACCTAAGTGGCCGGTGGTAACTCAATTTTTAAATAAAATACGGTTTTTTGCAAAACCCCCGCGGAAGATATTATTTTCAAAATAAAAATACTTTTTTAGCGAACATAAAAAAGAGGGACATCGCTACAGATGACGACTCCGCTGGGGACCATTTTTAATTTTTCAAAAATAAATGAGAGTCAAGCTTTTTTTAAATAATCACTGCTTTATTAATATTGGATGTTTCAGATTAAAGTAACTATTAAATTAAAATTCGATTATAAGTGCGCGTTTATTTTAACGCATTTAAAATTTGGCATGTAAACCCGTTATTTTAAATGGGGAAAACGCTAATGCTTTCGTGAGGATATCGTTCCTCCGTGTAGGCCTAGCAAGTACCTTCTGGGCTCGAGTACTTTATGCTTTAGTAAGGATATCGTTCCTTTGTGCAGGCATAAGCGAATGAGTCCCTCTGAATTGAACCCGGTTGAAAAGAGCCTATAATGGGTGATGATCGGGGGCCTTGCTACCCTTAGTAGGGGACAACGAGGACAGTTCGGGTACCTCTTAGCACCAACACTGCATGTAGAGAACATAGAGAAACCCACCCATTTAGAGCCATGCGGATAACCTAGGTGTTTTAGACATGATGTAAATATGGTTGTTTTGTTTGTTTACCTTATTTAATTTGCCTTTTTATTTATGTATTTATTATTTTTATCCGGTACTAACTCATTTCTTTTTGTGTTTTATTTTTATTTTTATTTTATTTTACACATACTTTTGTTGCATTATCATTGCATCCACATTACATAAAGGTGTTGATTCAAGTGGTTTGCCCGATCAGAAGATCTTTCATCATGGAAAAAAGGTATCTTAAGGAGGACGACATCAACCTAGTCGTGCAATATTGGTCAGAGGTTAATCAACGGGTCCGAGGTAACAATTTGCCGAGCAAGCGTGTAGTGCCAAAAAATGTACACACGGGAGCCTACAACAAAATGATTTGTGGGAGCTTAAAGAGATTTAGGAAAAATGGGGCCGAAGACTATATGACCTGTTTTACGACAGTTATGACGACATAGCCTAGCTAATGTATGTTCGAGTCAATCAGCCTTTGCTCCGAGCCATTTCCCAGCTTTGGAATCCCGTTTTTTGTTGCTTTACCTTCAACGGCCAAGACATGATGCCCACGGTAGAGTAATATACAGCTTTGCTCAACCAGAAGAATATATAGAAAGATTGGATCTATACGAAGCCGCCAAGGAACTAGAATTATCCATTGAAGCTCAAAACCTTTGCCAGGATGAGTGATGATTGGGTCAACGGCCTGATTCAAAATCCGAGGAGACAGCTTAGCCTTTGCTTGGGAGAGTATTTGAGACATCATACCCGCACACCCGGATGAGGCGATGAAGATGGACATGTTCTCTTTAGGGATATAAGGTTTGATCATTTTCTTGAGGGTATTCGGAAACATCGATGTAGCCATCTTGGATCTGTTTGAACGCATGAAGCGGAAGGTGAACCCTGTGCCATCAATTTTAATCGAGACTTTCATTTCATTGAGTGCAACCCAACAACATGTAGATGGGCATATCTGTAGAAGTCTTCTTTTCTGGCTCCAAAATCTGGACCCTTTAATTCCTATGAAAGTCGTTCAAAAGGGTGATTACCAGCGGAATCAATGCATTTATTTGCATTCATTTTGCATATCATGACATGGAGTTGATTCAAGAACGGTTCATTTAAAAGGCTTTCAAAATAGAAAGTCTTTTTTGCCGAAAATGATAATATTACAGTATCAAGTTAGGCCGAGCAAAGACCAATCGAGAAAGAAGACGGCCCGATAGTAAGGCACGTACGACGCAGAAGATCCAGTGAGGGCCGTAGAACCCCAATTTTAAAATCTTCACATTTAACCCTTTGTAAAAATCTCAAAGATTTTAATCTAACTCCTTCAAAAAAAATGAAAATATTATTGCGTTTTAAAATTCTTTATCTTATTCTAAAAATTTTTAAAAACCTTAAAAGTTTATTTTTTGAAGTTCCAATTAAACTTTTACATTTTAATGAAAATAAAAAAAAATAAAATCATAATAGAAAAAAGAAAAAGAAAGAAAGAAAAATTTTAAACCAAATGATCCTTGAGAATTTTAATTTAAACCCCAAAAGTTTTAAAGTATTCCCCTTAGGATCGATAGAATTCATCCCTATTATTTTTGCACCGAAATTTACAAAAGAAGAAGCTATTGTCTGCATTATGCACGCACTTGTTGATGTCCTTTTCAGAAGCCACAAAAATAAAGATCACGACGTCACGAGTCCATAGAATAGAATAAGAGGAGAAGACAAGGTTATCCATCATCCTGAAGACGAGTCGAGACATGGAGCACAGGCTCTGCTTTTTGAAGTCAAGGTCTCCAGAAAGAATCCAACTGTTACCTGTAATTCATTATTAGTTTCTTGCAATCAGACATTTTCTCTATTGAAAGTTTCTTAAGACTGTTCGAGAATCAACACCGCATTTGCATGCATTCTCGCATTTATAGGGTATTGATTCCCGAAGTGGTTTCTCAAATTTCAGAAATCGTTCATAATTGACAAATGGTCGTCTGGTCAGATATTAAAGGCCACAGATCCAGGGTTTTGTCCCAGAACAAGATTAGACAATAGAAGAGGAATCATCTGAAGACTTCAGGTCAGACACGGTAGGCGACACGGTACTGGTAATGAGCAAAGTAAAGTGCAAGAGTTGAAAGAAGCAGATGGCAGAGGTGATGAATCAGATGAATACTTTGACGAAAGGTAAGCGATCCATCGAACCGAAAGAAGATTGGTATCTAGGACAAGGTTCGAGTAATATCGAAGTGGATCACTTAAGCGAGTTAAATTTGAATATCAGAGAAAGGAGGCATCTCAGGAGAAGGATATTCTTTCGAGTTCTGCCAGCTCAGATAGGAGAGAGATAACTTGGATGAAATTGAATTTGCAGAATGATCACCAGAAGCTTTATTGTGTATTTAAGAATATCAGATCGAGTCACCTTTAAAGAATAGATGAAATGTGTTGTTCAGTTGAAGGACGACTCAGAATATTGGAAGAAGAGAAACTAGTCAAGCGAGAATCAAGTCAGGCTGCTATCAGGTAAGTTTGAGGGAATTGAGAATAGGTACGACGGTCTCTAGTGATGAGCTACAGAATAACCTAGCCATTAACAAGAGTTTTGAAAACAAGTTTACAACGGAGCAAGGACAATCCAACACTCTTCAGTTGGAAAATAAGGAGCAAGTGGAATAGTTCGGGACTTCTTTGCGTGAATACGAGGTTCGTATAGAAGTTAACAAACAGCTTGCTGCTGAAAATGTTGTAGAGATAACTTCCAAGTTGCGAAAGACTAAGCAAGGGATAGATGAAGACATGAAGATCAATATTACCCGAGTAGGTAAAATGGTTTAACAAGATGGCAGACTTAGCTGACACATCGATGGCATTGAGTCTGAATATGGACCCAGTGTTGGACTACGGAGGCAAGCTGACCGGACTACTGGATGAAGTTAAGAAATTAGGCACTAGAGCTCATCAGTAACTGTAAATATCTAATATCTAATGTAATGAAACCTTTTGGCCTCAATGAACGCTATTCTATGGGGATCACTTTTGGAATCAACACCTTATTGCATTCATGTTTATATTGCACAATCTTGGCATATTTTACATGGCATTATCATTACCTTGCATAAATGTCATGAGGAGTAATCCAAAGACCAATTAGGGTTTTATCATGGATAAAAGAATTGGAGACACTCAAAAATCAAGATTTGAACAGTTAGAAGATGGGCTCGAAAAAAAAAGATTGATGCCTTCGATGCAAGAAAGCCCAGATTTGGTCATTCCTCCGAATTCCAAAAGATTCCCAAATCTGCGCATGATGACGGAACAAGATGCCCCAAGATTCACCTAACCATGTTCTGCAAAAAGATGGAGAGCTGCATTGAGAATGAAAAATTATTGTTCCACTGCTTCCACGATAGTCTAGTAGGACCCACCGTGATATGGTATAACTGTTTAAGTAGAGACCAAGTTTAGTCATACGGAGACTTAACCGGCATCTCTTGGTTTTGAGGTAAGTTTTCCTTCCCCTAAAATAATTCAATTCTAATCACCCACGTAGGGTGTGATTATGATTGAGGAGGGGCTAATCGCGATGTTAGTCCTTCAACTGTTTGGTTATCATAACTTGTACCCCTAAACTTTCAATTTTCATAATTTAGCCATTGAAAGACTTTCATTTCTTACTAAAAGGTCCAACAACTTCAATTACTTCAAAATTAGGTACAAAGATCGAGCAAATACATCATTTGGGAATGATCAGTACAAAATTTCCGATCATCAGAATCTAATTCCAACTAGGCCGGTTTTTGGGGTGTGACAACTTTCCCCCCTTAAGAAAACTCATCCTCAAATTTTCCTCCTATTTGAAAAGATGAGGATACTGCTTTTGCATTGCCTCTTCTAGCTCTCACCTTGCTTCTTCCACTGCATGGCTTCTCCAAAGAACTTTTACTAAGGGTACCGAATTGTTTCGAAGTCTCTTGACTTCTCGTGCGAGGATCTACACAGGTTCTTCCTCGTACGTCAGATTGGACTGAATTTCTATAGATTCCAATTTGATCACATGAGAAGGATCAGACCGATATTCCATAGCATAGACACATAGAATACATTATGAATATGACTCAACTCTTTGGGGAGAGCTATTCGGTAGACAACGGGTCCAACTCGTTCGATCACCTCGAATGGACCTATGAAACGAGGACTTAACTTCGCCTTTTTGCCAAAACGGGGGATCTTCTTCCACGAAGACACCTTTAGGAAAGTTTTCTCACCAACCTCATATTGGATGTCTCTTCTTCTCAGATCAGCATAAGCTTTATGTCGGTCAAAGGTAGCTTTGAGCTGGTCACAAATAATGGTTACCCTTTCTTCGGTTTCTCGAAGTAAGTTAGGGCATAACACCTTACCTTCACCAAGCTCAATCCAACAAAGAGGGGTTCTACATCTTCTCCCATAAAAGGGCTTCATAAGAGGCCATTTTAATCAAAGCTTAGTAACTGTTGTTGTACGCAAACTCCACTAACGGTGAAGATTTTTCTCACGTATTCCCAAAATCAATAACACATGCTTGGAGCATATCCTTCAGAATCTACAAGGAGGAATCGAAATTGGTACAAGATACTTATACATACGGATAGAAAAGATATAAGGTTACCTGAATGACTCTCTCATATTGACTATTGGTTTGAGAATGGAATTCTTAGGTGCACACGATTCCCAAAGCCTCATGCAAAGTTCCCAAAAATCGGGATGCAAAGCATGGATCACGACCGGAGATAATGGACACAGGAACTTCGTGTAAACATATGACTTCATGAATGTACAATTCAGCAAGTTTGGGCAAGCTGAAATCCATCCTTACTGGAGTGAAATGAGCATATTTTACATGACACTGTAGAAATTAGGCATTAGAGCTCACCAGTAACTGTAAATATCTAATATCTGATGTAATCAAACCTTTTGGCCTCAATGAACGCTGTTCTATGGGGATCACATTTGGAATCAATACCTTATTGCATTCATGTTTATATTGCACAATCTTGGCATATTTTACATGACATTATCATTACCTTGCATAAATTTCATGAGGAGTAATCCAAAGACCAATTAGGGTTTTATCATGGATAAAAGAATTGGAGACACTAAAAAATCAAGATTCGAGCAGTTAGAAGATGGGCTCGAAAAAAAAGATTAATGCCTTCGACGCAAGAAAGCCCTGATTTGGTCATTCCTCCGAATTCCAAAAGATTCCCAAATTTGCGCATGATGACAGAACAAGATGCCCCAAGATTCACCTAACCATGTTCTGCAAAAAGATGGAGGGCTGCATTGAGAATGAAAAATTATTGTTCCACTGCTTCCATGACAGTCTAGTAGGACCCACCGTGATATGGTATAACTGTTTAAGTAAAGACCAAGTTTAGTCATACGGAGACTTAACCGGCATCTTTATGGGCAATGCAAATATGCTTTAAACGTAGCACCAAGTCATCAGTATCTCCAGGGTACGAGGATGAAACCTGATGAGAGTTTCAAGGAATGTGCTTTAAGATGGCGGAGGTTAGCCGCCCAAGTGCAGCCTCCCATTGCTGAAGAGGAGAGTGACTTCTATTGCTCAAGCTATATTTTGTATTTCCTCTTTGATAAGCTGCTTGGGAAATTGAGGGGAAAATGTGATGACTTTAATAGAATACATGATCCAGGAAGAAAAATTGAGTCTTAATTCAATGAACCAGACATGCCTAGGAGCAGAAGGAAAGAAAGTGATAAATGGGTACCACTTTTAAGGTTATCGTGATCGTAAGAGAAGAAGACATGCATATTCCTCTGAAATCACTGAGAAAAATTCCTCGAACAAGTATATATTTAGAGATATTCAGAGTATTCCATTTCGAACATATGGCCTCATCTGGCCAAGGGTTAGTACCTTACCTCTGGGTCGATAAAGATTACGCCCAGCTCATCTGCCCACAGTTTTGATCCATACAGTATATGTGAGTTCTACATTAAGGCACCGGGGCATGACACCAAGAAATTTGGGGTCGTTAATTGAAGAAATCAAGAAGCTGGTTGACAGGGAGTCATGCCGAAAGAGTTGATCCAGCGGTGGAAAAACAAGAAAAGTGGCACAAGCCTATACTACCTTGAAAGGGCCAGAATGAGTCAGTACCCTGGAGATGGTCCAAAGGTCCCTACGATTTTCTCATTATTTCACAAAGAAATTCTTAACAAAAAAACTCATTGTTTGTCAGAATAACAAATCACATTTCCATTTAGAAAGCATATTTACATTTTTGGTTCTTTAAACATTTTATTTTTATGGGGTAGTTTTTGTTCTCCCATATGCATACATAGGCATTTTTGAATGGATATATGTATATATCATTTCTATACCAGGTCCTCAAATTTTGAATGCAACAGTACCTTTGTTTTAGAGCCAAAGATCAACTCTAAGTTGGTCATATTTAGAAGAGATTGGATGTTGTGAGAATACTGTAAATGTGAGTATCTGTTAGTTTACTTAGGCCAACAAAGGAACATAACGGGTGTTTAGACAATGGGCAGTTCCCATTATAGGAATTTTTCTTCTCAGGCACTTGTCGTTTAAGATCCTTGAATCGAGAGTTGACCCTAAACTTTTATCCCATGAAGCCTTTCTCAGGATATCTATGAATGGGAGGATGAATGGTATTCTTTCACTTAACTAAGAAAAAGAGACGAAACCAGATAGATTGAACATGAAGGCCATAGAACTACTAGAGGAAAATGGATGAAGACAAGTTTATGCTCAGAAAGTAAACCAATCAACATAAGAAATGGCAATCAGAAGGCCGAAGCAATCAAGAGCGAGTATACCAAGTTAAATAGTGTAAGAAGAAGATACATGAAGACTCTAATGTTTGATAGGCGCCAGTTTAGAAGAGCTGGGTAGAATTGATTACGTTCAAGCGAGAACAAGTGACAGTGTTCGATATAGATACAATTTGATTCGATAATACATCCACATAATCGAATAAGAGGAAAGAGACTCTAGGCTGAAAACCTAAAATGGACAGTCTAAAAAAGAGAGAAAAGAAAGAAAAAAGAAAGAAAGAGATAAAGGAAAAAAGAAGAGAAAAAAAAGAGATTACACTCCGCTGTTTGGGTTTACTAAAAGGTATTCCTAGATAAGAGTGTTTAAAAAGAGAGAAATGAGTAGAATTTTCTGGGGCACTCCGTTGTAGTGAAAAGCTCAGAAGGTGGTTGCATGCTCTATCCATCTTTTAAGTCAAAAGTGGAGTAGCTACATGAGTGATATATTCAAATCATGACTATGTCGAGTAACTTGGGGTTCTGTTGCATGCTCCATCATTATCCTTGAGACAAAGGACTGTGATGAGTTGAATTCCCTTAGAAGAAAAAAGAAGAAGATAGAAAAGAAAAAGAAAAAAAAGAAAAGGAGAAAAAAAGATAAAAGGAATAAAAAGAAAATATTGTATATACTTCACATACATATCAAATAATACAAGATCAAGACTTCAACTGTAAGAAATGATCAAGAGATACATAAAGAATCCACAATTTTGAAGATTAGTATAGAAGCTTGAATTGAAGCCAAGTCAAGACAAGTCGGCCCGAAGATTGCCAATTTCAAAAAGAGAAATGACCTTTAGGGTGAAAACCCAAAAATGGGCAGTCTAGAGCGATCCCAAAAATGAAGAGGAAAGAGTAGTGTGCCTGAGCATGTTGGCATCAATATCCCACCAAAATACACTGATTTGAAGATACAGAAGAAGGAAGTGACCTCTAGGACGAAAACCAAAAAATGGCCAGTCTAGAGCGATCCAAGAAAAAAAGAAAGAAAGAGAAAGAAAGAAAAAAAGAAAGAGGAACATTTCATCTGGGCATACCAATCACAAGAATTCCCAGAAATATACATAATCCTTCATTCAAGGAACTTTGGAGGATCAATCATTTTTTACGGAAAACAAGCATCAATACACATCCAGATGCAAGGCTGACCAAAAGAAAGAGAGTGAGGAAATGAACTCTAGGGTGAAAACCTAAAACTGGGCAGTCTAGAGTGATCCCGAAAAAGAAAAAAAGAATACTCCATGTGAGCATATCCAAATCATACGAGCACAGAGATATGGCTTCGTCTAACCATGAACCAAAGGCCTACATTACAAGCATCCAAAGACCATTATGATCATCCATAGATATCCAAGTTGAATGAGAATGTCTTCAAATTTCATTTCGCCTATAAAGGTTAACCTTGCTTCAAGGAACGTTAAACTTCGAAGTGTTTGATCGACACCCAAATGAGGGAAGAATGAGACATGGTGAGTTGGTGAGATTAAGAGAGCCACCTTAAATGAGTTAGAAATTACGTATGGGATTGTGCCTCTTGAAATCCTAATAGACTAGAAGAAACTATACATTTGTGTATATCTTCACAATAGTCAAGATCTTCTAAATATCTCTCAAAGTTTTGACGTTTACCATTTCCCTCAAACATTGGTTTTTAAAAATGTGTGGCAATATACTTCGAGTTTTGTTTACCATTCTCCAAACATTAATTTTTAAAATTGTTTGGCTTTTTAAAAATAAAAAAATAAAAAAATAAAAAAAGAAGAAGAAGAGAAAAAAGATGTTTACCATTTGTTCCAAAAATTGTTTTTAAAATGTTTGGTATTCCCTTCAAGTTGTGATTTTCAAAATAACTGTTATCTTTTCAAACAATCATTATTTTTTTGAAATATACACAAGTAAATTGCCTTTTGCATTACTTAAAAAAGTATAGAGACCGAGAGTTAGCTCCTGTCGAAATGCTATGGGAAGATCAAGGATGAGCTCAGGGGATGGAAGATTTTTTGCTCACCCTAGTGATTAGAAATAGATCAAGGCTCTGTATGGTGGGTCAGAAAATTTGAAGCAGTGGAGCCCGTGATTGAATGGGGCAACGCCAAGCGTAGAAGATGACAAGGGTTCTTATAAGAATAATATAAGGACCAGAAGATCATTTATGAAGACATGTGATAACCTTGAAGACAAGAAAGCCTTCCGCATGAAAGATTTGAAAGCATGATAGTTCATATTCGAAGTGATTGATCAAATGAGGATTTAAGAGCTTACAGTGAAGAAGTAACGAGATGAAGAAATTTGAGGAACAACCTTTCAGGGTGTAAGACTTTAGAACATAAAAAGATTGAAAGAAAAAAAAAGAAAAAGAAAAAAGAAAAAAGAGAGAAAAAAGAGAAAGAAAAAAAAGAAAGAAAAAAGAGAAGAAAAAGAAGAAGAAAAAAAAAGCATTACATTGCATGCATCATATAGATAGAGGCATGTCAATTTTTGTTTGTTTTAGACATGTATTTGAAGAATTGTCAAAAAGTTTGAAGAAGTAGATTTCATTGAAGAAAGATTTCGGCAGCCCTAGTAGCGTAAGGCCAGAAAGTTCGGCAGCCATAATAGCGTGAGTCCAGAAAGATAAATAGCCATTTTTGGCGTGAATCCCCAAAATTGAAGAAAGATTTCGGCAGCCTCAGTAACGTAAGGCCAGAAAGTTCGGTAGCCTTAGTAGCATGAGTCCAGAAAGATCGGTAGCCATTTTGGCGTGAATCCCAGAAAGATTCGAAGATAAAGGTTCTATATAGGAAGAACCTGTATTTTTGAGCCCTCGCCGTGAAAGGTCCTATATAGGAAGAACCCGTAACTTTGAGATTTTAGAAGCTAAAAGTTCTATATAGGAAAGACTTGCAGCCTAAAGACTTTACCGAAGGGAATTTGTTTTTTTCTTTCAAGAAGCCCGTCAGAAGAAGAGAGAGCAGTTCTATATAGGACGAATTTGCGACCTCAAATTTCTGATTTGAAGATTTTGTCTTCCCCAACGGACCCTTCATAGTGAAGACTGAAGTTTGAAGAGTTGGCCGAAGAAGAGCAGAAAGTTCCAGAAGAACTTCTGATTCTAAAGCCAATGACTGGAAAATAAGACAAAAATGTGTGCTTTTTGATCTTTGCTTTGTTCTCATTTCACAAGAACAAGCAAAGAGGGGCAGCTGTAATCACTTATTTTTGTCTGGGTTTTAATATTTTAGTATTATTGTAATAATAATATTATTAATATAAAATTAAAAAAAAAGAAAGGTAAAAAAGGGGTAAAAAAGAGAGTTAAAGTAAAAAAATAAAATAAAAGTGTAAAAAAAAGTGAAATTCATGTGGCTTTAACTAAGCCACGTCAACTTTAAGCTCCCCCTTTGCCTATAAATATGAGGCATGGGGAGAGCATTTTGGACAATGAGCCGGCAGTGGTGCCCAATAAGAGCGCCATGCTCTTAGGATGCCAAGGACCGGAGCAATGCCGTCGGTCCTAACCAGTTCGATTGGAGTCCTATTTTGGATCTGATCTAGTTAATTTTTCGAGAGGTCGTGGTAGATCTCGGTGGGGTTAAGTCGGGGTTTGTCATTCGAACTCCTAGTTAGGTATATTTTCTTCCCTTTTAGTTATGTTGTAATTTTTTATGATTTAATAAAGTATTAGTTAATTTAAAATTGTGTTCTTTTTTAGTTTGTATATTTATTTATGTATGTTTTAGATTAATATTTTATTTATGTTAGATTTGTTTTTATTTATGTATTAGATTAATATTTTATTTATGTTAGATTAGTATTTATGTTAGTATTTATTCATTTATGTTTTATTTTTATCATCTTGTATTTAAATTATTTTTCTTTTTAAGGTTGCATAATGGAATATAAATTGTTAATGCGGTGCCCTTTTATTCGAGCGTAAACGAGGCCAGTATCAAGCATAGTGATGGTGGTTGGGCGTTTACTCTTGGATAACGGGGCTTTTAAAATTTACTCGCACATATAACTAAATGTTAATTAAATCATCACTTTAATCCAGAAAGTTTAATATTAATAAAAAGGTAATTATTAAAGTACCAATTTTTGGGCGGTGTGGGGGTGCTAATCCTTCCCCATCCGTAACTGACTCCCGAACCCAATATTTTTAAAATCTCTGGTTTTATGGTTTCCGGCCTACCTAAGTGGCCGGTGGCGACTCCATTTTTAAATAAAATACAGTTTTTTGCAAAACCTCCACGGAAGACATTATTTTCAAAATAAAATAAAAATAAAAATAAAAATACTTTTTTAGCGAACATAAAAAAGAAGGACATCGCTACAACATAGAATTGGTTCTTCCACTTCGCTATTTGGAAATTGATAGTTTTATTAATTGTTTGTTTCAACATTGTAGTTGAACAAGGAGTTTAAGATTTGTTGATTTTTTTAACAGAAAGTTTAAGATTTGTTGATATTGATATACTCATCAATGGAAAAAAATGTTGTTCATTATTGCCCCTGATGAATGAACATGGATTCCCTCATGCTGTTACTCAAGTTCACCGACTTGATATAAGATATTAACATATTTTCTTAAACAATTACTTTGTTGGTGAAAACTAAAATTTTTTTGAAAAAAGAAACAATGCTAACAGGGGGTTTGAATCTGGAACCAGGGCAAGTAATTCTCATGCCTTTACCACTACGCCAAGCTACTCTTAGTGATATATATTGCACATTTTTTTATACATATCTTATAATGCAATTATGAAAAAATAAGTAAAAATGCTTGAAAGGGGACTCGAACCTAGATCACTTGGGATGTGTATAATCACACAAACATTCAATTTAATTTAAATATAAAAATTTATTAAATATTTGATTAAAAAATATTCGAATATTTTAAATCGAACTTAAATTAAATTGAATATTTATTAAACTATTAAATATTAAATTTAAAAAATATTTGATTTTAAAGAAAAGAAATTTGATTTTAAAAAATATTTGAATATTTTAAATCGAACTTAAAATACTTTAAATATTCGATTTAATATTTTAAATCAAATCCCATGGACATCTGCTCTTTCACACAAATTAAACCCCAATGACGTCATCAAGTCAACTCCCTATATAAAGAGAGAGAGTGTCAAATTAACAGTAATGATTAGCTATTAAGTAAACCGTTAATACTACAACAACAACAACAACAACAACAACAACAACAACAACAACAACAACAACAACAACAACAACAACAACAACAACAACAACAACAACAACAATAATAATAATAATAATAATAATAATAATAATAATAATAATAATAATAATAATAATTGAAGAGAGATAGGGGCTTACCTCGGGAGACCAAACGCCACTGTGGAGCCGAATCACCGTCGGAGTTGAACGGACGGTCACTGGTCAATGAAAGTTCGCCAGAGAAAAACCAGAATACCGAGCGAACGTTGCCAATCCACCGCTGAAGAGGTAAATCTCTTCACCTCTTTCGATTACATGCAAAAACGATAAATGTGTTAGTTTTAAAAACCAAAATAGGAGTAAAAACAGTAATAAAAAGGGAAAATAAGTCAAGAACGGTGGTCGAAATTTTGTGACCGGAGTTGAAGAGTTGAGGGTTCGGGTAGCTTTAGGCTGGGGACGAAGGGTTATGCCCTATCGGATCTGGTTAGATTTAGGGCTTCTAGGTTGGAAATTGGAGTTTTTGGAGTTTTTTAGGGTTCGACAATGGCGGAGGTGCGGCGGCCGAAAATCGCTTCACGGCGGCCGACCGAAGTGAGGCGGTTACCGAAAATCAAGCACGGTGGCCGACGAACAGGCAAGGGTCATCGGAGACGGACTGTTGAGGATCGAAGGGCAGAGTATGTGGCGGTTTCATGCCGGAAAAGATGAACTCATTTGAGTTCTTGATGAACTCAATGAGTGTTCATCCAAGAATAGGCGTTTTTTATCTGTTTTGGTAAGATTTCTGGGAAATTAGAGTGTTAGGCCGAGGGAGTTTTGAGGGAAGAGTGAGATAAGAGAGAGAGTGGAGATAGGAGAAATGAGCGGGTCAGCTCATTGTTGAGCTTTTATGGGCGAGTCAACACGGCAACGTTTTGGTGCCGGGTCAAGTGCAAGGTCTGCGTCTTTTCCATGGGTCGGGTATAACCCGCATTTTTCCATTCGAATATCCTTTGATTTTTGCCCAAATGTTTACTTCTTTTCAATTTAGTTACTCACCTCTTTAATTTCGTTCCATAGCTTTGTAATTCTTCCAATTTAGTCCCCATCCCCCTTAATTATACCCCTTAGGTTTACACTATTTCAATTAGGTCACTAGGGCTTTGTAATTTGGACATATAGTTTTGTAATTGTTTCAATTAGGTCCTCATATTAATAAAAATCGATTTTAGTGTGCAATTTGTTTTATTTTAATTATTTATTTAATTAGTTTTTTAATTGTAATTAATTTATATGTGTGATGCATATTTTAAATTGGGCATTTAGTTTTGCACATTAGATAATCAAATCATATAGTTTAATTAATTAATCAGAGCCTTTCCCCTAAGTTCCTCTAATTAGGATTCAATAATTGAATTAGGTAAGATAATTGTAGTAATTAAAAATATATTAAATATAAACTTTAAAATCCTAATTTGGATGGTGTTCCATTGTTTACAATGAGGTGTTATCTCAATATGGATTTTAATGAATATATTTAATATATTTATACTTATAATTGGATATTAAATTAGTTCTTTAATTGACATTTAAAATTAATACATTGTAGTTAATTAAATGTATATCGAATAGAATCTTTGAGGTTCAAATCTGGATGCTGTTCCATTGTTTACAATGGGATGTTATCTCAGCCTTGGTCATAAAGGTGTATATTCGATATACATTTTCACTTATAAAATTGATTAAATAATTTGTTAGAGCCGTAATTAGGACTTGAAATTTAATTAACTAGAAGAATTAATTAATTTGGAATATGATTAATTTAAGGGCTTTAAATATATGGAATGTGTTCAAGAAATTGCATTTTCTCATAAAAGCCATTAAATTAATTAATATTCATATTTTTAAATAACTAATTAATTAGAGCTTTTTTAGGATTATAACTTAAAATTGACAAGGCAATAAAATATCATTCATTAAAAACCTTTTATGTTGGAAATTTATTTTTAAATATGAATAGGGGTGCCACTTAACGAGGTGCTTTTAATCTTGTATTCGAACAAAATGAATTTTCTTATAAAAGGATATCTGCATTCAAAATTTAAATTCAGTTAATAATTATGGGATAAATTAAATTCAAATTATTATTTGAAATGCCAAAATACCACGTAAAATTAAAGGTACCGATAACGGGCGTTCGTAGGGGTGCTAATCCTTCCCTACACGTAATCAACTCCTGAACCCAATTTTTAAGACAAAATCTCTGGTTTGTTTTTCGGTGTCCGGTCTACCTCGAAGTGATCGGTGGCAACTCTAAATGTTTTTTTAAAGGATAAATAAAGGAAATTCGATTTAGTATGAAAACCCTAAATTTTCAAGATTAAATTAAAAATGATAAAAAAACCCTAATTTTATAAAAGATCGATCGTTAGGCTATTTTTCACACATCCCGATTTTCAAAAAATGGCCGCGACAGCTTGGCGACTCCGTTGGGGATTTTAAAAAACCGAGAGTCAGGCCTAATTAATTTTACATGGCATCTTGGCATTTTGGACAGTAATTTGAATTTAATTTTTCTTATAATTATTGGATGAATTTTTTGAAAAAATGCAGGCAGCTTTTTCTTGTGTGATATAAATTGTCATTCATGCATAAGCCTTCTACCAGGGCTTTTCACCTTTAAGTGGGAGTGAGGCATGATCTTACGTGAGTTATTCAGCTCTGTGACCGGATTTTGTCCTCCTTCCCGTATACCAACCTTATACACCGTGAGGTTACGCCTCCGCTATAAGGGGCTTATACTCCCAAATCGATGTCTTACTAGTCCAGTAACGATAGTTCGGGTACCCAGAGTCTAGATCGAAACCCACATTCTATAATAGAAGCCTACCCCACTAGAGCCAGACAAGGTCTTAGGACAGGGAGTTGCTGATTTAAATTCTTTTCTCTGGTTATTTTTGAGTGCAAAATAAACTATTCTCTGGTTAATTTTAAGCAATATATATATATATATATATATATTTATGTAACAATTATTTTTGCTTACAATATTATTTCACCATACTGACACAGTTTCTTTTGTTTTGTTTCTTTCTGTGTATGTATTTTGCATCACATTGCATTCCTGAGGGGTATCGGTTCGAGAATTAGTCGAGTAGGCAATGGTCATAAGAACTGAAGGGTCCGATAGACAAGTGGGGGGACAATATTTCACTGTAGACATGATTCGAGAAGATTCATTACAAGTACGAAGACAATATACCCGTGGAGTCCAGGTGCCATTAATGCAAGGTTGTACCTTAAATTTCTGAACATGATGAAGTCTTACTAGAACCATGTTCAACTTGAGAACCATATGATGAGGAATATGAAGAGTCATTTCCAGTAAGATTCGTGGATTATAGTATTGCTGCTAGACAGTCAAGTAGATCAAGAGTTGTAACCTATTTATTGAAGCCCGATATAATTGTTTGCTTTTTGGTAGGATACATGTAACACCAACAATAGAAAAATGTGAGGCTTTGCTACACTGCTCCAGTGGTCAAAAGGACAAGGTTTATACGAGGTTTAACAACAGTTCAAGTTTTAAGATAGAGCCAGTGACAGCTACAGAGATAAACAAGGTGCAGTATCTGAAGAATTGTGATAACCAGAAAGAATATAGATAACAGATAAATTGAAGGGGCATTCAAGACGAACAAATTGTAAGGGCATTCAAGGGTTATTATTGACAGAAAATCACTTAAGAAATAATAGAAAGCTTTGAACTCAGAGGCGATTTCTAGGATTCGCAAATGATAAAATATACCGAAGGATACCATAATAAAGAAACTGACAAAATGAAGAGCCGAGGAAAATGACAGGATCAAAATACACAATACAATATTTGAAAAATCAGCTTGTGAGTTTCAAAGAGACAATGAAGGGTAAAACACTAAAAATCAAGTCGAGGCAGTAATCCAGGCTATCCAAAAATAGAGTGGTGAAATGATTAACTTAGGGAGCCAAGTGCGAGGAGTTGCCTGGCATGTGCAGATTTTATTTGATAAAGTCGTGAGCCTGCAACAACACTCTGATATTGACATCGAGCCAATACAGATGATGACTCAGAAGCTGAATAAAGTGATCAACCGAAGGAGCTGGAGCTAGTGACATGTTGCCTTTTCTCTATATTCGACCCTTTTAGTTAGATGGGCGTTGTTCTAATGACTAGTTCTTGAAATCGATACCTCGTGCATTCATGCATTACAACATTTAAATATTATATTACCCTTTTGTTTAAAATATTGCATTACATGTTGCTTACCTTGCTTGAGCCAGACAGGAACCTAGGTCAGGTGTTGTAAATTTAAATACGCTTCTCTGGTTATTCTCTTTGTTCAATATAACTTGTCTTGTTGTATGCATTTAATTTAATTTTTGTCTTCGAGATTATTTCACAATAATGACTCATTTCTTCTGTTTTGTTTTGTATTCCTTTACATCATATCATCATTACATAGAGGTATTGATTCAAAGGTAGTCATCATTAGAAGACGATCATGATGGATAATAGGATTCATAGGTCAATAGAAAAGAGTACAAGTATGAAGTAGCATTCTGGTCAAACAATAGATGAAATAAAGGGCAATTCATCCAAGTGTTACACATCAGGTTTTGTTGATGCTGGCAAGAATGAGATGCAAGAGCTGAAAAGATAAATGGCTGAGATGATGACTATGATGACGGTTATGACCAAAGAAAAGAGGCATATTGAGTTGAAAGGAGAAGTAAACAAAAAACAGTACAGGAATAAACAGTCTAGTTGGTGCACCAATATAACTCGCATCAATAAACCAACTAGAGGTATAATTGAGTCAAATCCCAAGAAAATGATGACATGCCAGGGAGAAACTCAAAGAAGAAAGAAGGATGGAAAATCTTTTAATTCAATACCGGTGACATATGCAGAGCTGCTTCCGATAATGATAGAGGAAAATCTTATGGCCCGAGCCCCGTTGAAGTCTACAGTGCCTACAATGCCTTCTTCACCCAAGGGTTATGGTATTAGTATAACATGTGATTACCATCAAGAAAGTTTAGACCATACAACTGAGAATTGTGAGGCTTTGAAGAGCAAGATTGAAAATCTTATCAGAGAAAGCATGCTAAGTTTTGAAGATGGAAAACCCAAATTTTGTAAAGGCCTGACAATTAATGAAACACCTGGAGATACAAAAGTGAAGGAAAGTACAAGCCCATCATGATCAAGTAAGAGTCCAAGGCAAAGTTTAAATTCTAACGTTCCCTCAGCCAATTATCAGAAGATAGCAGATCACAAACATCATTTTGATCCAATCCCTATTTCATATAAAGAATTGTATCTTCAATTGTTAAAGGCCCGATTGGTGTCCCTACTGTTCGTTGCACCTTTGCAACCCCTGTATCCAAAATGGTATAAAAGTTTTTTGTTTGGATATATATATATATATATCCATTTACATATAATGAAATAAAAAAACAACTGCTCTCTGGTTGCTTGTTATAATTTTTATCCATGTTTTTCTGTCCTTTTTTGCAAGTTACCACGACGGTGGTTGTACGGTGGCAGTATGGCGAAGCGGCCATGTGGCTCAGTTGGTGAAGATGAAAGATTATCATTGCCAGATTCAATCTCGTCCAATGGATGAGATCATTCAGGAGATGGACGACCAGGATGACATCATAACTGCCCTATGATGATGACACGTGGTGAAAGGGGAAGCTAAACGTCTCATGAGTGCATGCCAAGCGCGCGGGGGATATTGGACGGTCCGCACATATATCTTATGTGGCAGCTGACGGGGCTTCAATCTTTGATCACGGCCATTGGATCTGGATCAGATCCAATGGCTCCTAGATGGCTGCGCAGAAAAAGATTATGTATTAGGGTTATAAATTAGGGTTTTTAGTATTGGGTTAGGCCGGTTGGGCCTGTAACTATTTAGTTGGGTTTCAATATGTAAAATGCACTAGACACTTATATTATAAATGGGTTTTGAAATATTTGGATCTGTTTCTTTCTTTTTATTTGCAACCCAATAATAATAATAATAATAATACTATTAATAATAAATAGCATGCAATACAATAATAATAGGTATATTGACATACATATCCATGCATACAAACATATATTCATGAAATTTAAATACACCAAGATAATAAATATACTCACATTAACATATACATATACATATACATAAACATACAAGCATTAGTACGAACATACATATACAATATTAATACACTCATATATAACACACATTCATACAATCATACATACCATGTACGTACATGTATACATTTTAAATACACAAATATAAATTATTGACAACATATATAACATTGATAAACATATGCATATACCACACACGCATACTAACACGTACATGCACATAGACTCATACATATGTTAAATATACATTACCATATGTACTTATATACATACTAATACATATATATGATAATTACTATAACTAATTAATATTATTATAATATTTACAACTTAGACAAAAATGAGTGATTACAGCTACCACTCTTTGCTTGTTCTTGTGAAACGAGAACAAGGCAAAGATCAAAAAGCACTCATATTTGTCCTACTTTACTATTCTCGGATATAGAATCACGGGTTCTTCTAGAACTTTCCACTCTTCCTCATCCAACTCTTCAAGCTTTATTCTCTTCAATGCCCCGATTTGTACTCATCTCGACATTCAAAAGGAAAGCTTGACATCTTGACATCATGCTCGAAGGTCTTACTGATGGCCCAAAGGTCTTATCACCATGCCATAAGGACTTAGCAGTGGCCTGAAGGACTTATCATCATGCCTGAAGGACTTACTGATAGCCCTAAGGACTTAATATTTGGCTTTACGCTACTATGGCTACCGTGATCTAGCCTCACGCTATTATGGTTGTCGCATCATGCCCGAAGGATTTATTGATGGCACGAAGGACTTATCACTATGCTCGAAAGACTTATTGGTGGCCCGAAGGACTTATTATCATGCCCAAAGGACTTACTGATGGCCTGAAGGACTTAATATCTGGCTTCATGCTACTATGGCTACCGTCATCTAGCCTCACGCTAATACGGCTACCGCATAATGCTCGAAGGACTTATTGATGGCCCCAAGGGCTTATCACCATGCTTGAAAGACTTACTGGTGGCCTGAAGGTCTTAGCATCATGCTTGAAGGTCTTACTGATGGCTCGAAGGACTTAATATCTAGCTTTATGCTACTATGGCTTCCGTCATCTGGCCTCACGCTACTATGGCTGTCATATCATGGTCGAAGGAGTTATTGATGGCCCAAACGACTTCTCACCATGCTCAAAAGACTTATTGGTGGCCCAAAGGTCTTATCATCATGCCCGAAGGTCTTACTGATGGACCGAAGGACTTAATATCCAATTTTACGCTATCTTTCTTCTTCTTCTTCTTCTTCTTCTTCTTCTTCTTTTTCTCTTCTTTCTTCTCTCTTTTTCTCCTCTTTTTCTTTTTCTCTTTTTTTCTTCTTCTTTCTCCTTTCTTCTCTCTTTCTCCTTTTTTCTATTTCTTCTCTTTTTTTTTATTTTTCTCTTTTTTTTCTTCTCTCTCTTCTTTACTCTCTTTCTTCTCTTTTTCCTCTTTCTCCCTCTCTCTTTTAAATATATTTTAAAATCCTATGCCCTAAAAAGTCAATTTTCGAACTCCTTTATTTCCTTTTCTTTTTGCAATATGCTCAGTTTTGATCTTCATTTTCATCAATCTTTCCTTTATCAATTGAATACCCGCTATTGCTTTCTTGTACAAGCCACTATGTTTCTTCTTCGGGGTCTCTACCTACTTTACAAATAAGCTCATTCCAATCTCTATATCATTATTGTGTAGAGATTCTTACCATTCTTCATGTTCTACTTGCCCCACTCAATCATGAGCTCATCTATCCTCCCATTCTTTGACCCAACATTCGGAATATTTGTCAGTTTCATTATCGGGGTGAGCAAAATGCTTCTATGCCCTAAACTTAATTTCTAAATTCAATATTCTTGCTGCTTCTTGACGAGAACCAACTCTCGATCCCTATGCTCTAACTGTTTAGAGAATCAATGTTTATCTCTTACCTTCCATCTTATTTTGCGACCTCATTCTCATCCCAGTTCATTCTTCATTTCCTTGAACCAACCAATGCATCATAGCTGAAACCCACTTCCTGCTCTTGAGCTGTCTGACACATATATGCTTTTTATCCTCATTATCTTATACATTGAGGGGTCGTTTCTCTGGTTAGGTGCCCAATAATATCCACAACCTTGTGTTTTAGATCTTATCTCTGAATCAATACATGGAAATCTTTGTTGCTTTAAATTATCAATTTGTTGATCGACATTCCACCGAAGAGTATTATTTAAGTTAACATACGAGATTTTTAAAAAACCGAATATGAACTCTGGATATCAAGTGCAAGAGCATCTTAGATTCAACTGTTTAGCGATTATTTCAAGCATAGCTTGGATCTATAAGGATTTTGAATATTGTGGCGATTCAAGGTTGTGAAGTCTTCCTAAATGACTCGGTTCATCCTCACGATTATTGCGTTGTTGCAGAATACTACTCTTTCTCAATTCTCATTACTTGCTCTGCCCTAAAAAGGGTGGATTTGTTTAACCACTCGAGCACAGAAATATCATTCTAAGAATAAAGTTCTAGGTGGGTGGGTGTTTTTTTATGATATTGTTCATTTTTCTTTTCCTCCTTTTTTCTTTATTTTTCTTTTTTTCTTTTTTTCTTTTCTTTCCTCTTTTTTTCTTTTTCATGCGTTTGTCATCATATTTGAGGAAATCAACTCGTCATAGTCCTTGTCTTGAAGAAAACGATGGAGCAAACAACATTACCCCAAGTTACTCGGCATAGTCACGATTTGAAAATATTACCATCACTCATGAAGCTAAGGTTTCTTGACTTTGATGGTGTATTGCAACCTTATTGCTTCAGCGGAGATCCCCAAAATTTCCACACTCTTATCCGAACAAACCTATTACCAGGCTTCGAACATAGGAGTGTTTTTTATTTAATCCACCTAATATGGTTATTTTCTTTTATTCCACACACGTGTCCTGTTTTGATTGTTAACTTTTTAGTGCATAGAAGATTACACTTAGAATTTCAAATTCAAGCAACTCTACATTGTTAACATTTGGAGCCTTTTCGTCCTTGAACATCATCGAAAGAGTAGTAGTCTTGCTTTGTTGACCAGAGTCCGCTAGGGAGGTCACACCTCATCGTTATCACAACATCCAACAAATGTCACATCTTGCAATTGATATCCAGTGTCATACAACGGCACGAAAAGATACACATCTACGTACTATCAAGAACATTGTATGTTAAGCAAGATGGGTTCTTCATTGGATTAAAAATCAACAAACATAACGCATGCCCTTTCACAAAAGATCTTTACCACATGTGGGCCACAGGTAGTAAAGTTGATTCCTTGTATTACTTCAAGAAAGTCTTCTAATTCAAAGACATCTCTGGTTTTCTTAGCACTATTTAAACTTGCAACCCATCCTTGGTTCTCCACTGCTGGATCAGTTCTTGTGTCAAGGTCCCATTATTGATCAGCTTCTTGATCTCCTCTAGTAAAGGTCTACACTTCCTGGCGGGATGCCTTGGTGCACCCATGTAGAATTCACATGTGCTACTCAAGTCGAAGCTATGGGCCGATGGATCTGGTGTAATCTTCATCGGTGTGGGAGCAAGATAGCGACCCTCTACCAAATAAGGTCATATGTCTGAGATGGATACTCCGAACACTTCCAAATTTGCACTCGTTTGAGGAATTTTCCTTGATCACCCCAGAGTGTCAGTATGTCTTTTTCTTTTACGGCCATGAGAACCTTGGAGGTGACACTATTTTACTTCTTTGTCTTCATCTGTCTTCTCTTTAGTTCGGTCCTTAGACTTAGACCCTAATTTTCCTTCTTGGATCGCGTATTCTATCCTCTCTCCAATCATCATAAAATCCTCGAATCTGCTTCTTGTTCTCACCAACATCATATAGGAGAAAGGAGAGGGAAGCGTTGCATAGAATAGGGGAGTCAAATATTCTTCTGCTATAGAAGGCTAAACTTGGGTTGCCAAACATCGCCACCTTAGTGCATACTCCCAGAAGCTTTCATTTGGTCTCATTTTCTTGTTTTGAAGAAACTGACGACATGACGCTAAGTCTAAAACATATCTGTACTGACTCAAGAAGGCATTAGCAAGGTCACCCCATGACGAAACTTGGTTTATGCTCAAATGGTTATACCATATTGCTGCAAGTCTCGTCAAGCTATCGTGGAAGTAGTGGATCAACAAATCTTCATTCTTTATGTATCCCACTATTTTTCTGCAAAACATGGTCAAGTGAATCCTCGGGCAACTAGTTTCGTGATATTACGCAAATCTAGGAATCTTGAAATCTAGAGGAATGACCAAATCATGGACTAGGCAGAGTTCCCTCATATCGAAAACATCTATTTTTTCTTTCTTCTTTATCTCTTTCTCTATTGTTTCTTCTAGCAGGTCAAGCCTCGACTCCTTAGTTTATTCCATTTTCTCAACTAGTTCTGCCATCGAACCCAAAAAATTAAATGATGAAATGCCATGCAATGATAAAACTATTAAATAATGCCATGGATGTAATGCAAATGCAATGTATGAATGCAATAAGGTATTGATTCCGCAAGTGATTTGTCCCCATAGAACAAATATGACTAGGGCTTTTTCTTATGAAATTTTATCAGGATTCATCATCTTCCAAATCTTGATTTAAATCTTTTAAGGGATTTTAACTGAATTCTTTTGAACTTCTTTTCGAACTTATCAGAGTTCATATCTTACAAATCTGGAGTCTTATCAAGGCTCATCAAGGTTCTTATTTGACTTTTATAAATCATAACAAAACTTGTTTGAGTTCATAATATTACTTAACAAAGTTTCCATTCAAAACTTAGTATATGAATGCACATCTTTTAGAATATTTGCCTTGGATCACATTTGGACATGTGTAGCATTGGTTCAAGTTTGACCATTTTGGTCCAAGTTACACATAGCTCAAAGAACATAGCAATGGTTATTGTCGGAATAAAACAAACCTAACTTCTCATCTATCCGACCAACTGTCGCTAATCTCCTTACATCTCCACCGTTACCTGCTACTGTCACCAATATATCACATATATAAGGTCATCACCCTTGAGCTGTAGCTCATGGACTGTAGTACCGGAATATATACCTTTGCACCATGCCAAAATGTCCAAGGACTTCCATTGTCTAGACATCTCAAATATCTCATGTGTTGAAGTTAGGAGAGATTTCTTATGTTACAAGTAGACTTACTTATTTCTTCTTTCCAATATTTTATAACACAAATTGAGCTTCCAGCTCCTTAAGGCATTAGAATTTATGAACTTATAACTTTGATATTAAATTCCTTTATTGGAATCTTATAGCCTTATTGTTTAGTAGTTAGTTTCAAGCTTTATAGTAAAGTGTACATAATCATCTATTACAAATATAGCATAGCAAGGAACAAAGTGCATATGTGATGCAACATAACCAAATGACTTATCAAAGATGCCATGCTATGAATGCATTCACACATTTTACTTTATATGAGCCATATGCATATGTTCATGACTTAAACATAATACATGATAGAAACCAAAATCGGGATGTCATCGTGTCACCCGAGACAAATACAACTACACTCACCTCTTATCCTGACATTACGGTATACCCGACCCGTAACACCCATAACGTATACTTGTAGATCGAATATACGTTAAAGATGTTACGGAGTCATTTTAAGAAATCTTGACTTCAATTTTTTATATCTAAAACTGATTTTATCCATATATGAATCTTCATTAAAACTGATCTCTTAGCTATCGTTTAGTCTAATTTCATGCATCATATTCTACTAATAAATAATTGGCAACATGCCCACTAGAGATTATAATAATCTAGAATATCTTACTAATTTTTTGCAGATTGAAGCTTGATCAGCATGCTCGACTCCTCTTCAAATGCTCCATCTTAACCTACGTGTGAAGCAAACACACGCTAAGTTTTCACTTAGTGAGGCAATAAACAAAATTAATAATAATTTAAACTTATTAAACTTTATGACTACATTTATATAGCATGATATATGGCAATACATTAACTTTTATGTTGCATTAGTGATAACTTACTATATGCTAATATCATAATATTTTATTGTTTGTTCATTTATCATAATATGTCATTTATACCTCAATGTATGAACATATATACATATATCATGTTACAAGCTAATGAATATGCTTGTTCTATTCCTTTAACATCATATCACTACTTACTAACTTACTTACTATTTTCATGCCTAATAACATAAGTTACCTCACATGTACTAACATATATAAAAAATATTCCTTTGCCATGTAACCTGGAAAAATCAATATCTCATTTATATATGTTAGGCACGGAAAGCCATATCAATATACTCAATAAATCTCTCGTTTTCCATTTGAATCCTATTAAGATCATTTATATCAATTCTTTATACCTTTAGCCCTAGAATTTTATGTATAGAGAGAAACTAAAGTATGCGAGATCAGTACTCTAGAGTACTAGTCACCGAAGTGTTGATAACGTATAGACACATAAAGTATCGGTAACATATAGACACATGAGTGTCGATATCATATAGACACATAAGTGCCATAAACATATAGATTCGAAGATCGGTGTGTAGCTACACGCAGTCCCTGACTGTTAGACCTCTGATGGCATGCCACTATATTGTAACTCTCTATAATATAATTTTATGTATAAAGAGAAACTTATGTATGCAAGGTCGTACTCCTTGAGTACTAGTCACCGAAGTGATGATAACTTGTAGACACTTAAAATGCTGAAAAATATATAGACACATAAAGTGTCGGTAAACATATAGATCTGAAGATTGGTGTGTAGCTACACGCAGTCCCAGACTGCTAGACCTCTAATGGCATGCCACCATACTTTAACCCTCTATAGTAAATCTTGGGCAATAAATCAATTTCTTATCTTTCCATATATCCTTCCGTAGATGGTAAACAACTTATTTCATCAATGGCAACATATATCAATATATATATATATCAACATTTCAACTTATCAATATAAATAATAACGTGATCAATGCATTTTATATTCCACTTCTTGACATATTCATATATGTCAATCATATGCTCAATGACATAAATATTATAACAATAAAAATTAGGGTAGGCTCATCGCAAGCCATCCCAACCATGTATAAAATATCAATATATTATGATATGTATGTAATTGCACTCACATGTGCCATTTATTAGGTTGCCTCACTAAGCTCTACTCGATCCTTTCCTTCATAATACCTAAAAACCCTCTTTTGATTCGGATCAAACTTTATGAATGTAAATAACAATTGTTAGATTCAAATCTAACAATATTTTAAATATGCTATCAAACCTAATCATTCTAATATACATAATTTCCAAAATTTCCTTCCTTCCTTGTATTGTTCGAAAACTCATTATGGTCCTTAGTGACCAATTTGAACTTCCATTAACCCCTTTCAAGCTTACTAATTAACCTTAGATACAAAATATATCAATTCTCATTTTTGGCAGATTGCACTACCTTCAAAGAAATATTTCTATAAAATAATTTACAACTCGGAATTCGACTCCATTTATTCTGAAAGAAACTAGATTCAATAAGATTTTCACCGATACAAATTAATAGTCCGAATTCAACTTGTACGATTTATGGCGAATTTTCAAAGTTAATTACAGTGCTAGAATTCGGAACAGGCTGATGCTCTATTTTCTGACCTTTAGTCACTTAAAAATTCATATCTTATGACTCGGAACTCGAAATCATTTTCCGTTTGTTGGAAACAAAACTAGACGAAAAAATTTCTACATCAATATAAAATTCACCATCTAGCCATTTATGTAGAATTTATGGTGAATTTTTGAACTTACTGTCATAATCTAGTTTCTACATAGCGTCCATAAATAACTTCAAATTTTATACTAACTTCTCTTTATTTCTATACTTGTCAATTTAGTCCCATTATTTTCTTTAAACCACCAACTTATCACCTTCTTGATTAAATAATTATTCACAATAGTTCCCTCTAATTTTCCTTCTTCACCGGATGGTCCTAATAATGCAAAGGTAAGGATCCAAATTTCTTAACTTTGCAAATTAGTCATCAATTCAACATTACCACCCTAATTCCATCATTACAACTAAAAATTCAGATGAATCCTCTAACTTTCAGAATTTTTGAAATGGTCCTATACCTTAAACTTAGGGTTTTGCTTCCAAATAACAATTCAAGTTTACTAGATCATTAATTCAACATCACGAACCCTAAATTAAACTTGAATCCATAAACCCTAATCATCTTCATAATAATCAAAACATGTATAACTTAAATCCCAACTCAATATTAACTTGAATTCACTCATGGAATCATAAAATTCCAAAACCCCTAATTTGATCCATAAACCCCAGTTTATTTCTCATGTAAATTCTCATCAATCAAGCTTGGATTCCATGAATTATTGATATCAAAAGATAGAGCTTGAAGAGTAGAACAACTTTGTAGTTTGAAAGATTACCTGAAAATCAAGTTTCGAGGCTTGAATCAAACTTGGAAATTTTGACCCCTTTTTCCCCTAATTTTCAAAAATTAGAATGATGAAGAAGGCTTCATCTTTTGGCCTTTTTATTTTTAATCTCTACAATTATGTCACTTGTAAAATTCATTTAAATAGTGAAATTACTAAAATGCCCTTTTAATCCAATGGTTGAGATTGATCTTATCACCAATCAAGGGCCAAGATTAAACCTCCCATTTCCTTTTTCCATAAATGTCCTTATAACTTTTTAAATATTTCAAAAAATGCCATTGGGACATAATGACCAATTTTCCCTCCAACTAGTTTTCATTTACTAGTTTATTTCAAAATTGTCATTCCATTACAATCCAAGTAAATTAGTTCATTTCCAACCAGCCACTATTCCGTAAATATTATTTTAGAACTTTTTCATGGCTTATGGAACAACCTCTAAAATTTCAATTCGATCCGATCTCCCAATATTCATAAAATATCTCTACTGGGATTTTACTTTTTCCGAACTTTTGGACTTATTCCAAAAAAACCCATATTTCCATATTCGGGAGATAAACATTATCATCTCTTAAAAACTTCCTTTTCCAACGACTTAGACTGAATTTTTCTAACTCAATCTATTATTCCGATAATTATCAAAAATCTTCATAGAATAAAATTCCTCCTTGAAATCCTTTATCGTAAATCCATTCGAATATTCTTTACTCTTACTAAGTCCAAAGTATCGATTAGAAACACTTTTATGAGACCTTCCCGAAGGTCACCCATCCTTGTAGTTCTCTGGCTTGAACACGCTTAACAATTTCATTCGATCCAAATTTAGTACCTTCTATTGCATCTTAATTCTTAAAACTGATATCAAGGTACTTATTTCGATTCGATTCACTTTCATACTGAATAGAATTACTTGTTGGGGAATTTACACTTTAGTCCCCAAACTTTTCTAAAGTTTATACTTTAACCACAAAACTTTCAAAATTTACATTATGGTCACTAGCCAAATTTTGGGATATTATAATTCCTCCCCCTTAAGAAAATTCGTCCTCAAATTTTCAATACGTACCTATTCCAAATAGTTACGGATATTACTTCCTTATTTTCTTCTAGTCTCCCAAGTGGCTTCTTCGACCTTGTGATTACTCTTCAGAGCATCAACCAATGAGTTTTAATTCCTTAATTCTTTAATTTCATATACCAACATTTATACTAACTCCTTTTCATATCCAAATATCTTATACTTATTGTATTATCACTTTACTATGCAGATAAATTGTCCTAAACAGGAGTTAACTTCCATGCTTATTTTACTATATTATATCTGCTATGGGTCATTTCTTGACCTCCAAGATTCATTAACTGAAGAAATCTTTTATCGTTTTACTTTCCTTATTATAATCTCATTCTACCTTATATTAATGAGGAGCAACATCAAGTCATACAATCAGCTCATCAGTAATATGATATCCTAGGGGCATGTACTTACTGACAAACTCATATGCAAACTCAGTTTAGCATCCAGAACCGGCTAAAGCTTTGCTCTGATACCAATAAATGTAACACCCTTAACGTATACTCAAAGATCGAATATACATTAAAGATGTTACGGAGTTGTTTTAAGAAATCCTGACTTAATTTTTTTATATCTAAAACTGATTTTATCCATATATGAATCTTTATTAAAATTGATTTCTTAACTATCGTTTAGTCTAATTTCTTGCATCATATTCTACTAACAAATAAATGGTTACATGCCCAATAGAGATTATCATAACCTAGAATATCTTACTGATGTTTTGCATATTGAAGCTTGATCAGCATACTTGACTCCTCTTCAAATGCTCCATCTTAACCTACGTGTGAAACAAACACACGCTAAGTTTTCACTTAGTGAGGCAATAAACAAAATTAATAATAATGTAAACTTATTAAACTTTATAACTACATTTATATAGCATGATATATGCCAATGCATTAACTTTTATGTTGCATTAGTGATAACTTACTATATGCTAATACCATAATATTTTCTTGTTTGTTCATTTATCATAATATGTCATTTATACCTCAATGTATGAACATATATACATATATCATGTTACAAGCTAATGATTTTGCTTGTTTTATTCCTTTAACATCATATCACTACTTAACATTAATGTTAAACTTTTAAGTTTAACTTACTTACCATTTTCATGACTAATAACATAAGTTACCTCACATGTAATAACATATATCAAAATTTTCCTTTGTCATATAACCTAGAAAAATCAACATCTCATATACATATGTTAGGCACGGTAAGCCAACTCATTATACACAATAAATCTCTTGTTTTCCATTTGAATCCTATTAAGATCATTTATATCAATTCTTTATACCTTTAGCCCGAGAATTTTATGTATAGAGAGAAACTGAAGTATGCGAGATCGGTACTCTAGAGTACTAGTCAGCGAAGTGACGATAAACATATAGACACATAAAGTGCCGGTAACATATAGACACATAAGTGTCAGCATCATATAGAAACATAAGTGTCGTAAGCATATAGATCCGAAGATCGGTGTGTAGCTACACGCAGTCCTAGACTGCTAGACCTCTAATGGCATGCCACCATACAATAACTCTCTATAGTAAATCTTGGGCAATAAATCAATATCATTATCTTTCCATATATCCTTCTGTAGATGCTAAACAACTTCTTTCATCAATGGCAACATATATCAATATATACATATATGAACATTTCAACTTACCAATATAAATAATTACGTGATCAATGCATTTTATATTCCACTTCTTGACATATTCATATTTGTCAATCATATGCTCATTGACATAAATATTATAACAATAAAAATTAGGGTAGGTTCATCGCAAGCCATCCCAACCATGTATAATATATCAATATATTATGATATCTACGCAATTGCTCTCACCTGGGTCATTTATTAGCTTATCTCACTAAGCTCTACTCAATCCTGTAACACCCCTTTCCCGTACTGAATACGAGTCAGAGATGTTACATTACTAATGCCTTATCTTGCTTTGTCCATATACGTTTCATCATCAAAACTGATTAATTCTCTATCGTTATTTTAATTTCAAGAATCATACTCTACTAGTAATTAAATAATTACATGCCCACTAGAGTTTATCATAAGCTAGAATATCTTATTGATGTTTTGCAGATTGAAGCTTGATCAGTATGCTCAACTCCTCTTCAAGTCCTCCACCTTAACCTACATGTGAATCAAACACACACTAAGTTTTTACCTAGTGAGGCAATAAACAAAATTAATAATAATTGAAACTTATTAAACTTTATAACTACATTTATATAGGATGATATATGCCAATGTATTAACTTTTATGTACAGAGAGAAACTTAATTATGCTAGATCGGTACTCCCAGAGTACTAGTCATCGAAGTGATGATAATCATATAGACACATAATGTGTCGGTAACATATAGACACATAAGTGTCGGCATCATATAGACACATAAGTGTCGGCATCATATATACACATAAGTGCCAGTAACATATAAACACATAAGTGTCGGCATTATATAGACACATAAGTGTCGTGCCCACCATTCGCACATAAGACTGTGCTAACTGTCTACACGTAAGACCGTGCTAACCATCCGCATGTAAGACCGTGCTAACCATCCGTACATTTATAAGGCAGTGCTAACCATCTGCATATAAGGTTGTGCTAACCATCTGCACATAAGTTTGTGCTAACCATCCGCACTAAGTGTCCTTTATATACACTATAGTGCTAAATCGTATATTCAGCGTGTTGTTGGACTCTATGCATGCCAACTATATCTTGTCCCTTAATAACTTACTTGGGCATGTATTTCATATTCCATATTCATTTCATCCATGGCAATATATATATCAACATAATTCAACTTAGGCAGTTCATACCTTGTCAATATAAATAATCAAATGATCAATGCATTTATTCATCTACCTTTGACAATTTCTATTATGCCAAATATAATAGATTAACATAATTATCAAGCCTTTGTAATCGTAGTAGACTTATCACAAGTCTTCTAAATGACATGTAAAATTTATCTATGTATGTAATGCACTCACCTGGGCCATTTATTAGCTTGCCTCATTAAGCTCTAATCAATCTTTTCCTTCATAATACCTCGAACCCTCTTTTGATTCGGATCAAACTTTATGAATACAAATAACAATTGTTAGATTTAAATCTAACAATGTTTTAAATATGCTATCAAACCTACTCATTCGAATATATAGAATTTCCAAAATTTCCTTCCTTCCTTGTATTGTCCAAAACTCATTTTGGTCCTTAATAACCATTTAGAACTTCCATTAACCTTTTTCAAGCTTACTAATTAACCTTAGATACAAAATGTATCAATTCTCATTTTCTGGCAGATTGCACTACCTTCAAAGAAATATTTCTATAAAATACTATACAACTCATAATTCAATTATGTTTGTTTAGAAAGAATCTAGATTCAATAAACTTTTCACCCATATAAATTAATAGTCTAAATTCAACTTGTATGATTTATGGCGAATTTTCAAAGCTAATTACAATGCTGAAATTCAGAATAGACTGGTGCTCTGTTTTCTGACCTTTCGTCACTTAAAAATTCATATCTTTTGTCTCGGAACTCAAAATCAGTTTCCGTTTGTTGGAAACCAAACTAGACGAACGAATATTTACATAGGTATAAAATTCACCATCTAACCATTTTTTAGAATTTATGGTGAATTTTCGAACTTTCTGTCATAATCCAATTTTTCTACACAACTTCCATGAATAACTTCAAACTTTATACTAATTTCTCCTTACTTTGCTATTTGTCAATTTAGTCCAATTACTTTCTTAAAACTACCAACTTATCACCTTCTTCATCAAATAATTATTCACAATAATTTCCTCTAATTTTCCTTCTTTGCCGAAATAGTCACTAAAGTGCAAAGGTAAGGATTCAAACTTCTTAACTTTGCAAATTAGTCCTCAAATCAACATTACTACTTGAATTCTATTATTTCGACTAAAAAGCAGATTTAGTCCTCATCCAAAACCTTATTTCTGAATTGGTCACTTAACTTTGATAAATTGTCAAAATGATCATTACTTTAATTCAACGTCGGTTTAGCATTCTTACTTCAATTTCACATCTTGAACATCATTAATAACATAAATACACTTCAAAATCATAAATAATCAGATTGGTCCTTTAAATTTCAAAATTGACAAAATGGTCTCTATACCTTAAATTTAGGGTTTTGCTTCCAAACAAAAATCAGGCTTACTAGATCATTTATCCAACATCACAAACCCTAAACCAAACTCGAATCCATAAACCCTAATCATCTTCATACAAACTAAAATATGTAGGGTTTAAATCCCAACTCAAAAACATGATTTTAACATCATACTAGCTTGATTTTAGCTTGAATTAAATCATGGAATCATAAAATCTCAAAAGCCCCAATTTGATCCATAAACCCTAATTTATTTCTCGCATAAATTCTCATCAACCAAGAATGTTTTCCACAAATTATTAACATCAAGCGATAGAGCTTGAAGAGTATAACAACTTTGTAGTTGAAGAGATTATCTAAAAATAGAGTTTCGAGGCTTGAATCGAGCTTGGAAATTTTCTCCCCTTTTTCCCCAATATTTTTGAAATTGAAAGATGAAGAAGACTTTATCTTTTTGGCCTTTTGTTTTCAATCTCTACAATTATTCCACTTGTAAATATAAATGAATTTTAAATTCATTTAAATAGTAAATTTACTAAAATGCCCTTTTAATCCAATGGTTGAGATTGATATTATCGTCAATCAAGGGCCAATATTAAATCTCCCATTTCCTCTTCCAAAAATTACCCTTATAACTTTTTAAATATTTCTAAAATGCCATTGGGGCAAAATGCCCAATTCTCCCTCCAACTAGTTTTTATTTACTAGTTTGCCATTCTTGTAAAAATTCAACTAAATCTAGTTGGAATCCAACCAACTATAATAAAATATTCATAAAATAGTATTTTATGACTTTTCCATGGCTTTTGGATCAGCCTCTGAAATTCCAGTTTGATTTGATTTCCTAATATTCATAAAATACTTATATTGCGATTTCACCTTTTTCGAGTTATTGGATTTATTCTGAAAATTCTATATTTCCATATTTGGGAAATAAACTCTATTATCCCATAAAAACTTCCTTTTCCAAGGACTTAGACTAAATTTTCCTAACTTAGTCTATTATTTCGATATTATCGAAAATCTTCATAGAATAAAATTTCTCTTAGAATTCCTTTATCTATAATCCATACAAATTTTGTCTACTCTTACTGAGTCCAAACTATCGATCAGAAACACTTTTATGGGACCTTTCCGGAGGTCACCAATCTTAATATTTCTCTGGCCTGAGCACGCTTAACAATTTTATTCGATCCAAATTTAGTACATTTAACTACATCTTAATTCTTAAAACCGATATGAAGGTACTTATTTCAATCCGATTCACTCTTATACTGAATAAAATTACTTATTAGGGAAATTTGCACTTTAGTACCCAAACTTTTCCAAAGTTTATACTTTAACCCTAAAACTTTCAAATTTTACATTTTGGTCACTAGCCAAAAATTTGGGATATTAGAATTCCCCGCTTTAAGAAAATTCATCCTCGAATTTTCAATGCGTACCTGTTGCAAACACTTATGGATATTACTTCTTTATTTTCTTCTCAGCCTCCCAAGTGGCTTCTTCGACCTTGTGATTACTCTTCAGAGCATCGACCAATGAGATTTTTATTCCTTAATTCTTTAATTTCATATACCAAAATTTCTACTAACTTCTTTTCATATCCAAATATCTTATGCTTATTGTATTATCACTTTACTATGCAGATAAATTGTCCTAAATAGGAGATAACTTCCATGCTTATTTCACTGTATCGTATCTACTAGGGATCCTTTTTTGACCTCCATGATTCATTAACTGAAGAAATATATTATCGTTTTATTATCCTTATTCCAGTCTCATTCCATCTTATACTAATGAGGAGAAGCATCAAGTCATGCAATCAGCACATCAGTAATATGATATACTAGGGGCATGTACTTATTGACAAATTCATATGCAAAATCGGTTTAGCATCCAAAACTGGCTAAACCTTTGCTCTGATACCATTAAATGTAACACACATTTCCCACACTGAATACGAGTCAGAGATGTCACATTACTAATGCCTTATCTTGCTTTGTCCATATACGTTTCATCATCAAAACTGATTAATTCTCTATCGTTTAGTTTAATTTCATGCATCATACTCTACTAGTAATTAAATAATTACATGCCCACTAGAGTTTATCATAAGCTAGAATATCTTACTGATGTTTTGTAGATTGAAGCTTGATCAATATGCTCAACTCCTCTTCAAGTCCTCCACCTTATCCCACATGTGAATCAAACACATGTTAAGTTTTCACTTAGTGAGGCAATAAACAAAATTAATAATAATTTAAACTTATTAAACTTTATAACTACATTTATATAGCATGATATATGCCAATGTATTAACTTTTATGTATAGAGAGAAACTTAAGTATGCGAGATTGGTACTCCCAGAGTACTAGTCACTAAATTGACGATAAACATATAGACACATAACGTGCCGGTAACATATAGACACATAAGTGTCGGCATCATACAGACACATAAGTGTCGACATCATATAGACACATAAGTGTCGTCCCACCATCCACATGTAAGACCGTGCTAGCCATCCGTACGTAAGACCGTGCTAACCATCCGCATGTAAGACCGTGCTAACCATCCGTACATTTATAAGGCAGTACTAACCATCTGGACATAAGGTTGTGCTAACCATCTGCACACAAGGTTCTGCTAACCATCCGCACTAAGTGTCTTTTCTATACATTATTGTGCTAAATCGTATATTCAGCGTGCTGCTGGACTCTATGGCATGCCAACTATATCTTGTCCCTTAATAACGTACTTGGGCATGCATTTCATATTCCATAATCATTTCATTCATGGCAATATATATATATACCAAAATAATTCAACTTGGGTAGTTCATACCCGAAATATTATGCATAAGTATATCAACCTTGGCAATATAAATAATCAAATGATCAATGCATTTATTCATCTACCTTTGACAATTTCTATTATGCCAAATATAATAGATTAACATAATTATCAAGCATTTGTTAGTAGACTTATCACAAGTCTTCTAAATGACATGTAAAATTTATCTGTGTATATAATGCATTCACCTAGCCATTTATTAGCTTGCCTTACTCAGCTCTACTCTATCCTTTCTTCCATAATACCTCGAACCCTCTTTTGATTTAGATCAAACTTTATGAATATAAATAACAATTTTTAGATTCAAATCTAACAATATTTTAAATATGCTATCAAACCTAATCATTCGAATTTCCAAAATTTCCTTGCTTCCTTGTATTGTCCAAAACTCATTTTGGTCATTAATAACCATTTAAAGCTTCCATTAACCTTTTTCAAGCTTACTAATTAACCACAGATTAGGGGCCAAATTGCAAATATGACAAATTTAAGGACCAACATAAGAATTAAAGTTACCAATCCTCGATTGTCCAATTTCAAGCTTACAGGTCAAAATAAACATCCAAGCTCATGGAATTGCATTCACAACATTAAGGGACTAAAACATAAAGAAATTAGAATTGCTTTTCCGTGACATTAATAGAATTAATGGCCACCGTATTGATACGCTATGGCCTGTATCGATACGGTACTGCAGCCCTCTTTCGATACGAGTAGTACCATACCGGTACGTTACATCGAATGCCAGGAAACTCCTTCAACTGTTATGTACCGTTTCGATACACACAATAGGTGTATCAATACACGGGTACCAATATGCACAATAGGTGTATCGATACATGGGCTCGTCCCAAAAAGTGAAATTCCAGTGTTCAAAAACTATATTGAAACACCTACACTCGTATCAAAACACTCTGTCCAAAATTGCCTAGCCGTATCGATACGGTCCCAAGCATATCAATACGTCTAGGCCTGTAATGTCATTTCTAGCTGGTTTTCACCTGAATCTAGATGTATTTGGGTCCTATCAACTTGCATACATGCATTCAAACCTTTATAAATACATAAACTCTCACTTACACTAAGATTAACCATCCAAAACAAAATCATGCATCCAAAGAGTCATTCTAAAGGCATGCTTCCTAAACCACTTTGCCAAACATATCAAAATGCACAATTAGACCATTTTCAACCTATGCATCATGCCAATACAGCAAACACAACAAATATAATTTGTTCAAGCCACCACATCAACTTATACATCAAGGTAGCTTTAGATGCATACCTAAGCAATCATTTATCCACAACCATGGAAAAGAATAAAAATATGTTCAACGACACTATAACCTCTCCAAAATTCAGCAAAGGATCATACTCAAACCATAGAAAAATAGGGTTACAAATCCCTTAAACCATGGCGAACACATTGCCTTATTAACTGATATATAAACCGAGTTCATACTCAAACTTGTAATTGTCTTTGGATCCTTAGCCTTGCCCTTTTCGCTGCGTTGTCTAAGTGTTCTGCATCATTAGGAAAAGTGAGCATAAACACAACTTGCTTAGTGAGGATGCTCATAAAACAATGATGCAATTTAAACCATTTGAAAACTAAACTCTTGTTTCCAAAACATGCTTAATAACCAAGGCATTTAAATCATAAACCATGCTTAAATCCCAAAGCATTAAATCATAAACCATGCTTAAATCCCAAAGCATTTAAATCATAAACCATGCTTAAATCCCAAAGCATTAAATCATAAACCATGTTTAAATCCCAAAGCAATAAAATAGGTTCAACACATGAACTTTCACACATATATCGGCATTTATAGTGACCCCGGATAGACTACCCTCTATCCACACATATCGGTTACACGGATCTCTCATACCATGCCTAGTTAGACCGCATGATATCCCAAACCTTGCCTAGTTAGACCGCAAGATTTGACACACTCGCTTAGTTAAACCACGAGTTTAACACCCTTGCCCAGTTACACCACAAGTTTACCAACCTTGCCTAGTTAAACCGTAAGATTTGACAACCTCGCCTAGTTAGACCGCGAGTTTTACTTCCTTGCCTAGTTACACCGCAAGTTTACCAACCTTGCCTAGTTAAACCACAAGATTTGACAACCTCGCCTAGTTAAACCACGAGTTTTACCTCCTTGCCTAGTTATACCGCAAGATTACCATCAATTTGGGTTGCTTTGTTATACCACAAGATTACCATCAATTTGGGTTGCTTTGTTATACCGCACGCCCCAAATGATGTCCAAATAGTCTGAGTGGCCTTGTAACACCGCCATACCTTAAGGACCCATAGCCACAATCGATTTTGTTATTATTTTATAGTGCACTTTTAATCCTATGGCATGCCAACTATATCCGATTGTTTTCTCACCTTGTCACATAGCCAATATACCATTTACTTACTGTTTTACAATGCATTATACAAAAACACCACATGTGTAATCTCATTGCCAAAGCAATAACACCATTCCCAACAGGAATGAAAAACCAATGCTCAATAGCATTAAACATACTTTTAAACCCCTGCATAGGTACATAAAAACATGCATTTTCTAATAAGTAAAACATGCCATGTTTATTACCAAGACATGAAAACAACATGCTCATATCCAAACCGATATTTAAGAGCAAAATAAGGGAAACTTACGTTCAGCTTAGATAAGTGTTTCACGCTTATCCTAAACTCCCAACAACCTTTACAAACCTTTGTAAAGAATTTAAAACCAATTTCCACTCACCGATACGCTTCGCTTTCATTGCCAACACGAAATAAGCTCCTGACAAGCAACAAATCAAAGTTAAGCTTTGTCGCCTTGCTTATCCCCTATTTTAAACACATAAAACCAAAGGATAAATGCATCATTATGCATTCAAACTACTACCTCAAAGCAGAACCCCGCAACTCTCAAGTTGTGTAACACCCAAAACCGGGCCTAGGAAGGTTACCACTATCTAAGCTATTGACTAATTGAATTATGTCCTAATCAAATCGAAAGAATTGAGAAATTAAAAGAATGATACTTGAATTGTAGTGATTAGTTTATATTTCTCCCTAAACCGAGTAATCAAATTTAAGAGGAAAGAACATTAGCTAACAAATAACTAAAGGACTAAGATGTTATAGCCAACAAGTATAGTGTCGAAATTAAAAAGACTATCTTGAATATTAGGCAAAACTTAAGCATGGCATGGTAAAATTAAATTGGATTGTGGACAATCCACTTCTCCTTCTAACTATAGCATGACCGGCCACTTGGGTTAAACCCCATCTTCTTCAATTGTTCTTCAAACCTAAAATACCATTGAAAGAAAAAGAGAGAAGAGAGAAAGCTTGAGGGATATCCATGGAATCCTTGAGAGATTAAGCCACGGTTAGGACTAAATTGAATAATAATTCACATTGAGGAAGGTAAATGCTTGATTCCTCACTTTAATTACATGCTTGAATCTTGAATTAGTGATGTTCTTGTTGCCTAATTTAAATAGGATGATTGTTATGCATGTAAAATGATGTTAGCTTATAATGGTCCTTGAAATTGTGAGTGTTATTGATCAGATTGCTAAAGAAATGTGTATGGGTTGCTAGAAATTGAGAATAGGGATCATGGTTGAAACTAGTTTCGATTAAGGATTGTTTTGCTAGATAAAAATGTGTAAACATGCTTAATTGTATATGCTGCCCTATTTTGATCACATTGATAGGTGAATTAGACTGACCTAGACACGTAATAACATAAAAATAAGTTGAATTACAATGTTAGAACCGTGTTTAGAGGAATTATGAAGCTAGAAACTTAAACTAGTGTAATATGCCCAAAATACTCTATTTTGGGCAGTAACTTTGAAAAATAACCATAAATTTTATAAAGGGAATTTAAGGCTGGAAAATGTATGAACATGTCTAAATTCATTAGGAGAAAATAGAACTGAATTCTGGACTATAGAATGAATTGTAGAGAAGAATCACTTGGGACAGTGCAAACTGTCCAGTGTTGTAAATTTGCTCTTTCTTTAAGCTAAAAACTGTATAAATTGGCAAAGAACTAAAATGCAAGGCCTATATTGTTAGAAAGACAATTAAGTTAGCTTTCCAATGGTGTAAACCAATTGAAATTCCGACGTAGAGAATGAAAGTTATGCATGTTCAAGTGAGCAGAGTACATGATGTCTGGTAGCAGCAGTTTAGATGGCAGTTTTGTAAACTGTTTTGCAAACAATTTTAGGACAGTTTAATTGTCGCCCTATTTTTGCTTAATATGGAATGTAGTCAGTTTGGTAATGTGCATTAAAGTGTGTACATGAATATGTTATTTTTCTTGTCTTGTATATGTGATGTATTAACCTTGCTGCCATGTTGAATAATTTTGTGATTACATGTTTTGACCTTGTTCTATCTATGTGATTTATTAGAGCAAGGAGTGGACTTTGGAGAAGGATCTAAATTCGAGCATTCAAGGACAAGAAAAAGGGAATAGTCTTTCGAGACTAGCTAGCTTGGGAGTATTGTGAGTGTGATTTATTCTAGAGTTAGGACTAGGTCCTAACTAAAAGAAGCATGTCAAAATTCATGAATTGTTAAATTGGACTTGATATGATCTTGACCTAATAAGGGAAGTATGAAATAATATAATACATTAAACTTGACTACACCTTGAAGTGTTGTATAATTAGAATGCTAGCATGTACATGTGGTAACATTGAAATGTTTGATGTGCTAGCTTAGAAGATGCAATGAACAATTGAAATGTTGAGTTATGGCTCTATCAGACTAAGGGCTTGATGCATGTATAAGCTTGCCATGCAATACACGAAATGACTCTTGAAACAAAGATAATGCTTGACATGAACTTGTACACTTGAATGATACATGATTCTTGAACTTGAAAAGCTTGAAATCCTTGAATAAATGAATTATAATCAAACAAACTTGGTTGCTAGTTGAATAGGTAGAAGTGCATGCCTTAGAGTCTAGAGCTCATTGTGTCAGGGTGGACTACGGTCCAGGGCTAAGGCCCCTAATTGGCGACAGACAGAGGGTACGTATGTGGTCTTTGGCGACAATAGGAGGGTTGACCAGTACTACGGTACATCTCGTGGCGACAGTTGGTTGGAGACTCGATTACCTAAACAAACTATGAACCGAGGATTGTGTTAAAAGATAACAATGAGCTAATATAACCTTGAATTGCTTGATTTCTTGTCTTGTAAGCATGATTTGCTTGATTTCTTGTTATGTAAGCATGGATTATTGTCTTTTGCTTCTTATGTTAATCGAATGCTTTGAAATCCTTAGTTAGGATCATTCTCGACTGATTGACACTTAACTTGATATAACATTTGGTTAGAAATAGTTACTACCTCACTAAGTACATTCTTGTACTTATCACTCTTGTTTTCATCCCTCCTAACCACATGATAAAGGATTCGATTTTGCTTGATCCTGAAGACTGATTTCTTGAGCTCGAAGCAAGACACAAGCATAGCTAAAGTATGTTTCACACTTGTTTTGTACTCCCCTAGTTGGTGGCACTTAGATTGTATATAATGAACTTATGCATGCATTTTGAATACTTGAAACTTGTATATATATGTTCTTGAATGGGCTTCCCATGTTGTGAACTTGGTTGCTAATGTGAATCAAGTAATGAACTCAAATTCTATGTAATGGAAAAGTATTTTGCCGCGCGTATGGATATATATTGAATGTTTCAAAGTAATTGATCTAGCCTATTGTGCCATTCGAATGACTTGTGAGATGAGATAGTCACGTGTGTGAACATACCATGTTGTAAGTGTTTTTATAAATTTTGGTAAATGCCGAATGGTAAGGCTTGGCATATGGCTTGCTTGGAGACAAGGTATGTACAAATGATTATGTCTAGTAGATTTATGTATGAAATGTTACATGTATCAATCTAAGGAACAATGAAAAAAAGGGAAGCATGTTTGCTCACTTAGGTTATTCGAATGATGGTTGTATGATGATGTCAATTGAATTGTTCGGTAACCTATAATATTTTGTAAACAAAATATGAGATTGCTTACATGTTAAGTTATAAATGCTTGGTTACTTGATAGTTAAGTAACTCATCTAATAGGGATGAGTTAACTGATTCTTGCCTCGTTCTTGTTTGTAATGTGCTTGGTAACGCTCCCGAACCAGTTTCTACCTTCACCGGTACTGATGAAGCCAATCCCGAAATAGCTGAGTATTGGTTAAGAGGCCACTAGTCGAATCCTGACAAAACAACTACCCTGTTCTGATGAACACAAACTTAAATGTGCTATAGCCTTGTTGGCAGACAAAGTTCTGAGCTGGTGGGAAACCACTACCCTGACTGCTCCTACTAAAGCCGTAACTTAGAAATTCTTCCTTGAGGAATTCATGAAGAAATACATCAGTGAACAATACATGGTCGAGCACCGAAAACGTTTCTTGTACCTTAAGAAAGGTGGTTGACCTATCGAACAGTACGTGAGTAACTTTTGCAAATATTGCAAATACGGGTCAAAATACATCAAGACTGATGCTGACAAGTGTAGGATGTTTATCGATGGACTGAATGATGAATTAAGTCCAATATTCACTGCCCTGGGTATCACTGACTTCCAAAATATGGTGAACCGGGCTATCGCAACTGAGGTGAAGATGAAAGCCTCTGAGAAACACAAAAGTGAAAACTCTTGGAAAGACAAACAATCCAAGAATAATGACAAGCCTCACTGGCAGTCAAAGAAGTCCAAATATTCTAAGGATCACTCTACGAATTACACTCATGCTCATAAGAGCAACTACATACCGAGACCCTAATTGGTATCCAATCATTCAGCCTCGATCATCTCTATTGATAGTATGGGGAATTCTGGTAAAGTTGCTCAATATCCTACTTGCAAGTTTTTCCAGAAACACCACACTGGCCAGTGTAGAACTCAACAGAATCTATGTTTCTTATGTGGAGCCTCTAATCACTATAGCAGGGATTGTCCTCAGAATCCTAACAAGGTTCCGAATCGAGCTCCTACAAATGCTAGCTCAACTCTTTCCATTCGAAACAAAGGTCCCAGACAAGCTCAGTCTAGAAATTAGGGGAAGGGCAAGGGACAACACTCGAATGCCCCTACTCACCAAGAATCTCGGGCTCTTGCTCGAATCTATCATATATGGGGAAAAGAAGATGAAGAATCACCCGATGTTATAGCAGGTACCGTTGAGTTAAAATTGACTCCTATTTATGCTTTAATAGACTCGGGATCCACTTATTCTTTTGTATGCTCAACCTTGATTGTAAAGTTTAACTTAAAGCCTGAAATTGTAAAACGAAGCCTTGTAGTTTCGAACACTATAGGGGGAATTACAAACATAAGTTTTATCTATAGAAATTGTCCCTATTCATTCGAAATGTACCATTTCTTGTTAATCTATATGTACTACCACTTTTTGAGTTCGATCTATTACTGGACTAGATTGGTTAAGCAAGCATGAAGTCTGGGTAGATTGCTTAAATAGATGACTTTACCTCCGGGGTTTAGGAAAGGAATCAATTCTTCTAATTGACAAGAAACCAACCTCAATCTTTGCTACCATGATCTTACAAGATGAACTTGAATCCGGCTTACCTAGTGTGCATATTGTATTTGAATATCCCGATGTTTTTCCTGAGGAACTCCCTGGTCTCCCTCCAACCAGAGAAGTAGAGTTTGGGATCGATGTCTAACCTGGAATAACTCCAGTGTCCATCACACCTTATCGAATGGCACATGTTTAGTTGAAAGAACTCAAGAAGCAACTCCAAGAGCTACAAGACAAGGGTTTCATTAGGCCTAGCTCGTCTCCCTGGGGTGCTCCAGTCTTGTTCGTGAAGAAGAAAGATGGGACTATGAGACTCTGTGTTGACTACAGACAATTGAACAAGCTTACTATCAAGAATCGATATCATCTCCCAAGGATTGAACATCTTTTCGATCAACTCAAAGATACTGTGGTATTCTCAAAGATCGATCTACGATAAGGATACTACCAAATGAGGGTAAAAGAAGAAGATGTACCCAAGATAGCCTTTCGTACTCGATATGGCCATTTTGAATTTCTTGTAATGCCATTCGGGTTAACGAATGCTCCGACTGCTTTCATGGATCTCATGAACCGTGTATTCAAGCCCTATCTTGACAAGTACGTGGTCATCGTTATTGATAACATTTTGATGTATTCTCGGAATAAGGAAGAACATTCTGAACACCTTCGAATTGATTGCAAACTCTCCGAGAACGTCAATTGTTTGCAAAGTTCTCTAAATGCAAATTTTGGCTATCGAAAATGTCGTTCCTTGGCCATGTTATCTTGGCAGAAGGGATTAAAGTAGACTTGAGCAAAATTCAATACATCCTGGATTGGAGACCTTTGAGGAATGTTGGTGACGTCAGAAGCTTTCTCAGTTTAGCCAGGTATTACCAACATTTTGTTAAGGGATTCTCATCCATTGCCACAAGTTTGACTAAGCTAACTCGCAAAGATACACCCTTTGTTTGGTAGGAGAACCAACACGAAGCTTCGGTCAGCTTAAAAAAGACCTGACTCATGCTCCGGTTCACATCCAACTAGTATTGAGCAAAGAGTACACTATTTATAGTGATGCATCTCATTTGGGGTTAGGATGTGTCCTAATGCAACATGGAAACGTGGTAGCTTACGCTTCAAGGCAATTAAAACCACACGAGTCAAACTACCCTACTCACAATCTAGAATTGGCAACTATCGTGTTTACACTAAAAGTCTGGAGACATTACTTGTACGGGGAGAAATGCAACTTGTTCACAGACCACAAGAGCCTCAAATACCTCATAACTCAGAAAGAATTGAATTTGAGACAAAGTAGATGGTTAGAGTTACTTAAAGACTACGATTTAGTTATCGACTACCATCTGGGGAAAGTAAACGTGGTTGTCGAGCCCTTAGTCGTAGACCATACTCGGCTTCCTTGGCTATCAATACTCATTTCGTTTATCCAAAGGACGAAAATTCTTATATGAACTTCAAGTTCAATCTAGTCTAATCTCAAGAATCAAAGAACTCCAACAAATTGATCTAGATCTTCAAAAGATCATGTCTAAGCTAGACTTCGAGTCTAATTTTGACTTCTCCTTCAAGTTGAATGGACTCCTCTATTTCAAAGATAGAGTATGTGTTCCTAACAATGAGGAACTAAGACATGAGATGTTGCAAGAAGTTCACCAAAACTCTTTCTCGTTCACCCTGGATCGGTTAAGATGTACAAGGACCTAAAGCCACTATACTGGTGGCCAGGCATGAAATCAGCTATCACAGACTTTGTTTCAAAGTGCTTAACTTTTCAGAAGGCCAAAGCCGAGCATCAAGTCCCTACTTGATTTCTCCAACCGATCGAATTCCCTCAGGAGAAATGGGACCGGATTACAATAGACTTCGTTACTGGTCTTCCTTTCACTCCAAGAAAGAATGATGCTGTGTGGGTGATTGTTGATAGATTCACAAAGTCTACTCACTTCATCCCTATTCAAATGAACCTAATTTTGGATGCCTTAGCCGAGCTACATATTCGTGAAGTAGTACGTTTTCACGAAATTCCTACACCTATAATCTCCAATAGAGATCCTAGATTCACCGCTCGATTTTGGAAATCCTACCTGTATATATATGTTCTTGAATAGGCTTACCATGTTGTGAACTTGGTTGATAATGTGAATCAAGTAATGAACTCAAATTCTATGTAATGGAAAAATATTTTGCTGCGTGTAGGGATATATATGTTGAATGTTTGAAAGTAATTGATCTAGCCTATTGTGCCATTCAAATGACTTGTTAGATGAGATAGTCACTTGTGTGAACATACCATGTTGTAAGTGTTTTTATAAGTTTGTATGGTAAATGCCGAATGGTAAGGCTTGGCATATGGCTTGCTTGGAGACAAGGTATGTACAAATGATTATGTCTAGTAAATTTATGTATGAAGTGTTACATGTATCAATCTAAGGAACAATGAAAAAAAAGGGAAGCATGTTTTCTCACTTAGGTTATTCGAATGATGGTTGTATGATGATGTCAATTGAATTGTTTGGTAACCTATAAGATTTTGTAAACAAAATATTAGTTTGCTTACATGTTAAGTTATAAATGCTTGGTTACTTGATAGTTAAGTAACTCTTCTAATAGGGATGAGTTAACCTATTCTTGCCTCGTTCTTGTTAGTAATGTGCTTGGTAACGCTCTCGAACCGGTTTCTACTAACCCGGGGTAGGAGGTGTTACAAGTTGCCCACCTGAAAAACCATCCGAAACATACTGAAAACATAATCAAACTACTCTGAAACCTATCCCAGCCATAAAACAACAATTCAATCCATCAAAGATCATCGATTAACATTCAAAAACCCTTTCCACACATCCTTTTTTTCCTTCCAGCAAAGATTAAACTCGAAAATCATCTCAATAACTCAAATCTAACAACCTAAAAATTAGAGATCCAAGAGTTTCGGGATTCTATTGATAAAAAAACCTATCAACGTCAAAATACATCCAAAACATGTATTAAATCAATATTAAACACTTGAAATCAGATCCAGTTCGAAAATCACCTTGTTTCATTAATTTTACTTAATTAACTCAATTAAACATTGATAAAACATTGAAAACATATTACAATTCACAAATCAAGGATCAAATGCTTGAGAATTTCAATAAAGAACCATACAATAGAGGAGATCACGGACCTTACCCCTATTGTGAGATTTCTCCCTCAATTGGTTTGTGAAAAGCTAAGAAAACACAAGATTTAAATGAGATTTTATAAAAACAATGTTAATTAATCACCTACAAATCATGAAAACAAGTAAAAAGACTCATCGCCTCTGGATTTTGATGAAAACTTAAGTGTTTGGCTGAGGAGAGAATGGAAAGAAATTGGGAGAAAAGTTACTTAATATTTTCTTGAAAAGCTTAACTAACTTTAATAACCAATAAAAATCTCTTCTTATTATCTTTAAAATACTAATTAAAATATCTTTAATTAAGGGAGAAATCATCAGAAAAAACTTCGTAAAATATCTCCTTAAAGATTCTAAGAATTTGACCCTTTTCATTTTAGTCACCATAAAAAGCAGTTTTCAAAATTCGCATTTTCGTCACTAGCCAAAATGTCTAATTTTTAAACCTCTTTTTCCAAAATTGATTTCACCATTATCCTCAACATAATTAATAATGATTTTAGAATATTTTTCCACAATTTTATCACCTCCGAAAAATATTTAAACTAATTAAATCCAGAAACTGACTCGAACTCTAACACCGGTCCACCTGACCTTCGAACCAACCTTTAAAACATCTAGCCCCAAAACCTGGGTGTTACAAAATGTATCAATTCTCATTTTTTGCCAGATTGCACTACCTTTAAAGAAATATTTCTATAAAATAATCTACAACTCGGAATTCGATTCTGTTTGTTTTGAAGGAAACTAGATTCAATAAGCTATTCACGCATATAAATTAATATTCTGGATTCAACTTGTATGATTTATGGAGAATTCTCAAAATTAATTAGAAGCCTGAAATTCAGAACAGACTGGTGCTCTGTTTTCTGACCTTTCATCACTTAAAAATTCATATCTTTTGACTCGGAACTCGAAATCAGTTTCCGTTTGTTGGAAATGAAACTAGACGAACAAATCTTTGCATAGGTATAAATTCATCATCTAACCATTTTTGTAGAATTTGTGGTGAATTTTTGAACTTATTGTCATGATGCAGTTTTCATCCACAACTTCCATGAATAACTTCAAACTTTATACTAATTTCTCCTTACTTTGCTATTTGTCAATTTAGTACAATTACTTGCTTAAAACTACCAACTTATCACCTTCTTCATCAAATAATTATTCACAATAATTTCCTCTAATTTTCCTTCTTTGCCGAAATAGTCACTAAAGTGCAAAGGTAAGGATTCAAACTTCTTAACTTTGCAAATTAGTCCTCAAATCAACATTACTACTTGAATTCTATTATTTTGACTAAAGATCAAATTTAGTCCTCATCCAAAACCTTATTTCCGGAGTGGTCACTTAACTTTAATTCAACATCGGTTTAGCATTCTTAATTTAATTTCACATCTCGAACATCATTAATAATATAAATACTCTTAAAAATCATAAAAATTCATATTGATCCTTTAACTTTCAGAATTGACGAAATGATCCTTATACCTTAAATTTAGGGTTTTGCTTCCAAATAACAAATCAAGCTTACTAGATCATTTATCCAACATCACAAACCCTAAACCAAACTTGAATCCATAAACCATAATCATCTTCATACAAACTAAAATATGTAAGGTTTAAATCCAAACTCAAAAACACGATTTTAACATCACACTAGCTTGATTTGAACTTGAATTCAATCATGGAATCATAAAATCTCAAAAGCCCCAATTTGATCATAAACCCTAATTTCTTTCTCGTGTAAATTCTCATCAATCATGCATGTTTTCCATGAATTATTAACATAAGGAGATAGAGCTTGAAGAGTAGAACAACTTTGTAGTTGAAGAGATTACATGAAATCGAGTTTGGAAATTTTCTCCCCTTTTTCCCCGATTTTTTTGAAATTGAAAGATAAAAGAATACTTCATATTTTTGGCCTTTTGTTTTCAATCTCTAGAATTATTCTACTTGTGAATGTAAATGAATTTTAAATTTATTTAAATAGTGAAATTACTAAAATGCCTTTTAATTCAATGGTTGAGATTGATCTTATCATCAATCAAGGGCCAATATTAAATCTCCCATTTTATCTTCACAATATTACCCTTATATTTTTGTAATATTTCTAAAATGTCATTGGGGCAAAATGACCAATTTACCCTCCAACTAGTTTTTATTTACTAGTTTGCCATTCTTGTAAAAATTTAACAAAATTTAGTTGGAATCCAACCGATTTTAATAAAATATTCATAAAATAGTATTTTATGACTTTTCCATGGCTTTTGGATTAGCCTCTGAAATTTTAGTTCGATCCGATTTCCTAATATTCATAAAATACTTCTATTACGATTTTACCTTTTTGAGCTATTGGATTTTTTCTGAAAATTCTATATTTCCATATTCAGGAAATAAACTCTATTATCCCATAAAAACTTCCTTTTCCAAATACTTAGACTGAATTTTCCTAACTCAGTCTATTATTTCGATAATTATCGAAAATCTTCATAAAATAAAATTTCTCTTAAAATTCCTTTATCGATAATCTATACGATTTTTTTTCTACTCTTATTGAGTCTAAAATATCGATCAAAAACACTATTATGGGACCTTCCTAGAGGCTACCCATCCTAATATTTCCTTGGCGTCAGCACACTTAATAATTTTATTCGATCCAAATTCAGTACCTTTTACTGTATCTTAATTCTTAAAATAATTATGAAGGTACTTATTTCGATCCGATTCACTTTTATACGAAATAAAATTACATATTGGGGAAATTTACACTTTAGTCCCCAAACTTTTCCAAAGTTTATACTTTAACCCCAAAACTTTCAAAATTTATATTTTGGTCACTAGCTAAAAATTTGGGATATTACATATCCTTCCTTCCTTGTATTGTTCAAAAACTCATTATGGTCCATAGTGACTAATTAACCTACAAAATATATCAATTCTCATTTTCTAGCAGATTGCACTACCTTCAAAGAAATATTTCTATAAAATAATTTCCAACTCGAAATTTGACTTCGTTTGTTGTGAAAGAAACTAGATTCAATAAGTTTTCACCCATATAAACTAGTAGCCCGAATTCAAGTTGTACGATTTATGGCAAATTCTCAAAGTCAATTACAGTGCTGGAATTCGGAACAGACTGGTGCTCTATTTTCTAACCTTTCGTCACTTAAAAATTCATATCTTTTGACTCGGAACTCGAAATCAGTTTCCATTTTTTGGAAACGAAACTAAACGAACAAATATTTACATTGATATAAAATTCACCATCTAACCATTTATGTAGAATTTATGGTGAATTTTCGAACTTACTGCCATAATCCTGTTTCTACACAGTGTCCATAAATAACTTTAAATTTTATACTAACTTCTCTTTATTTCTATACTTGTCAATTTAGTCCCATTATTTGCTTTAAACCACCAAGTTATCACCTTCATCATCAAATAATTATTCACAATAGTTCCCTCTAATTTTCCTTCTTTACCGGAGGTCACTAATAATGCAAAGGTAAGGATGCAAATTTCTTAACTTTGCAAATTAGTCCCCATTGCAAAATTGCCACCCTAATTCCATGATTACAACTAAAAATTCAGATTAATCCTCTAACTCTCAGAATTTTTGAAATGGTCCCTATACCTTTAACTTAGGGTTTTGCTTCCAAATAACAAATCAAGCTTACTAGATCATTTATCCAACATCACAAACCCTAAAGCAAACTTGAATCCATAAACCCTAATCATCTTCATACAAACTAAAATATGTAGGGTTTAAATCCAAACTCAAAAACACGATTTTAACATAGTACTAGCTTGATTTTAACTTGAATTCAATCAAGGAATCATAAAATCTCAAAAGCCCCAATTTGATCTATAAACCCTAATTTCTTTCTCATGTAAATTATCATCAATGAAGCATGTTTTCCATGAATTATTAACATAAGGAGATAGGGCTTGAAGAATAGAACAACTTTGTAGTTGAAGAGATTACATGAAATCGAGTTTCGAGGCTTGAATCGAGCTTCAAAATTTTCTCCCCTTTTTCCCCAATATTTTTGAAATTGAAAGATAAAAGAAGACTTCATCTTTTTGGCCTTTTGTTTTCAATCTCTATAATTATTCTACTTGTGAATATAAATGAATTTTAAATTTATTTAAATAGTGAAATTACTAAAATGCCCTTTTAATTCAACGGTTGAGATTGATCTTATCATCAATCAAGGGCCAAGATTAAATCTCCCATTTTATCTTCCCAATATTACCCTTATAAATTTTTAAATATTTCTAAAATGTCATTGGGGCAAAATGACCAATTTACCCTCCAACTAGTTTTTATTTACTTGTTTTCCATTCTTGTCAAATTCAACAAAATTTAGTAGGAATCCAACCAATTTTAAAAAAATATTCATAAAATAGTATTTTATGACTTTTCCATGGCTTTTGGATTAGCCTATGAAATTTCAGTTCGATCTGATTTCCTAATATTCATAAAATACTTCTATTACGATTTTACCTTTTTTGAGCTATTGGATTTATTCTGAAAATTCTATATTTCCATATTCGGGAAATAAACTCTATTATCCCATAAAAACTTCCTTTTACAAAGACTTAGACTAAATTTTCCTAACTCAATCTATTATTTCGATAATTATCAAAAATCTTCGTAAAATAAAATTTCTCTTAAAATTCCTTTATCTATAATCCATACGATTTTTTTCTACTATTACCGAGTCTAAAATATCGATCAAAAACACTATTATGGGACCCTCCCAGAGGCTACGCATCCTAATATTTCTCTGGCGTGAGCACACTTAATAATTTTATTCGATCCAAATTCAGTACCTTTTACTGTATCTTAATTCTTAAAATCGATATGAAGGTACTTATTTCGATCCGATTCACTCTTATACAGAAAAAAATTTACATATTGGGGAAATTTACACTTTGGTCCCCAAACTTTTCCAAAGTTTATACTTTAACCCGAAAACTTTCAAAATTTATATTTTGGTCACTAGCTAAAAATTTGGGATATTACAGATCCTTTCCTTCATAATAACTTGAACCCTCTTTTTACTCGGATTGAACTTTATGAATATAAATAACAATTGTTATATTCAAATCTAACAATATTTTAAATATGCTATCAAACATAATCATTCGAATATACAAAATTTCCAAAATTTCCTTCCTTCCTCGTAATGTTCAAAAACTCATTATGGTCCATAGTGACCAATTTGAACTTCCATTAACCCCTTTCAAGCGTACTAATTAACCTAAAAAAATATATCAATTTTCATTTTTGGCAGATTGCACTACCTTCAAAGAAATATTTCTCAAAAATAATTTACAACTCGGAATTTGACTTCGTTTGTTCTGAAAGAAACTAGATTCAATAAGGTTTTCACCCATATAAATTAATAGTCCGAATTCAACTTGTACTATTTATGGCAAATTTTCAAAGTCAATTACAGTGCTGGAATTCGGAACAAATAGGTGCTCTATTTTCTGACCTTTCGTCACTTAAAAATTCATATCTTTTGACTCGGAACTCGAAATCAGTTCTCGTTTTTTGGAAACGAAACTAGACGAATAAATATTTACATTGATATAAAATTCACCATCTAACCATTTATGTAGAATTTATGGTGAATTTTCGAACATACTGCCATAATCTTGTTTCTACACAGTGTCCATAAATAACTTCAAATTTTATACTAACTTCTCTTTATTTCTATACTTGTCAATTTATTCCCATTATTTGCTTTAAACCACCAACATATCACCTTCTTCAACAAATAATTATTCACAATAGTTCCCTCTAATTTTCCTTCTTTACCGGATGGTCACTAATAATGCAAAAGTAAGGATTCAAATTTCTTAATTTTGCAAATTAGTCTTCAATTCAAAATTACCACCCTAATTCCATCATTACAACTAAAAATTCAGATTAATCCTCCAACTTTCAAAATTTCTGAAATGGCCCCTATACCTTTAACTTAGGGTTTTGCTTCCAAATAACAAATCAAGCTTACTAGATCATTTATCCAACATCACAAACCCTAAACCCAACTTGAATCCATAAACCATAATTTCTTTCTCAAACAAATTCTCATCAATCAAGCATGTTTTCCATGAATTATTAACATAGGGAGATAGAGCTTGAAGAGTATAACAACTTTGTAGTTGAAGAGATTACATGAAATCGAGTTTCGAGGCTTGAATCGAGCTTGGAAATTTTCTCCCCTTCTTCCCCAATATTTTTGAAATTGAAAGATAAAAGAAGACTTCATCTTTTTGGCCTTTTGTTTTCAATCTCTAGAATTTTTCTACTTGTGAATATAAATGAATTCTAAATTCATTTAAATAGTGAAATTACTAAAATGCCCTTTTAATTCAATGGTTGAGATTGATCTTATCATCAATCACGGGCCAAGATTAAATCTCCCATTTTATCTTCCCAATATTACCCTTATAAATTTTTAAATATTTCTAAAATCTCATTGGGGCAAAATGACCAATTTACCCTCAAACTAGTTTTTATTTACTTGTTTGCCATTCTTGTAAAAATTCAACAAAATTTAGTTGGAATCCAACCAATTTTAATAAAATATTCATAAAATAGTATTTTATGACTTTTCCATGGCTTTTGGATTAGCCTCTGAAATTTCAGTTCGATCTGATTTCCTAATATTCATAAAATACTTCTATTGCGATTTTACCTTTTTTGAGCTATTGGATTTATTCTGAAAATTCTATACTTCCATATTCGGGAAATAAACTCTATTATCCCATAAAAACTTCCTTTTCCAAAGACTTAGATTGAATTTTCCTAACTTAGTCTATTATTTTGATAATTATCGAAAATCTTCATAAAATAAAATTTCTCTTAAAATTCCTTTATTGATAATCCAGGCGATTTTTTTCTACTCTTACCGAGTCTAAAATATCCATAAAAAACACTATTATGGGACCTTCCCAGAGGCTACCCATCCTAATATTTCCCTGGCGTGAGCACACTTAATAATTTTATTTGATCCAAATTCAGTACCTTTTACGGTATCTTAATTCTTAAAATCGATATGAAGGTACTTATTTTGATCCGATTCACTCTTATACTGAATAAAATTACGTATTGGGGAAATTTACACTTTGGTCCCCAAACTTTTCCAAAGTTTATACTTTAACCCCAAAACTTTCAAAATTTATATTTTGGTCACTAGCTAAAAATTTGGGATATTACAGATCCTTTCCTTCATAATAACATGAACCCTCTTTTGATTCGGATTGAACTTTATGAATATAAATAACAATTGTTATATTCAAATCTAACAATATTTTAAATATGCTATCGAACCTAATCATTCGAATATACAAAATTTCCAAAATTTCCTTCCTTCCTTCCTTGTATTGTTCAAAAACTCATTATGCTCCATAGTGACCAATTTGAAATTCCATTAACCCCTTTCAAGCGTACTAATTAACCTACAAAATACATCAATTCTCTTTTTCTGGTAGATTGCACTACCTTCAAAGAAATATTTCTATAAAATAATTTACAACTCGGAATTTGACTTCGTTTGTTCTGAAAGAAACTAGATTCAATAAGATTTTCACCCATATAAATTAATAGTCTGAATTCAACTTGTACGATTTATGGTAAATTTTCAAAGTCAATTACAGTGCTGGAATTCGGAACAGACTAGTGCTCTATTTTATGACCTTTCGTCACTTAAAAATTCATATCTTTTGACTTGGAATTTGAAATCAGTTTTCATTTTTTGGAAACGAAACTGGACGAACAAATATTTACATTGATATAAAATTCACCATCTAACCATTTATGTAGAATTTATGGTGAATTTTCGAACATACTGCCATAATCTTGTTTTTACACAGTGCCCATAAATAACTTCAAACTTTATACTAACTTCTCTTTATTTCTATACTTGTCAATTTAGTCTCATTATTTTCTTTAAACCACCAACCTATCACCTTCTTCATCAAATAATTATTCACAATAGTTCCCTCTAATTTTCCTTCTTTACCGGATGGTCACTAATAATGCAAAAGTAAGGATTCAAATTTCTTAACTTTGCAAATTAGTCCTCAATTCAAAATTAGCACCCTAATTCAATCATTACAACTAAAAATTCAGATTAATCCTCTAACTTTCAGAATTTCTGAAATGGTTCCTATACCTTTAACTTAGGGTTTTGCTTCAAAATAACAAATCAAGCTTACTAGATCATTTATCCAACATCACAAACCCTAAACCAAACTTGAATCCATAAACCCTATTCATCTTCATACAAACTAAAATATGTAGGGTTTAAATCCAAACTCAAAACACGATTTTAACATCATACTAGCTTGATTTTAACTTTAATTCAATCATGGAATCATAAAATCTCAAAAGCCCCAATTTGATCCATAAACCCTAATTTCTTTCTCATGTAAATTATCATCAATCAAGCATGTTTTCCTTGAATTATTAACATAAGGATATAGAGCTTGAAGAGTAGAACAACTTTGTAGTTGAAGAGATTACATGAAATCGAGTTTTGAGGATTTAATCGAGCTTGAAATTTTCTCCCTTTTTCCCAATATTTTTGAAATTGAAAGATAAAAGAAGACTTCATCTTTTTGGCCTTTTGTTTTCAATCTCTAGAATTATTCTACTTGTGAATATAAATGAATTTTAAATTCATTTAAATAGTGAAATTACTAAAATGCCTTTTTAATTCAATGGTTGAGATTGATCTTATCATCAATCAAGGGCTAAGATTAAATCTCCCATTTTATCTTCCCAATAATACCCTTATAATTTTTTTAAATATTTCTAAAATGTCATTGGGGCAAAATGATCAATTTACCCTCCAACTAGTTTTTATTTGCTAGTTTGCCATTCTTGTAAAAATTTAACAAAATTTAGTTGGAATCCAACCAATTTTAATAAAATATTCATAAAATAGTATTTTATGACATCCATGGCTTTTGGATTAGCCTCTGAAATTTCAGTTCGATCTGATTTCCTAATATTCATAAAATACTTCTATTGCGATTTTACCTTTTTTGAGCTATTGGATTTATTCTGAAAATTCTATATTTCCATATTCGGGAAATAAACTCTATTATCCCATAAAAAATTTCTTTTCCAAAGACTTAGACTGAATTTCCCTAACTCAGTATATTATTTCGATAATTATAAAAAATCTTCATAAAATAAAATTTCTCTTAAAATTCCTTTATCGATAATCCATACGATTTTTTTTCTACTCTTACCGAGTCTAAAATATCGATCAAAAACACTATTATGTGACCTTCCCAGAGGCTACTCATCCTAATATTTCTCTGGCGTGAGCACACTTAATAATTTTATTCGATCCAAATTCAGTACCTTTTATTGTATCTTAATTCTTAAAATCGATATGAAGGTACTTATTTCGATCCGATTCACTCTTATACTGAATAAAATTACATATAGGGAAATTTACACTTTAATCCCCAAACTTTTCCAAAGTTTATACTTTAACCCCAAAACTTTCAAAATTTATATTTTCGTCACTAGCTAAAAATTTGGGATATTACAGATCATTTCCTTCATAATAGCTTAAACCCTCTTTTGACTCGGATTGAACTTTATGAATATAAATAACAATTGTTATATTCAAATCTAACAATATTTTAAATATGCTACCAAACCTAATCATTCGTATATACATAATTTCCAAAATTTTCTTCCTTCCTTGTATTGTTAAAAAACTCATTATGGTCCATAGTGACCAATTTGAACTTCCATTAACCCCTTTCAAGCGTACTAATTAACCTACAAAATATATCAATTCTTATTTTCTGGCAGATTGCACTACCTTCAAAGAAATATTTCTATAAAATAATTTACAACTCGGAATTTGACTTCGTTTGTTCCGAAAGAAACTAGATTCAATAAGCTTTTCACCCATATAAATTAATAGTCCGAATTCAACTGGTACGATTTATGTCAAATTTTTAAAGTCAATTACTGAGTGCTGGAATTGGAACAACTAGTGCTCTATTTTCCGACCTTTTCGTCACTTAAAAATTCATATCTTTTGACTCGGAAGTCAAATCAGTTTTCATTTTTTGGAAACGAAACTAGACGAATAAATATTTGCATTGATGTAAAATTCACCATCTAACCATTTATGTAGAATTTATGGTGAATTTTTGAACATACTGCCATAATACTGTTTCTACACAGTGTCCATAAATAACTTTAAATTTTATACTAACTTCTCTTTATTTTATACTTGTCAATTTAGCCTCATTATTTGCTTTAAACCACCAACTTATCACCTTATTCATCAAATAGTTATTCACAATAGTTCCCTTTAATTTTCCTTCTTTACCGGATGGTCACTAATATTGCAAAGGTAAGGATTTAAATTTTTAATTTTGCAAATTTGTCTCAATTCAAAATTACCACCCTAATTTCATCATTACAACTAAAAATTCATATTAATCTTCAACTTTCAAAATTTCTGAAATGGTCCCTATACCTTTAACTTAGGTTTTGCTTCCAAATAACAAATCAAGCTTACTAGATCATTTATCCAACATCACAAACCCTAAACCCAACTTGAATCCATAAACCATAATTTCTTTCTCAAACAAATTCTCATCAATCAAGCATGTTTTCCATGAATTATTAACATAGGAGATAGAGCTTGAAGAGTATAACAACTTTGTAGTTGAAGAGATTACATGAAATCGAGTTTTGAGGCTTGAATCGAGCTTGAAATTTTTTCTCCCTTCTTCCCCAATATTTTTGAAATTGAAAGATAAAAGAAGACTTCATCTTTTTGGCCTTTTGTTTTCAATCTCTAGAATTTTTCTACTTGTGAATATAAATGAATTCTAAATTCATTTAAATAGTGAAATTACTAAAATGCCCTTTTAATTCAATGGTTGAGATTGATCTTATCATCAATCAAAGGCCAAGATTAAATCTCCCATTTTATCTTCCCAATATTACCCTTTATAAATTTTTAAATATTTCTAAAATCTCATTGGGGCAAAATGACCAATTTACCCTCAAACTAGTTTTTATTTACTTGTTTGCCATTCTTGTAAAATTCAACAAAATTTAGTTGAATCCAACCAATTTTAATAAAATATTCATAAAATAGTATTTTATGACTTTTCCATGGCTTTTGGATTAGCCTCTCAAATTTGATTCGATCCGATTTCTAATATTCATAAAATACTTCTATTTGATTTTACCTTTTTTGAGCTATTGGATTTATTCTGAAAATTCTATACTTCCATATTCGGGAAATAAACTCTATTATCCCATAAAAACTTCCTTTTCCAAAGACTTAGATTGAATTTTCCTAACTTAGTCTATTATTTTGATAATTATCGAAAATCTTCATAAAATAAAATTTCTCTTAAAATTCCTTTATTGATAATCCAGCGATTTTTTTTACTCTTACCGAGTCTAAAATATCCATAAAAAACACTATTATGGGACCTTCCTGCAGGCTACCCATCCTAATATTTCTCAAGCGTGAGCACACTTAATAATTTTATTTGATCCAAATTCAAGTACCTTTACGGTATCTTAATTCTTAAAATCGATATGAAGGTACTTATTTTGATCCGATTCACTCTTATACTGAATAAAATTACGTATTGGGGAAATTTACACTTTGGTCCCCAAACTTTTCCAAAGTTTATACTTTAACCCCAAAACTTTCAAAATTTATATTTTGGTCACTAGCTAAAAATTTGGGATATTACAGATCCTTTCCTTCATAATAACATGAACCCTCTTTTGATTCGGATTGAACTTTATGAATATAAATAACAATTGTTATATTCAAATCTAACAATATTTTAAATATGCTATCGAACCTAATCATTCGAATATACAAAATTTCCAAAATTTCCTTCCTTCCTTCCTTGTATTGTTCAAAAACTCATTATGCTCCATAGTGACCAATTTGAAATTCCATTAACCCCTTTCAAGCGTACTAATTAACCTACAAAATACATCAATTCTCTTTTTCTGGTAGATTGCACTACCTTCAAAGAAATATTTCTATAAAATAATTTACAACTCGGAATTTGACTTCGTTTGTTCTGAAAGAAACTAGATTCAATAAGATTTTCACCCATATAAATTAATAGTCTGAATTCAACTTGTACGATTTATGGTAAATTTTCAAAGTCAATTCTGATCTTTGGAATTCGGAATGGACTAGTGCTCTATTTTATGACCTTTCGTCACTTAAAAATTCATATCTTTTGACTTGAATTTGAAATCGTTTTCATTTTTTGGAAACTAAACTGGATTTAACAAATATTTACATTGATATAAAATTCACCATCTAACCATTTATGTAGAATTTATGGTGAATTTTCGAACATCTTGCCATAATCTTGTTTTTACAAAGTGCCCATAAATAACTTCAAACTTTATACTAACTTCTCTTTATTTCTATACTTGTCAATTTAGTCTCATTATTTTCTTTAAACCACCAACCTATCACCTTCTTCATCAAATAATTATTCACAATAGTTCCTCTAATTTTCCTTCTTTCGGATGGTCACTAATAATGCAAAAGTAAGGATTCAAATTTCTTAACTTTGCAAATTAGTCCTCAATTCAAAATTAGCACCCTAATTCAATCATTACAACTAAAAATTCAGATTAATCCTCTAACTTTTCAGAATTTCAAATGGTTCCTATACCTTTAACTTAGGGTTTTGCTTCAAAATAACAAATCAAGCTTACTAGATCATTTATCCAACATCACAAACCCTAAACCAAACTTGAATCCATAAACCCTATTCATCTTCATACAAACTAAAATATGTAGGGTTTAAATCCAAACTCAAAACACGATTTTAACATCATACTAGCTTGATTTTAACTTTAATTCAATCATGGAATCATAAAATCTCAAAAGCCCCAATTTGATCCATAAACCCTAATTTCTTTCTCATGTAAATTATCATCAATCAAGCATGTTTTCCTTGAATTATTAACATAAGGATATAGAGCTTGAAGAGTAGAACAACTTTGTAGTTGAAGAGATTACATGAAATCGAGTTTTGAGGATTTAATCGAGCTTGGAAATTTTCTCCCCTTTTCCCCAATATTTTTGAAATTGAAAGATAAAAGAAGACTTCATCTTTTTGGCCTTTTGTTTTCAATCTCTAGAATTATTCTACTTGTGAATATAAATGAATTTTAAATTCATTTAAATAGTGAAATTACTAAAATGCCTTTTTAATTCAATGGTTGAGATTGATCTTATCATCAATCAAGGGCTAAGATTAAATCTCCCATTTTATCTTCCCAATAATACCCTTATAATTTTTTAAATATTTCTAAAATGTCATTGGGGCAAAATGATCAATTTACCCTCCAACTAGTTTTTATTTGCTAGTTTGCCATTCTTGTAAAAATTTAACAAAATTTAGTTGGAATCCAACCAATTTTAATAAAATATTCATAAAATAGTATTTTATGACATCCATGGCTTTTGGATTAGCCTCTGAAATTTCAGTTCGATCTGATTTCCTAATATTCATAAAATACTTCTATTGCGATTTTACCTTTTTTGAGCTATTGGATTTATTCTGAAAATTCTATATTTCCATATTCGGGAAATAAACTCTATTATCCCATAAAAAATTTCTTTTCCAAAGACTTAGACTGAATTTCCCTAACTCAAGTATATTATTTCGATAATTATAAAAATCTTCATAAAATAAAATTTCTCTTAAAATTCCTTTATCGATAATCCATACGATTTTTTTTCTACTCTTACCGAGTCTAAAATATCGATCAAAAACACTATTATGTGACCTTCCCAGAGGCTACTCATCCTAATATTTCTCTGGCGTGAGCACACTTAATAATTTTATTCGATCCAAATTCAAGACCTTTTATTGTATCTTAATTCTTAAAATCGATATGAAGGTACTTATTTCGATCCGATTCACTCTTATACTGAATAAAATTACATATAGGGAAATTTACACTTTAATCCCCAAACTTTTCCAAAGTTTATACTTTAACCCCAAAACTTTCAAAATTTATATTTTCGTCACTAGCTAAAAATTTGGGATATTACAGATCATTTCCTTCATAATAGCTTAAACCCTCTTTTGACTCGGATTGAACTTTATGAATATAAATAACAATTGTTATATTCAAATCTAACAATATTTTAAATATGCTACCAAACCTAATCATTCGTATATACATAATTTCCAAAATTTTCTTCCTTCCTTGTATTGTTAAAAAACTCATTATGGTCCATAGTGACCAATTTGAACTTCCATTAACCCCTTTCAAGCGTACTAATTAACCTACAAAATATATCAATTCTTATTTTCTGGCAGATTGCACTACCTTCAAAGAAATATTTCTATAAAATAATTTACAACTCGGAATTTGACTTCGTTTGTTCCGAAAGAAACTAGATTCAATAAGCTTTTCACCCATATAAATTAATAGTCCGAATTCAACTGGTACGATTTATGTCAATTTTTTAAAGTCAATTACAGTGCTGGAATTCGGAACAGACTAGTGCTCTATTTTCCGACCTTTCGTCACTTAAAAATTCATATCTTTTGACTCGGAAGTCGAAATCAGTTTTCATTTTTTGGAAACGAAACTAGACGAATAAATATTTGCATTGATGTAAAATTCACCATCTAACCATTTATGTAGAATTTATGGTGAATTTTTGAACATACTGCCATAATACTGTTTCTACACAGTGTCCATAAATAACTTTAAATTTTATACTAACTTCTCTTTATTTCTATACTTGTCAATTTAGCCTCATTATTTGCTTTAAACCACCAACTTATCACCTTATTCATCAAATAGTTATTCACAATAGTTCCCTTTAATTTTCCTTCTTTACCGGATGGTCACTAATATTGCAAAGGTAAGGATTTAAATTTTTTAACTTTGCAAATTTGTCCTCAATTCAAAATTACCACCCTAATTTCATCATTACAACTAAAAATTCATATTAATCTTCTAACTTTCAAAATTTCTGAAATGGTCCCTATACCTTTAACTTAGAGTTTTGCTTCCAAATAACAAATCAAACTTACTAAATCATTTATCCAACATCACAAAACCTAAACCAAACTTGAATCCATAAACCCTAATCATCTTCATAAAAACTAAAATATGTAGGTTTTAAACCCAAACTCAAAAACACGATTTTAACATCATACTAGCTTGATTTTAACTTAAATTCAATCATGGAATCATAAAATTCCAAAACCCCCAATTTGATCCATAAACCCTAATTTCTTTCTCATATAAATTCTCATCAATCAATCATATATTTCATGAATTATTGATACCAAAAGATAGAGCTTGAAGAGTAGAACAACTTTGTAGTTTGAAAGATTACCTAAAAATCCAGTTTCGGGGCTTGAATCGAACTTAAAATTTTTTTCCCTTTTCCCCTAATTTTTGAAAATTAGAAAGATGAAGAAGGCTTTATCATTTGGCCTTTTATTTTTATTCTCTACAATTATGCCACTTGTAAATATAAATGAATTTTAAATTCATTTAAATAGTGAAATTACTAAAATACCTTTTAATCCAATGGTTGAGATTGATCTTATCATCAATAAAGGGCCAAGATTAAATCTCCTATTTTCTCTATCCAAAACTGTCCTTATAAGTTTTTAAATATTTCAAAAATGCCAGGATAAAATGACCAATTTGCCTTCCAACTAGTTTTTATTTACTAGTTTACTTTAAAATTGCCATTCAACTATAATCTAACTAAATTAGCTCATTTTCAACCAGCCACTATTCCATAAATATTATTTTATATCTTTTCCATGGCTTATGGAATAGCCTCTGAAATTTCAGTTCGATCCGATCTCCCGATATTCATAAAATATCTCTACTGTGATTTTACCTTTTTTCGAACTATCAGATTTATTCCAAAAATTCTATATTTCCATATTAGAGAAATAAACATTATCATCTCATAAAAACTTCCTTTTCCAAGGACTTAGACTGACTTAGTCTATTATTCTGATAATTACCGAAAATCATCATAGAATAAAATTTCTCCTTGAAATCCTTTATCGTAAATTCATTCGAATATTATTTACTCTTACTGAGTCTAAAATATCGATCAGAAACACTTTTATAAGACCTTCCCGAAGGTCACCCATCCTTGTAGTTCTCTAACTTGAGCACGCTCAACAATTTCATTCGATCCAAATTTGGTACCTTCTACTACATTTTAATTCTTAAAACCGATATCAAGGTACTTATTTCGATCCGATTCACTTTCATACTGAATAGAATTACTTGTTGGGGAATTTACACTTTAGTCCCCAAACTTTTCCAAAGTTTATACTTTAACCACAAAATTTCAAAATTTACATTTTAGTCACTAGCCAAAATTTGGGATATTACAAAACCTCAATCCTCTTCCTTCCAACTTACTTTCTTTCCTAAACCCCTTCAACAGGATGGATACCTCAAGATAAGCAACCATTATTAGGAATTTCCCAACTCTCTTATATTTAATGATCACTACATCAACCGTTCAATATTACTCAAATTCCTTAACAAACTTAAGACATTCAAAATAGTCCAATTAGTATATGTATCCATGCATATGAATTAAAACAGTCCCTTATGTATTCGTAGATATTCAAAATAGTCCGGCTTCTCACATATATATACACATAAATCCAAACAGTCCACATGCTTCAATACTCATTCAAAGTAGTTCACTTTTCACGTGTATGCATTATGTGTGTACAAATCTATCCCTAAGGTTCTTATATTGCTAAGCAGTCCACTAATGTTTCCAATTGTGTCGAAACAATCTAATTCACATTTATATCATGGCAAAATAGTCCCTATTTTGTATAAGAACAATAGTTATTTAACTAGTCCTTTAATGTCTTTACAATTGCAAAACTGACCACTAATATTCAAGTAAACATAAAACAGGGTAATTGAACTCGTATACCTTTATGTACATCATAAAACAATCCAGGATACTTTCATATACATATTAAATGATCTAATCATACTTGTATACCTATATTTGTCAAATGAATCCCTAATTTATTCATAGATGTTCAGAACAGTTCCAATTCTCACAATTATACTTACATATGCTCAAATTTAATCTAAGTCGGTCCTCTAATGTTTATACCCATACCAAACTATTCCATTACTTGCATACACATTTTACACATCAAAGTAGTCCCCATTACTTTTATTTTCATGAGAGTATTTCCTAACTTGCATATATCCCTATTTATGTCCACAAAACAATCCCCCAACATTTATGTCAATGCAAAACAATCCAATAGGTAATTTTATACACTCCAAACACTTTATTTATACATAAATTCAAGTTTACATATCCAAAATAGTACACTTCATAATCATGTATACTTTAAACAAGGCAATATGATCATATACATTCATGTATACCAAAATAGTCCACTTGTACTTACTATCAAGCAACAATACCCAAATCAAACTTAAACATCAGTTGTGTAATCAACAAGGGTCCATTCAAATGCTTAACTTATCTCAAACAATTTTAGCATTTCCACCAATTTACATATTCATGGAATCATGGCAAGATCGTTGTGTACACACATATATATCACTTGATCGAACCAATAGTTACATAGCCTAAATTTCAATTTTTCTAACAATTCAAGCAACAACATGACACATAAGGACTTAAGAACCACTATTCAAATTTAAAACTTAATTAAAAAGAAAGGAAAAGTAAAATCACCTTTATCCTCAAGCTAATCAAATGTATTTCAAGAATTTAACTATGATGAATCCAATTTTTACAAGCTAATCGAATGTATTTCTCTCTCTAAATCTTTTTCTCTTCCTCCATTGTTTTTCAGTTTCTAGTGGAGATAAGAAAGAAGATGAAAAACAATCTTAGTTAATTATCCTCCACATCAGCCGAATCTTTCACTCCCCCTCCACACGTTTTTCTCCTCAATTGACACCTATCTTAGTCCTTAATTTCCATAAACATTGCATGCAAAACTTTAATAAATAAAGCTTTTGAAAATAGCCATTCCTAATTAGCTTACAAATTTTCAAATTTCATAATAGGTCCTTAACTTATTTAATTAACTACATCAAAAATTTCTTGAATCAATTTTAAGCATACTAGAATTACCATCATATTCCTAGACCATATTTTGGGTATTACAATTCTCTTCCCCTTAAAAGAAATTCGTCCTCGAATTTCCTTAATGTCGACTAATTTGTATAATCAAACTCATAATACTTACCTTATTTTCTGAATATCAAAACAAAGTAAACATATCGTTTTGGTTGCAAGTCACTAATACAAAACAAAAATTTACACACCTAGGTGGCAATTACAGAACACAAACATACAATAAGCTTTGTTCTTGCCTTGTTCTAGCCTTGTTTTTGCTTGTTATGCGATTGGTACTGCTCCCGAACCGGTTTGCTACCAACCCAGGGTAGGGGTGTTACAATATTTGTCAAATGAATCCCTAATTTATTCATAGATGTTCGGAACAGTCCCAATTCTCACAATTATACTTACATATACTCAAAATTAATCTAAGTCGGTCCTCTAATGTTTATACCCATACCGAATTATTCCATTACTTGCATACACATTTTATACATCAAAGTAGTCCCATTACTTTTATTTTCATGAGAGTATTTCCTAACTTGCATATATCCCTATTTATGTCCACAAAACAATCCACCAACATTTATGTCTATGCAAAACAGTCCAATAGGTATTTTTATACACTCCAAACACTTTATTTATACATATATTTATGTTTACATATCAAAAACAGTACACTTCATGATCATGTATAATTTAAACAGGGCAATATGATCATATACATTCATGTATACCAAAACAGTCCACTTGTACTTACTAACAAGCAACAATACCCAAATCAAACTTAAACATCAATTGTGTAACCAACAAGGGTCCATTCGAATGCTTAACTTATCTCAAACAATTTTAGCATTTCCACCAATTTACATAATCATGGAATCATGGCAGGATCGTTATGTACACACATATATATCACTTGATGAAACCAATAGTTACATAGCCTAAATTTCAAATTTTCTAACAATTCATGCAACGACATGATACATAAGGACTTAAGAACCACTATTCAAATTTAAAACTTGATTAAGAAGAAAGGAAAAGTAAAATCACCTTCATCCTCAAGCTAATCGAATGTATTTCAAGAATTTAACTATAATGAAGCCAATTCTTACAAGCTAATCGAATGTATTTCTCTCTCTAATTCTTTTTCTCCTCCTCCAAATTTTTTCGGTTTCTAGTGGAGATAAGAAAGAGGATGAAAAACAATTTTAGTTAATTATCCTCCACATCTGCCGAATCTTTCACTCCCCCTCCACACGTTTTTCTCCTCCATTGACACCTATCTTAGTCCTTAATTTCCATAAACTTTACATGCAAAACCTTAATAAATAAAGCTTTCCAAAATAGCCATTCCTAATTAGCTTACAAACTTTTCAAATTTCATAATAGGTCCTTAACTTATTTAATTAACTACTTCAAAAATTTGTCGAATCAATTTTATGTATACTCAAAATAGCATCATACTCCTAGACCATATTTTCGGGTATTACAATTCTCCTCCCCTTAAAAGAAATTCATCCTTGAATTTCCTTATTGTCAACTAATTTGTATAATCAAACTCAGAATACTTTCCTTCTTTTCTGAATATCAAAACAAAGTAAACATATCGTTTTGGTTGCAACTCACTAATACAAAGCAAAAATTTACACACCTAGGTGGCAATTACAGAACACAAGCATACAATAAACTTTGGTTTAGTCTCGAACCGGTTAAACTCTAGCTCTGATACCGAATTGTAACACCATCAATCCGGTTTGAAAGAAAATCAACATTGAAGATGTTATAGCAAGAAATTTCACAAAACAAGATACCAACTTATGAATCTTTGCAATGTAATCCGAAACATGTTTACAAATTCTTTCATAGAATTAAACTTGTTGCTATAAAAATTCAAATTTAAGTTATTATTAGTATAAAACTGACTTTTCCATTTTTATGTGATGTAGCTTGAACTTATAGATAGTCCAAACTTACTGAACTTTCACGTTTTATACTTCAATGACAAATTAAAAAAAATTGAATTGATTAAGGGTCCAATATCTTTTTGATATCATTAAAGATTCATTCAACAAGTAAATCCTATTTTCTTATTATAACCATCATTTTCTATGTATTACGTATAATTCATGTTTATCTTTACAGGATAATCTTTTCAAGGGCCATGTTCTAACACTAAGTATAGTGCTAAAATAAATATCGAACCTACAAGATTGACTTAATTGATACAAACAAAACCAAACCTTGAAATTTATGTTGAACTTAAATATTACCACTTTTGGGACTATATTATAATCATTCACACATTTTATAGTAAGTTTAAAACTCAAGGGGAATTAAGGTTTTGACCAATTCCTGTAATTCAGGAAGGTTTAATTAAGTCAAGTTTTTAAAGAACTTATATATGATCCAAGAAGTATTTTCACATTACATAGATTATTCAATAGCAACAAGAATAATCTTACATTTAAGACCATGAAGGTTTAAGACCAAACAAACAAGTGACTATATCTTTACATAATTACTCGAAGCAAGCATATATACATAAAAGTGTTCGAACAAAATACATGCTTAATATACATGAGTTTTTGGTTAGGCATATCTATTCACTTAATTAGATACTCAACAACCGATAAAAGAAAAGGCATTACTTGTTATACAAGATCTTTACTATAATTCATTTACTAGATTATAACTCTCTTGGTTTCCCTTATCATAGATTATCAATATATGAAATACTTATCACACAAATTCTCTAACTTGACATTTTCTAGCAGAAATTACTTGTTAGACCAGTCATTAATTATTCGAACTAAATATGTACCTATACACATGAATACATTCAATCAAGTTTTTATATACAATCGATTTAAACATCCTTAAATATTAAGCTATTACTAAGCATGTATATATCCTCTTTCAAGGGATAATCAAGAAGTGCATTTAATATATATCGCATGTTATACAAATTATTACAAGAGAACATATATCAACATTCTATTAAGTATACAGTCCATCAAGCTCATAATCAATAAGCATTTATGCCCATGTCAATGTTTCTTACATACCATTTAGCTAATATATATACACTTCTTTGATTTTTACTCCTTAATTAATCAAAACATCACCTAACATAATTACTTAAACATTTTCAAGAATGGGCAAGTTAATTACAAATTTCATGGGGTATAACATAATATAACAACAACTTATTTGATAAACATATTTATAAACGCTATGCCACCAACTATAGAGTTCCAAAGATATAAAAAGGAAATCTAGGTTCTACTTGAGACTTTAGACAATGACTTACAACACTTGATCATGATTGTAATACACAAGCTTTAACCAACCTACAAATGCATGAATAATGAATGCATTATGCTTAAATAGTCTAAGTGAGGTAGTGAGCCATGAAACATAACCATAAAAGATATAACATACAGAGGAAATATGATAGTTTCCAAGCTTATTCATATTACAAAAATATTCAAGTTTTAACTTTAATAGGATTAGGGCTTGTTCTTCTGAAATTTTTTTATCAGGAATCATCATCTTCCAAATGTTGATTGAAATTTTTTTTAGGGATTTTAACTGAATTCTTTTGAACTTCTTTATAAACTTATCAGAGTTCATATCTTACCAATCTGGAGTCTTATGAAGGCTTATCAAGGTTCTTATTAGACTTTCAGAGATCATAACAAAACTTATCTGAGTTCGTAATATTACTTAGCAAAGTTTCCACTCAAAACTTAGTATATGAATTCAAATCTTTTAGAATATTTGCCTTGGATCACATTTGGACATGTGTAGCATTAGTTCAAGTTTGACCATATTGGTCCAAGTTACACATAGCTCAAAGCACATAGCTATGGCTAGTGTCAGAATATAAAAAACCTAACTAAATACTAGATAAATACATGTTCGGATGTACCAATTTCAATGCTTGGAAAGTAATGCATTGATGAGACATGTTTAGTGGAATGGCCTTGGAAGCTGGGCAAACCGTTGCAATCATTAACATTGCAATTATCGACTTAACCCTATCAGGGATAATTTACTGAATCATCCCCTGAAGGTTGAAATAACCAAAAATACCCTTATGAGCTAAATTGTTTAGAACCTTTCTGTTATATCCAAAATCCTGAATGATCCTGGACTATCTGAATTCCTGAATTCATTCCAATATATATCTGAACTACTGCATGATAGTTATATTCTAAAATTTTGAATGATTCCGATGAACTATGTTCTCATTGTCGTAATGGCGTCATTATTCACCGTACCTTTGTACAATAATATCTATCTGAAAACTGTTTAGAATATGTAAAGTATGCTTTCTGATATGATAATGTTACTTCCTAGACTTAGGCGTATCACATAGTCGGGTCTTAAGGGTTACATTTAGTGGTATCAAAGATTAGAGTTGTGTTATTCTGGGTAGATCGGCCGATCGTCTGTCTTAGGGTGTTTGGTGAATACCTACCCTAGATTGTTATCGTACTCCTCTACGTCGAAACTCAGATATCGAATCCTTCCTAAAATAAGTGTACCCAATCTCTTGTCTTGTATGGCCTTATTTGTTTAGGCAAAGAATGCCCATGGCGTTTGTCTGTGTTCCAAATTCTTGTAATGGATCTGAATTTAGATAAGAGTCTAAAATGGTTGATGTCTGGAAATTTAAATGATTTGGTTCAGAATGTCAATGAATGAGCAAGTTTGTGAAGTGATAAAGTATGCTGGATTTCGGTAAGATTTAATGTTGAATCTGATTCAATTATGGAATTCATAATCAAAAACGATGTGTGTGCCAAGCTTGTACCGCGATGATTTGATCATAATGGGAACATCATCATTCATCCATTCTGTTATGGTTTGAGATGACTCCCGGGCAGAAGTAAGGGTGAACCATTGCTAACCCTATGATATCTTTGACTCCTTGTAGAAAGGGTTTTGTCTGGTTGACCATTGAACCACCTAATAAGTTGACCAGATTATGTAATTCAGAGAATTGATAGACTATATGGAATACCGATATATATATGTTCCCAAATAAGATATGTGGGAAACCCTCTATTTTGAATTGCTTTGTATGAGGTTGTGAGTATTGGTTTGAACTTCAGTGCAATTTTTTATCTATAAACTGATAATCAGTCTGATAGAGTGCGTTGGGTTTTGGAAGATACCCTTCGAAGTAAGTGAATGACTTTCATGGTAGTTGAGAAGGTCTCATGTCCCCTAATAAGACTGCTCATAGTTACAGATATGAGACAAGAGTTTGCCTGGCACAATATGAAGTTCGGTATGGATTCAAATAACATATTCTGATCCTCTAGTTTGAGATAAATTATAAGATGTTTCTGGGTCCAAAGTTAGGTCTAGAGACTAGAATACTACCAGATGGATAAGTGATCGTCTGGGAAGTTTTGTGAATCAAGCATACTTTTATGGGTACGTTTTAGTGGATGAATGGATAAAAGAGTAGTATCTGTATTGATTTGTTCCAAGTAAATTTCGAGGACGAAATTTCTTTTAAGTGGAGGAATTGTAGCACTCAAAAAAATATATAGCAATGGGGAGTTGCTTGTTGTAGGGCTCAAACCCACAACCTGGAGTATGCTTAGGCTGTGTACCCAGCCATCTGAGCCAAGTGCTCTTAGTGAAATGGTTGCCCCAAATTTAATTTAAGCTATACCCTATACATAATGACTTAATAACCACTATTCAAATTTAAAACTTGATTAAGAAGAAAGGAAAAGTAAAATCACCTTCATCCACAAGCTAATCGAGTGTATTTCAAGAATTTAACTATGATGAAGCCAATTCTTACAAGCTAATCGAATGTATTTCTTTCTCTAATTCTTTTTCTCCTCCTCCATTGTTTTTCGATTTCTAGTGGAGGTAAGAAAGAAGATGAAAAACAATTTTAGTTAATTATCCTCCACATCAGTCGAATCTTTCACTCTCCCTCCACACGTTTTTCTCCTCAATTGACACCTATCTTAGTCCTTAATTTCCATAAACTTTACATGCAAATATATCTTTCCAAAATAGCCATTACTAATTAGCTTACAAACTTTTCAAATTTCATAATAGGTCCTTAACTTATTTAATTAACTACTTCCAAAATTTCTCGAATCAATTTTAAGTATACTCGAATTAGCATCATACTCCTAGACCATATTTTGGGGTATTACAGCCCATTTCTTGCTACTTCTAATGCCTTGAATATGTGCGGGAATGGTGTTTTAAACATTTCTTTTGAAAACATGACTTTAAAATTAATTGTGTTCAATGTTTGTAAGCAACCTGGGGAGAATTCTGAAGTACATGAAGTGGATTTTATCGACGAACAAGTTTATGAACAAATAAACATTTCTAAACTTTTTGATCCTTTAGAAAATTATTTTGTTGATTTTGAAATTGATGATCTTTTGCAGGAAAATGATAATCATTATTGGATACAAAAATTTGAGAAACTTCAATCACTACCAACTGCTTTGGTATCATCAAATGAAGAGCCGCCAAAATTGGATATTAAACAATTGCCATCTCACCTAAAATATTTATTTTTGGATAAGAATAAAACTTTTCCAGATATAATCTCTGCAACAATTGATGCATTCCAAGAAGGTAAGTTGTTAGAAACTTTGAAACTACATAAGAATGCATTAGGATGGACCATAGCTGACATAAAAGGAATTAGCCCATTGATTTGTACTCATAATATTTATTTAGAAGAAAATGCTAAATATTGTAGACAAATGCAACGAAGGCTAAATCCTAATATGAAAGAAGTAGTGAGAAATTAAGTCATTAAACTATTGGATAATGTAATCATTTATCCTATTTCTGATAGAGTAAGTGGGTAAGTCCTACTCAAGTAGTAACTAAGAAATCTAGAGTTATTGTGGTTAAAAAAGAAAATAATGAATTAATTCCAACTAAGACTGTCTCTGGTTGGCGTGCGAGCATTGATTATAGAAAACTTAACGTAGTAACTAAGAAAGATCATTTTCCTTTACCCTTCATGGATCAAATCTTAGAAAGAGTTGCAGGGCATAAATATTATTGTTTTTTAGATGGATACTCTGGTATAATCAAATTGCAATTGCACCTGAGGATCAAAAGAAAACTACATTCACATGTCCTTTTGGGCCATTTGCATATAGAATAATGCCTTTCGGATTATGCAATCATCCAGCCATATTTCAAAGATGCATGTTAAGCATTTTCAGTGATATGGTTGAACGAATTCTTGAGGTATTTATGGATGACTTTTATTTTTTTGGTGATTCCTTTGATGATTGTTTGTCAAATTTAGAAAATGTATTAGTTAGATGTGAAGAAAAAAAACTTGTTCTTAATTGGGAAAAATGCCTTTTTATGGTTACTAATGGTATTGTCTTGGGTCATGTTGTTTCAAGAAAATGAATTGAAGTAGACAAGTCAAAAATTGATTTAATTTCCAACTTGCCAACACCTAAGACTATAAAGAATGTAAGGTCATTTCTAGGACATGCAGGATTTTATAGGAGATTCATAAATAATTTTAGTGCAATATCTAAACCATTATGTAAACTCTTATTAAAAGATAGTGCGTTTGAATGGAACGAAAATTGTAAACATGCTTTTAAAAAACTTAAAACATGCTAATTTCTACTTCTATAATGAGACCTCCTGATTGGACTTTACTATTTGAAATCATGTGTGATGCTAGTGATTATGTTGTTGGTGCTGTTCTAGGACAAAGGAAGGATAAGAAACCATATGACACATATTATGCGAGTAAAACTTTAAATTGTGCTCAAATGAATTATTCCACTACTGAAAAAGAATTACTTGCAGTAGTGTTTGTGTTGGATAAATTTAGATCTTATATTGTTGGATCATTAATTGTTATTTTTAGTGGTTGTGTAGTTTAAAATATATTCTTTCCAAAAAGGATGCCAAACCAAGGCTGATCAAGTGAATTCTTTTACTTCAAGAATTCAATATCACCATTTGTGATAAGAAAGGAGTAGAAAATGTGGTGGCAGATCATTTATCAAGACTAGTTTGTGATACATCTTTTGAATCCACACCAATTAATGATACTTTTCCTGTTGAACAACTTTTAAGTATTTCTGTAACACCATGGTTTGCTGACATTGCTAATTATCTTGCCACAGGTAAAACTCCTTTTCAATGGGGTCTTCAAGATAAGAGAAAGTTTATGAATAAAGTAAATAAATTTTATTGGGATGATCCTTAATTGTTCAAGTATTGTCCTGACTAAATATTTAGAAAATGCATATCGAAAAATGAGGTAAGTAGTGTCCTTAATTTTTATCATTCTGGGGCATGTGGTGGACATTTTTCATAAAAAAAAACTGCAGCAAAAATTTTACAATGTGGATTTTATTGGCCAACCTTATTCAAAGATGCTTATAATTTTTGCAAGTCTTGTGAAAGTTGACAAAAATTGAGATATATTTCTAACAGAAACATGATGCCTTTAAACCCAATTTTAGTGATTGAAATTTTTGATAGTTGGGGAATTAATTTTATGGGCCCGTTTCCACCTTCTTTTGGTTTCTTGTATATTTTGGTCGCAATTGATTATGTTTCAAAATGGATAGAGGCAATTCCATGTCGCAATAATGATCATAAAACAATGATCAAATTTTTAAAGGAAAATATTTTAAGTCGGTTTGGAATTCCTCGATCTATTATAAGTAATGGTGGAACACATTTTTGCAACAAGGTTTTTGAATCTTTAATGAATAAATATACCATTACACATAAAGTTGCAGCCCCTTATCACCCTAAGATAAATGAACAAGTAAAACTTGCAAATAGGGAAATTAAACAGATTTTGGAAAAATCAATTAACCCAAATCGTAAAAATTGGTTTTTAAAACTTAATGATGCTTTATGGGCTTATCGAACTGCTTTTAAAACATCATTGCGCATGTCCTCTTATAGACTAGTTTATGGAAAACCTTGTCATTTACCTGTGGAATTGGAACATAAAGCATATTGGGCTATTAAAATGTTTAACTCTAATCTTGATGATGCTGCACAATTGCGAAAGTTACAAATTAATGAACTTGAGGAACTTAGAAATGATGCATATGAAAATTCAAAGATTTATAAAGAAAGAAACAAAGCCTTTCACGATAAAAGAATTTCAAGAGAGACATTTGATGTTGGACAAAATGTTATCCTTTATAATTCTAGACTTCACTTGTTTCCTGGAAAATTGAGATTGAGATGGAGTGGACCTTTTGCTATGAAGCATGTTTATCCTTATGGAGCAATGGACATTGAAAATCCTAAAACTGGAAACGTGTTCAAAGTGAATGGGCACAGACTTAAACCTTTCATTGAAAATCAAGCCAATCAAGGTGAGGTTATTTATCTTTTAGATCGTTGTTAATAATATTTTGGTGTAATTATATATAATTATATTTTATTATTATTATATATTATTATTATATTTACTATTATATTAAATTATTATTAGTTTTTTATTCCAAATGTATTTTTCGGTTTCTTACTTAGTTGAGAATACTTTTTTTCTCCACTTAGGTTTAGGGAGATTTTTGATGAGGCTTTCAACTTAGGTTCAGGGCGTTCATGCCCCTATTAATAAATTGCACTGCTGAGAAAAAAAATCATGAAAATAGAGAAATCATGCTACAAGAGTAGAGAAAACATGACATAAGAGCAGAGAAAAAGTGTTAGAAGAGTATAAAAACATTCATATTTTTGTTAGAAAAGAGGAAGACTTATTAAATCAAACCAAGAATAAAAACATAGAAGAAAAATAAAACACGACAAGAGTCAAGGCAAAACATGAGTGACAATAATTTGATCAAAACTCGATGATATTGTCCTCTTAAACTTCCAAGAAGAAAAAAACTAAAACAATAGAAAAAAACCTTAAACCAATTTTATTTTTATTTATAAAAAATTAAAATGTATATTATATATATATATATATATTTAGCATCAACCTCCTTGATGCTAGAGAAAAATGGAAAATTTTTTTGTTCATTTTGACAAGGCACACACACCTTGCAGACATTGTGATTGAACCCAAGCTTTTTAGGATGAACATCACCCATTGTTTCACTTGGACGACTTGTTGGGTTCAAGAAGTTTTTTTTATGAACAATATTCTATGAAATTTTTTAATCAATTAGTCTCACGAATTAACAATATGCCTTCCATATAAAATGATTAAACAAATTAAAATTTTAAATGATAACAAATATTATTATAATGACATTTTTTATTTCTCATACTTTTATATAATTTTTAAATAAAAAAACTAAGAACCATCCTTTTAAGGACTAAACATAGATTAATGGACTTTACCTCTCTGCCATGATCATTTATTGAATAAACTTTTACAAATATATTTTTATATAAAATAGTTTTATTCACTCACATTATAGATATGATTCCTTACAAATTTTCACAGCTCAATCGTATATGATGCCATCATAAAAGATTTGATACTTTCGAACCTTTTTTCGTAACTCACTATAAACTCGAGAAACAAAGAGAAGATGTGTACGACCGAGATATCTGACAACACGAAAACAAGTGGTATCTTATAGTTATTGTATGCCTGGAATTGGATTATCAAATATAACTAACCAAAGAAATCTCACTCCCTAATGTACAAATAAAATGGGAGATTAAGGTAGTATAACTATAACCTAATTAATCAAGCTTAACAGACCGAATTGAAAATGTACAAGAAAAGACATGGCGTTTTCTGATAGATTGCGATCATCCCTCGAACGATGTTTGTGTTGCTGAATGTTGATGGTGCCACGAACCGCAGAAGGATTTTCCACTTCTCCGGAAGGAAACAAAATGAGGACAGACGATCGGAAATGGATTTTCACTTCTTCTGAAATGTAATCATACTAAGATATGCAATTGAAACGGCTGATTATGCCAGTGAAAATGAGGATGACTATACAAAGAGTCCACTCATCGAGACTGTAACCGCTTTTCAGAAGAGCTCTGCATCGAGTAATTAACCACACACCATAGTACTTCAAACGTAACACGACTCCTTCAGTTAATGAGGTTTTCACTTTCCATAGCAAAGAAAACCGAAGAAACTTGTAATGAAAGCAACATCTAGCAGGATAAATGTACTATGGTAGTACTCAATTTAAAAAATGATATACGGTGTTCCTCGAGAAACCTATGGTCTCATTCAGGTTTTTCTAAGTTTCCCTGGGCTCAAAACAATATACATAGTGGTTTTATTGTTAAATTTGAACCACGAATTCTGAACAAGCCCTGGCCTTATCCAAAAAAATCTCGAATTCAAACATTTATTGTGGAAATTGTTGAGAAATCAGGATAATCAAGCATGGAATTAAACAAACAAGAACACGGAATTTGTAACGAGGTTCAGCAATGTGCTTACGTCCTCGGGAGCTATGAGCAGCTATTTTCTTATTATGAAGAGATTGATGATACAATTAGGTTACAAATACATTATATAAGAGTAACCCCGGTACAATTACCAAAATACCTCGTACCGTACCGCAAGGCTTCGCCCCCACACCCCTAGACCCACTAATCCTAGCCCGCAGTCTAACTCAGACTCCTTTGATGGACAGATGCTGACGCTCCGTTCGCTCGTTCACTCCCGCTCTGGTCCAGCATCTGTCTTTTATCTAGTATATGAGCCATACTTAACAAATCTCCACCTTGGTGAATATTATGCCCCCTTAAGAGATTAACCTAGGAGTTTCTCACACATCAAAGTGGGTAGGGCTGCCATGCTTCTCTAGCAATCGAAAACATTCAACAAGTCTAAGCAATGCTTGAACTTGTCAGTAGTAACTGGCTTGGTCAATATATCAGCTGCATTGTCTGTGGTGTGCACCTTCTGTAACAATATCTCACCAGATGCAATCAACTATCTAATCTTGTGAAACCTCACATCAATATGCTTAGTTCTAGCATGGTACACCTGATTCTTAGCCAAATGAATAGCACTTTGGCTATCACAATGCAACTGAACTCCACCTTGCTGAATACCCAATTCCTTCACTAGCCCAATAAGCCATAAGGCTTCTTTTGCAGCTTCAGCTACTGCCATGTATTCAGCTTCAGTTGTAGTTAATGCCACAATAGACTGAACAATTGACTTCCAACATATAGGCCCTCCACCAAGAGTAAAAACATACCCAGTTGTAGACCTTCTATCATGCAAATCACTTGCATAGTCTGAATCCACATATCCTACAACCATAGGATCATTTTGCTGACTACCAAAAATAATTCCATGTCTTACAGTACCCTTCAAATACCTGAAATCCACTTGACTGCTTCCCAATGTCGTTTACATGGTTTAGACATGTATTTACAAACTTGACTAACAGCATGAGCTAAATCAGGGCGAGTACATACCATCGCATACATCAGGCAGCTTACAGCACTGGCATATGGAACCTTTTCCATCTCTTCAATTTCTTTATTTATCTTCGTGCACTGTTCTGAAGAAAGCTTAAAATGATTTGCCAATGAAGTGCTCACAGTCTTTGCATTGCTCATCCCAAATCTGTCTAATATTTTCTCAACATAGCCTTGCTGAGATAACCACAGTTTCCTTGAGCCTCTATCTCTGTGAATCTCCATTCCAAGAATTTTCTTTACAACTCCTAAGTCTTTCATATCAAATTCCTGGCTCAATAAAGCTTTCAAACCAACAACATCATACATATTCTTCGCAGCAATCAACATATCATCAACATACAGTAGCAGAAAAATAAAAGAGCCATCATCAAGGTTTTTAACATAAACACAATAATCATACTCACATCGCCTATAGCCAATCTGAATCATGTAAGAGTTGAATCGTTTATACCATTGTCTTGGAGACTGTTTCAACCCATACAAGGATTTCTTTAACCTGCAAACCAGATGCTCATATCCTGATTGAGTGAACCCTTCTGGCTGCTGCATATAAATCTATTCCTCTAGATCACCATGCAAAAAAGCAGTTTTAACATCCATCTGCTCTAAATGCAAATCCCAACTAGCTACTAATGCAAGTACTGCCCTGATTGAAGTATGTCTAATAACAGGAGAAAAGATTTCATCATAATCAACTCATTTCTACTGTGAAAAACCCTTTGCTACCAATCGAGCCTTGAACTTTTCCCCTTCTTTTTCTGATACTGCTATTTTCCTTTTATACACCCATTTGCAACCAATAACCTTCTTTCCCTCAGGAAGCTGAACTAGCTCCCATGTATGATATTTTTGCAAAGTCTCCATCTCCTCAATCATTGCAGCCATCCATTTCCCTTTCTCCGGACTAGTGATAGCTCCTTGAAAAGTAGCTGGATCATCACTGCTAATGTGAAGTGAAAAAGACACAATGTCTTCAAAACCCAATCTGCATGGAGCCTTTATATTGGTTCGTCTCTCTCTATCTCTGGCTAGATTATAATCCTGCAAATCAACTATATTAGAACCACCAGATGTTGAATTAGAACTTTCACCTTTCTCAACTGCTCCTAGACACTATTCTAAATCTACCAGCACCTTATCTTGGTTCTGCTGCAACATGGACTGCTCATTAAAAATTGTATCTCTACTGATCACTATTTTTTCTTTGCAATCGGATCCCAAAACTTGTACCCTTTGACACTTTTCTTGTAGCCTAGAAAAATGTACTTCCTCGACTTCGCATCAAGTTTTGATCGTTCATCACCAGGTACATGCATATAAGTAGGACAACCTAAAATCTGTAAGTGATCAAAATCAATTACATTACCTGTCTATACCTCTTTTGCAACTTTGCCACTCGAAGATGCCCGTGGTGACCTGTTAATGAGATAGCATGCCATACTTACAGCCTCTGCCCAAAAGCTTTTAGGAAGCCCTACATTCAGTCTCAAACACCGAGCCCTCTCAGTTAATGACCTATTCATCCTTTTAGCAACACCTTTTTGTTGTGGTGTTTTACGCACTGAAAAATGTCTCTAAATCCTATGCTCCTCACAAAATTTTTGAAACTGTGAATCAGTGTACTCTGTGCCATTATCAGACCTTAAGTATTTGATCTTTCTACCAGTTTGGTTCTCCACCTCAGCTTTCCACATCTTGAACTTGGCAAATGCTTCAGATTTTTGTTTTAAGAAATACACCTAAACTTTCCTAGAAAAATCGTCAATAAAAGTAACATAATACATAGATCCACCCAATGATGATTCCTTGGTAGGCCCCATACATCAGAATGCACATAATCAACAATCCTTTCAGCTTTTAACACTATGCAACAAATTTCTATGTAGCTTTTAACACAATGCAACAAATTTCTTTTATGCAATTCAGCCATTCCACGTTCACTAAGATGACCAAGACGCATGTGCCACAGTTTTGTATTATCATCATATGACTCAACAGAATGAGCTCCACCTACAACTATACTCCCTAACAGTTTATAGATATTCCCTGCAGTTATTTTTCCTTTCATCACAGTCAATGCACCTTTAACAATTCTAATGGTTTCCCTATCCTCATCTGCTTTAGGAATAAAACCATTCTTATGCAAAGTGCCCAAAGAAATTAGATTTTTTTTCAAATCTAGTATATGCCTAACATTACATAATGTTCTAACAGTATCGTCATACATCTTAATTCTAACTTCACCAATACCAACAATATTGCAACATCTATCATCACCTAAATAGATTGAACCATAATTAACAGACACATAAGTAGAAAACCACTCCTTGTTAGGCATTATATGGTAAGAGCATCCTGAATCAAGAATCCATACATCCGTGAACTGAGTTGTTGAAATAGAAAGCATATCACCATCACTGCAATCTGAATTATCATTCTGCACCACATTCACAGTTTTGGATAATGCATCATGTTTATCATCTGTCTGCCTTTTTAACTTTGGACAGTCTCGCTTCATATGTTCTGACTCCTTGCACTTGTAGCAATGAATCATCTTTTTGCCTCTAGACTTTGATCTAGAATTTTGTTTTCCAGAACCCTCCTTATCTGACTTTCTTCCACGGTCATGATTACCCTTAATATATAAACTATCAGCATGAGAGCTTTCCCCTGCATTCTACTTTCGCTGGTTGTGAGCCAACAAAGTTGCAGTAATCTCTTCAACTTTGATTGTTTCTTTCCCATATGTAAGAGTAGTCACCATGTGTTCATAAGATAAAGGCAATGAACACAACAAAATCATTGCTCTATCTTCAGCTTCAATCTTCACATCAAGTTAAGCCAAATATGTGATTATTTGATTGAAGACATTCATGTGCTGCGCCAAATCATGACCTTCCTGCATCTTCAGCCCATACAACCTCTGCTTCAGATACAATTTATTTGTTAGAGATTTCCCCATAAATTAACTTTCCAATTTCTTTCATATTTTTTCTAGGGACGATAGATCCATTATGTGATACATAATCTCATATGCCAAACATAATCGTATGGTTCTAGTCGCTCGCTGCTACAGTTTTTCCCAATCTTCATCCTCCATCGATGCTGGTTTTGCATATCGTAAAGCCTTTAAAATCCCTACTGCACTAGCAGATCCTTTACCCTTGTCTGCCACAATATGAAGTTACCCTCAACATTAAATTTTACCACTTCAAATTTCGTACCGGACATTGCCATCTCAAACTTGGCTCTGATACCACTTGTTGAGAAATTAGAATAATCAAGCAAGGAATTAAACAAACAAGAACACAAAATTTTTAATGAGGTTCGGCAATGTGCTTACGTCCTCAGGAGCTATGAGCGGTTGTTTTCTTATTATGAAGAGATTGATGGTACAATTAGGTTATAGATACATTATATAAGAGTAACCCAGTACAATTACCAAAATACCCCGTACCGTACCGCGGGGGCTTTGCTCCCGCACCCTCAGACCCACTTAATCCTAGCATGCAGACTAACTCGAGACTCCTTTAATGGACAGATGTTGATGCTCCATTCGCTCGCTCATTCCCGCTCCGGTCTAACATCTATCCTTTATCTAGTATATGAGCCATACTTAACAGAAAAACCTATCTGTACGAATAAGTTGTTCTTAAGGGTCAATACAATATACCTTTTGGCGTTCGATATCACAAAAGCTTCCAAAGCCCACTTGGGATAGCACAAATTAGATAACTTTTTTCAAAACTTCATTATCTTGTGTCTGAGTGGCTACAAGAGTCAAAACAATCGGAATAAGAACCGACCACTGCAAGAAATAGTACACAACAATGAAAAGATAAATGACACTACAAATTGGTAAAAGACGTTATTTTCCAACTCAATATGGTTTAAACTTTGCTTACTTGTTGGGAAGGAACAGGTTGAAAGAAGATGGCAAATGCGTAGCCTATACTGGATACACAGTAGACTAGGCACAACAGGACAATATAATTTTCTACAAACGAAGATCTCATATTTGTTAAGAAAAAGAACATAGATAGATACACCACGGGCTTGATCACTTTATTAAAATGGTCGACTGTGTCTTTGCCAAAAAGTAAGCCAAGCTGCTCATGCCAGATGTACTCTCTCTCTAATATTGTAATTTGTCGAGCGAAAATGATCTCAAAGCGTCTATTTTGCATAGAAGGGCTGAAATCATTGAGAAACTTTATGGTAAGAAATTCCACATGCAATTTATGTGTCATTTGTGACTTTCATGGGAACAAATCGAAAGAGAATATACGAGTTCAAAGAAATCCTTCTAGCACAAGTAACAATTGTCCTACTTATAGACTGCAATTATGGTATAAGTATAACCAATGGCCCCGAAGTTCTCTTCGCCCATTTTAGCTATTGATCTTAAGCAGGCTCCAGCAAGTACAAAGATTAGATAATCAGTTGCTTGTACTTTGGCTTCCTTCATTCGCTGCTTAGCAACCTTGAGATTTTACGGAATTACGAAGGAGATTATTTGTCAAGTAAAAAAAATAATGAGAAGATATTAAACTGTTTGCACCAAGGGTGGTTAAGTTGAGAGATCATAGATATTTATGTTGCAAAATTGTGGTTTTCACCATTGAACATTTAATTGAAGTAATCATAACGTATATAGTACTTACCTCCCGAGAAAGTATTTGTATTGCCCTAGTACACCCGGAGTTCTCCGCCTTGATAAGTCCTTAAACTTTAAAAAATTGTGACGAATCTTATCCCAATGTATCTCGACATTACTCCTAACATCTTGCCATAACTCTCCAGCAAAAGATATTTCCTCTATTCCAGCATGAGAAGGACGTGTCACATTTGCAGGAGTTGGACTTGCTGAGGGCGTAGCAATCCAAACAACAATTTTTTGCAGATCCAGGGGCACCGGGTAGCCATTGTCAAGCATCCACCTAACAGGAAGCTTTTTATAGTTCACACATGAGCTTTGACTTGGTTTTACTATGCCTTCTAAAATGCCAATAAAGTGGTCTGGAGGGTTAACACGATCCAGGACATGGATCTTGAGGCATGAAAAGTATTGTTCTGCTTTTTTTGCTGAACCATGGTAGATTGTGAGTCCCCCTTTCGCCAACAGGACTAGATTATCAAACTTTTGGAACAAGGAGTAGCTGAACTGGAATTTTTAGCAATTAATACATAAAAAAGACACTAAACTTGCAAGCGTTTTTAAAATGAAATGAAGACTTAGGATAATAATTCATTACCTCGGTTGATGAAGCACCATGCAGATGTTTACTCCTTCTAGAGCTTCATGTCAAAGTGCTTGAAGAAGCTGCAAAGAGGATGCACTGTCCAAACCAAATGTCGGAAGGTTCCATGGCCATTTCCAATCCAACGTTTACTCGCTTCCTCTAGCCTCCAGAGATGGCTCGGTTCTCTACGGTCCCCACTAAGGAATCACGCACCATCTGAAGCCCCAAAGACTCTGTAACTCTTTCAATAACAAGAACTCTATCCGATTTTGGTAAATGAGCAGGCAGTCTTCAACATGGTCCAAAAAAGAAAAAATAATTTATTTTTAATAAGCACATGTTTCAATTGTATGTTGATATCATAAAAGAGGGTTTGCAACTAGCATGCCTGCACTTTGCATTAAACCATAGATTCTATTCCATTGTTAAGTTCCCATGCACAATGTCATCCTGTGACTTGTCCTTTCACTTCAAAGTCTTGAAAATGTGGCTTCTTCCTATATAGAACCTTAATCTTCGAAAATGTTAGAGCTATAAGTTCTTCTTGTACAGAAATTCTTACTCTAAAATCTTGGAGCTACTAGTTCTTCCTATATAGAACTGTTCACTCTAAAGTCTTGGAGCGGCGGGTTCTTCCTATATAGAACCTTTTGCTCTGAAATCTTAAAGTTGTGGGATCTTCCTATATAGAACCTTTTGCTTCGAATCTTTGAGCTACAAGTTCTTCCTATATAGAACTTGACGGGTTCTTCCTATATAGAACCTTTTGCTCTAAAATCTTGAAGTTACAGTTCTTCCTATATATAACCTTTCACTTCAAAGTCTTGAAAATGCGGGTTCTTCCTGTATAAAACCTTCATCTACGGAAATGGCACCATATTTCCCATGATGTAAGGACAAAAAAATTTCCACTACTTCCCAAAAGGCTGAAGACTAGAAATCTTTGAATGATGCCCCAATTTCTGATCATCTTTGCATCAAAGGGTATCTCACTTTGAGACCATCGAAAGATTTTTATTGCTTCTTTGAAAGGCTGAAGAATAGAAACCCTCAAGATAATGCCCCGATTTCTAATCGTCTTGGCATCAAAAACTGAATGTCATAACATCATTCTTGGGTGAGCACAGACCCTTGGTTCTTTGCTAAGATCCACCTCTTCACAGGTGAAGTTGCGGATTGAAATCCTGGATGGGATCTATTCATCCAAAATGCGAGGTTGTAGATCAAAATCTTTGATGGTCTTTGCATACATATTTCTGGTCAATCGACTTTGATCATCTCTTTGCTTCCTTTTTAAAGTGCCCTTTTGGATTTTCACTTTGGTTCTCTCTATGTTTCTTTTTTTTTCTTTTTTCCTTTTCGTTTTTTGTTTTCTTCTTTTTCCTTTCTTTCTCTTTTTAAATATCCTTATGAAAAGATCGAATTAAAAAAAATTTACTTCACAAAAACTCGTCCTTATGAAGGGATCAACTTGAGAAGTTCTTTTTAATTGAGAAAAACATCCTTAGGAAAGGACTGAATTAAGAAATTCTCATTTTATGAAAATGTGTCCTTATGAAAAGATTAAATTGAGAAATTGGGTTTGTGAGGGAATGTCCTTGTGAAAGGATCAAGTTAAGGAATTTGTTCTAAAAACATCCTTATAAAAGGATCGAATTAAGAATTTCTTTTCGTTTTATGAAAAACGTCCTTGTGAAAGGAGGGAATTGAGAAACTCTTTGTTTTAAGAAAAATAATCCTTAAGAAATGATAGAATTGAGAAATTGGTTTTGAAAAAAAACATCCTTAAGAAAGGACCGCATTAAGAAATTCGAATTTTGAGAAAAGCATCCCTAAGAAAGGATCAAATTAAGAAATTCAGGTTTTAAGAAAAAATCCTTATGAAAGGATAAAATTAAGAAATTTGAGTTTTGAGAAAAACATCCTTATGAAAGGATCAAATTGGGAAATTCTAATTTTAAGAAAAACATCTTTATGAAAGGATCAAATTGAGAAATTCGAGTTTTAAGAAAAACATCCTTATGAAAGGATAAAATTGAGAAATTTGAGTTTTAAGAAAAATATCCTTACGAAATGATAAAATTAAGAAATTTACTTTTTAAGAAAAATGTCCTTATGGAAGGATGAAATTAAGAAATTTGATTTTTAAGGAAAAACACCCTTATAGAAGGGTCAAATTAAGAAATTGATTTTAAGAAAAATATCCTTATGAAAGGATAAAATTAGTCTCAACATCAAAAGAAAGCTTGACACCATGCCTGAAGGACTTACTGATGGCTTGAAGGTCTTAAGAACTGGATTCATGCCAAAACAGCTACCAAAATCCCTTAAAATGATGTCCCAGTTTCTACTAGTCTTGACATCAAAATAAAGTTAGCATCATGCCCGAAGGACTTACTGATGGCCTAAAGGACTTATGAACTGGACTCATGTGAAAATGGCTACCAAAATCCCTTAAAATGAACCCCGATTTCTACCAGTCTTGACATCAAAATAAGGTTAGCATCACGCAATGATGGCCCAAAGGACTTAAGAACTGGATTCTGCCTAAAATGGCTTCCAAAATCCCTTAAAATGATGCCCCGATTTTTACTAGTCTTGCATCAAATTAAGGTTAGCATTATGCCCATAGGTCTTACTAATGGTATGGAGGACTTAAGAAATGGATTCACGCCAAAATGGCTACCAAAATCCCTTATAATGATGCCCCAGTTTCTACCAGTCTTGACATCAAAATAAGGTTAGAATCATGCTCGGAGGACTTATTGATGGCCCGAAGGTTTTAAGAAATGGATTCACACCAAAATGGCTACCAAAATACTTTATAATGATGCCCCAATTTCTACCAGTCTTGACATCAAAATAAGGTTAGCATCATGCCCGAAAGACTTACTGATGCCCCGAAGGACTAAAGAACTGGATTCACGCCATCATGGTTACCAATGGAAATCTTCAATATGATATACCTCTTCAACATGAAGCTGCAGATCAAAATCTTTGCTTGTCTTCAAATACCTGCTTAAAATAAGCAAAATGCTTTTAAGTTAGCATGCTCCTATCATAGGGGTGTCTAACTATATATGATGAAATGCAATATTTTTTAGGGATGTTCAAAACTCCAAGTCCCTGAAAGGTTATTCTCGGATTTCTTCACTTTATTTCTTTCCAGTATGCTCTTCAATCTTTGTCTTCATCAATCTTCATGTCATCAATTGAATACTCACGCTCTTAACTCTCTTGCACAAGTAACTCTCTTCTTCTTCTTCTTCTTTAGGGTCTATACCTATTTTGCAAATCCTTCTTCTAGTCCCTATACAATTCTTATATAGGAACACGCTCATCATTCTTTTGTGTTCAGCATTGCCCCATTAAATCCCCAGGCTCAACTACCCTTATTGTCTTTAGATACCACATGCAGAGTCTTCACTTTTTTAATTCCCCGATTTTGGGGGCTTAGGTGTTTAAAGGTTGGTTTGAAGGTCCGGTGGACCAATACTAGAGATTCGAGTCGATTTCGGGATTAATTCAGATTAAATATTTTTGAAGGTGATAAAATTATGAAAAATGCTTTAAAATCATTATTAAATATATATAATGATTTTTGTAAAGTCAATTTTGGAAAATGAGTTTTGGAAATAGGACATTTTGGGTTAGTGACCAAAATGCGAACTTTGAAAACTGTTTTTAGTGACTTTTTGTAAAAGAATCAAAACTTTTAATATTTAAGGAGCTAATTATCCTTAAAAAAATTAATAGACTTCTCCCTTTAATTAATTGGTTTTAATTGAGTTTTAAAAGGCTTTAAAAGTAGAGGAAATTAATAAATCATATTTTAGACTTTTAACAAAAATCATGTAACAAACTTTGCAACTTCTTTCTCTCAATTTCTTTCCAGCCAAACACCTTTCCAACTTCAATTTGTTTAGGTAAAAATCAGAGGTTTTGATTTCTGTTTGATTTCCTAATGCTTTTTCATCAAATACTTATTGTTATTCTTTTGATTTCCATGTTTCCCTAAGCAATTAAGGGGAGAAATCATCATTGGAGGTAAGGATTCATTCTTCTCCTCTAATGAAAGGTTGTTTACAGAGGTATCAGTCGGAACCTTCGTATGTTTTGCCGGTGGAACATATTGAGTTGAGATCGGATTTATCCTTTGACGAGGAGCCGGTGGAAATCCTTGATTCAAACAGCAAGGTTCTTTGTGGCAAAACGATAGAACTGGTTAAGGTCTCGTGGCGGCATCGAGGTGTCGAGGAAGCCACTTGGGAAAGCAAGCGGATATGATGGATCAATTTCCGCATATTTTTCCTCTACGTAAATTTTTGGGATGAAATTTCTTAAGAGGGGGAGAGTTGTAACGCCCTGGTTTTGTGCTTAGGTGTTTAAAGGTTGGTTCAAAGGTCCCGTGGATCGAATATTAGAGATTCTAGTCGTTTTCAGGATTAATTCGGATTAATATTTTTGAAGGTGATAAAATTACGGAAAATGCTCTAAAATCATTATTAAATATATTAATGATTTTTGTAAAGTCAATTTTAGAAAATGAGTTTTGGAAATTGGACATTTTGGGTTAGTGACCAAAATGCGAACTTTGAAAACTGTTTTAGTGACTGTTTTGTAAAAGAATCAAAACTTTGAATATTTAAGGAGCTAATTATCCTAAACATTTTGAACAGATTTCTCCCTTTAATTAATTGGTTTAATTGAGTTTTAAAAGGCTTTAAAAGTGGAGGGAATTAATAAATCATATTTTAAACTTTTAAGAAAAATCACGTAACAAACTTTGCAACTTCTTTCTCTCAATTTCTCTCAAGCCAAACACCTTTCCAACTTCAATTTCTTCAGGTAAAAATCAAAGTTTTTGATTTCCGTTTGATTTCATAATGCTTTTTCATCAAATACTTATTGTTATTCTTTTGATTTCCATGTTTTCCTAAGCAATTAAGGAGAGAAACCATCCTTGGAGGTAAGGATTCGTTCTTCTCCTCTAATGAAAGGTTCTTTATTGAAATTCCCAAGTTATTGATCCTTTACAATTGTTTTTTAATGTGTTTTGATAGTTTGATTATTGGAAATTGGTTTAATTAAGTTTTGATTGATGAAATTGACATATTTTGAATTGGATCTATTTTGCTGGGTTTATGATCAGATTAGATCATGATTTTGATGTTTAATTGAGTTAATAACTTGGTTTTAAAGTTTTAATCCCGAAACAAGTTGGATCTCTAATGTTTACGGTTGTACATCAAGGGTTGGTGTAGTGTTTTTCGAGCTTAAGCATTGCTGGAAGTAAAAGGATGTTGGGAAAGGGGTTTTAGATGTTATTTGATGAGGTTTGATAGTTTAAATCGTTATATTATGGCTGAGTTAAGTTTCGAAAGGGTTTGATGATGCTTTCGTTATGTTTCAGATGATTTTTGATTGGGCAACTTGAGAGTTGCGGATGATTGCTGTTAGGCAATGGTTTGAATACATAATAATGCATTTGTCCTTTGGTTTTATGTTGTTAAAATAGGGGATAATCAGGGTGAAGAAGTTAGATTTTGATTGTTGCTTGTCGGGAGCTCAATTTGCATTGGCGAGCAAGACGAAGTGTATCGGTGAGTGGAAACCGGTTTAAACACCTTTAAAAGGTTTAATAAAGGTTGTTGGGAGTTTAGGGTAAGCGTGAAACATTTACCTAAGCTCGGAAGTAAGTTTCCCTTATTTCACTCTTGAATACCGGTTTAGATATGAACATGTTGATTTCATGTTTTGGTATTAAACATGGTTTAATTTGCTACTGTAAATGCATGGTTATGAACACATATGCAATGGATTTTATGTACCTAAACGCTAGAGAGCATTGGTTATCGTTCCGGTTGGGAATGGGGCATTGCTTTGGGTAATGTGGATTGCATATGTGATGGTTTTGGTCTAATGCATTGGAAAACATTAGGTAAATGGTTTTGTAAATGATATATTGTCTTTGTGACAAGGTAAGGAACAATTGGATATAGTTGGCATGCCATAGGATTTAAAGTGCACTATAAAATATGAACACAATCGATCGTGGCCATGGGTCCTTGAGGTATGCCGGTTCAACAAGGCCACTCAGACTGTTGGGATCCTCATTGGGGCATGCGGTTTAACTAGGAAACCCAATTTCATGGTGATCTTGTGGTTTAACTAGGCAAGGTCGGTACACTTGTGGATTAACTAGGCAAGGGTGGTAAATCTCGCGGTTTAACTAGGCGAGTGTGTCAAATCTAATGGTTTGACTAGGCAAGGTTTGAGGATATCATGCGGTTTAACTAGGCATGGCATGGGAGA